>VYZM01020981.1:361385-416029 GCA_013398915.1 Dromas ardeola
CCCCTTCCCCTGCAGTAATGCAGCATGTCAGTTCCTTTTGACAGACGGACCCACAGTCAGATGGAGACCGCCAAGAGCTCTGCTCTTATTTCAAACAGATTTGCTCCAAATAATCACTGTTAGATGCATCTCAAGGTACAGCTTGGTGCCAAATGACACTGTCCTCTTTAATTGCATCCTTACCCAAAAGCAATAACTTAACCTGGGTAATTTTTCACAAACATGACAAAACATGCACAGCAGGATTCTGACCAAATAACTTCCAGATTTTGCAAGTGCTAATGTTCTGATGCCTGAGCTCCATAATTTTGACCTGTGATTGGCAGAGCAGTGACCATCTGAGGACAACTGCTACAGGGTTGGTATAAGATGACTAGAAAAAAAAAAAAACAAACCAAAAAAAAAAAAACCAAGTGGCTGGTTTAGGCTCCACAAGGACACACCAAGAGTAGGCGAGGGATCGGTGGACCCGAGCTCTTCCAAAGCTGGACCCACGTGTTTATTACAGGAGAGGTATCCTGAGGCTTTTAGGTACATCTTACCAAGTTCTTACCAGAGAATTTGCTTTGGATGCCCACCAAGCAGCCGAGCCACTCTTCAGCTTCTCACGTTTCATTAGATGAAATTAAAGGACTCCGTACATCCAAAAGAGGCCTCCAAATGTCAGCTGAATGTAAGCCTGCACTATGTACGGAACCACAGTGCCAGAGGTAAGCATCACCCATGTATTCACGCAGATGGGTTATTAACTTCAGTAACCTAATTATGTCAATTTAAATGTCAACATTGTTAATGATGTCACTGCCTGTTATTTTAGCAGAAGCATCCAGTTTCCATGACTTGGGAATATGGGGTTGCATGTCTCTCATTTTCCTTTTGTCCTAGAAGACAGCTGAGACATCTTCAGCTGCCAAAATTTCTAACTTCCACTTCTGACTTTGGCATTCCTCCATGATGCATTTTAATTTTTTCCTATATCTATTTGTCAGCCCATTGGAAATCATCAGTTTAGAGGCAGTATAAAATTAACGTCAAATTAGACAACAACGAAAGCTATACCATTTGTTTTGCACCCTTCTCTGCTCATTCAATAAAAGAAGCCACACAGCTTATTATCTGCTGTAGTCGAGGATACCTGGTCCCTGGACCTTGCTGCAGAAGGCACTTTGCCACCAGATAAAAGGGAACATTTTTTTTTTTTTTTAGCTTACAGAAATTCCTAGTGAATTCTGGTCACATCAGTAGGGATTTCTTTCCCAAATCAGTATTTTTTGAATGTGCATAATTTTTCCTTTTCCTGTCTTATGGCTCTACCCTTCTGTTTTTATAACCTGCAGGAAGCATATTTCAAAAATATTTATTAGCTTATTAAATCAAATTACCCTTGCTCCTGCTGGACCAACTTTTATAGAGTGCCCACAAAAAATCAAAGAGACTGCGCTGCAGCGACAATTTGTAGTGATGGCAGAGAAAACTATTCCTTAATCTTTTTAATTAGCAATTGCAATTACTTCAATTTACTAAATCAGAAGCTTTTGGCAAGAATTGCTCTGTCTGTTCAAGTTCTGTGGCTCAAGGCTGGAAAGGTAAATAGCCTCAGGGAAGATCGTCCAAAATGAATAAGTGTATTTGTTGAAAGTTCGTAGTAAAATCATCATCAATGAAACGGTTAACCATATTGACCTGTAAATACCTGTAACTATGCTTCAAATTTAAAAATTTGTTCAGGTTAATGAGAGAATTTCATGTTTCTCTTTCTGCTGTTTCTTGTCTACCTATGGACTCAATGAGTCTGGATAAGGAGAAATGCACCTCTTGAGATGCCTACCACAACATGTGCACTTGCAGCCCAGAAGGCCAACTGCATCCTGGGCTGCATCAAACGATTCAGGTGGTGATTGTCCCCCTCTGCTCTGCTCTCGTGAGACCCCACCTGGAGTACTGCGTCCAGCTCTGGAGTCTTCAGCACAAGAAGGACACGGACCCGCTGGAGCAGGTCCAGAGGAGGGACACAAAGATTATGAGAGGGCTGAAGCACCTCTCCTATGAGGACAGGCTGAGAGAGTTGGGGTTGTTCAGCCTGGAGAAGAGAAGGCTCCGGGGAAACCTTATAGCAGCCTTCCAGTACCTGAAGGGGACCTACAGGAAAGCTGGGGAGGGGCTGTTTGCAAGGGCATGTAGTGATAGGACGAGGGGCAATGGTTTTAAACCAGAGCAGGGTAGGTTTAGATGAGACATTAGGAAGAAGTTCTTTACAATGAGGGTGGTGAGGCACTGGCACAGGTTGCCCAGAGAGGTGGTGGAGGCCCCATCCCTGGAGACATTCAAGGCCAGGCTTGATGAGGCTCTGAGCAACCTGATCTAGTTAAAGATGTCCCTGCTTGCTGCAGGGGGGTTGGACTAGATGACCTTTAAAGGTCCCTTCCAACCCAACACATTCTATGATTCTATGAACATCCAACGACAGAGGTCAGCTTGTTGCATGGTCAGCTGTCTCCAACCCCAGCTACCCTCACAGGGTAGCTGAGCCGATCACACTGTGGTTTTATTACACCACTAGTGAACGCTTTTGTCATGCGCCATTTTTGTAGTTCAAATGAGTCCAAAATACAATAGGATATGTATTTGCACTGCATTTGATTTTAAAATTAACATTTATATGCTGGAGAATGCAGAAAAATATGCAGTAAGTCTGGGAAGAGGCCTTAAACCCTCAAGGTGCTGTTCGATTTTTTATATATATTGTTCATGTCTATATATGTATATACATATGCACACATGAATATGAAATCAGAGACTTCCAGGAGTCCAATACAAAAGCAATAAGAAAAGCGAATTTGCTAACACTGCAAATTTTGCACTCAAATTCAGAATTCACAAAGTGTCTGGGAGAATGGTTCCTGAATGCTGGACTTTTGTTGCACTGATTACATACGGGCTCACCAGTTGCAAAATTAGAATTGATTTAAAAAACGCTTACACCTGCACACACTCAGAATTTGGAAGAAATGAGATGCAGGGGTGTAAGTCGTATTTGTCTCCAGCATTAAACCAGGAAGTTTGGGGGGTGGCGAGGTGATTCCTTCTGCTTTTTTGCATTTTCCCACTATTTAAGTTTTATATTATAAATTTGGGTGTTGCGTGTTTTCCCTGCAAGCATCCCTTGATGCTCAATAAACAAAGTTTGTTAAATAAAGCATTCTGTAAACTTTGGAAAACTGAAAATTTGGGTCTTCAAAGAAAGACTTCCTTCTTTCTCCTCATTTTTCTCACCCTTTCTGTAAATGCATTTCGGTATTTAGTTGCTTTATAACACAGTCCCGGATGACATTCTTGATTTGAAAATCCAACAGCTTAATAAAGAGCAGAAACAAAGCCTTTCTTGCATGGGAAACAAGGAAAAAAAATGGCATTTCATCCTTGCCTTTACTTGGCATTGCAGCCATAGAGGAAGTTAGGATAGTCCTTGCTACACCCGAGTTGCGGTAATTGAACATACAATTTGGGAGTGCGTGAGGGGGACTTTTAGACCCCACAGATGGCACCAAAAGAGGACATCTGTGTGCTGAGGGCAGCCTGCCTTGCTCTGGTCTCCCACCAGCTGCTCCGTCCAGGTGACCCTGTGCCACCGGCCAGCGCGTCCTGCCAAACTGGCTGCACAGCCAACCCCTGCAAATCCAGTTAAAGCTGAAACCTCCTTGTCCACCCCTCTCCCCGCAAAAAATTACAGCAGATCCACTGGTATAAAATCTTATTCTGTACAAAACATCAGAAGAGAGAGGGCTAAATCCTTGGGTGGCCGGTGCCCAGGTGGCTCGATGTCCTGTGTAGGTGCTTGGGGAAGCCTTAGGATGCTGGAGCAACAGCGGGCAAGGATGGCAAAAGCACCCATGGTCACTGCTGGGGTAAAACCCAAAGGGAGGAAAAAAACCGCAGGTATTTGGCTGGTAGCTGAGATGCCTTCCTGCCCTTCCCATGCTTAGGAGCGGCTTGCTTGCGTGATAGGTGCCTAAGGAACAGGGGGAGGTTTCCCCTGTCTCCAAGGGCTGGAAGCTGGGTGCAGCCAGCGCAGGAGCGAAATTAAAGCTGACACCAGGCAGTCTGGTGTTACAGCCGTCTACATTCCTATTGATCTGAAGGCTTAGTCTGCATTCTGGCTTTATCAGCCGCTGGCATCACGACTGCCATCTCCTCTCTCTCATCCTCCTAACCTGGAAAACACTTCTGAGGGTGCTGAGAGACAGTTATCAAAGACCCACTGCCTAAGAAAAGAACAACATGCCTCAGAAGAAACAGCTGCCTGGCACCTTTGAAGAAAGTTTCCTGACACTTTTTCTATTTAATTAAAAAAAAAAAGCCAACCTCAATATATACATGATGTTTCGCCTTGCAGATCATTTCAGAACTGCTTCTGACAGTGGTGGATTATAATGAACCTCTTATCAAGACGTTGCCAGCTCGAGACAGACAATGTGTGTATGTATACGCGCAGATCCCAGTCTTGTTAACATCAGAGAGTGAAAGGGATGGCGTGCGGGAAGATTTATTGCAGGGAATTATCCACATACACAAAACAAAGCAAAACAAGCCTGCATCTTTTGCACAGATTTTTTTGGCTCCTGACTGGAAGTGTTGACCCAAGGAGTACGGTTGATGAAGGGGTGATACGTCCCAATTTTGATCCATTTGATTTAATTATTTCTCTTCTATAGCTGTCGCACACAAAAAATATCTCAAAGAATAAAATAAAAAACATCCCACCATGGAAGGAACGATGCAATAAAATCCAGATGACTATATCAAAATGGGCCAAAAAAAGAGTTTTCACTTTCCTGCATTGCTATTGTAGTTTTTAGGCAGCATAAACACATCTTCATATGGGGACAGAGGGTTTAAACAACAGTATCACATTTGGGTAAAACTATAAACTGTCCCTTACATCTTCATACAGCATATTGAGGCAACAGTATACCCTGTTGAGGCTACCAAAACTACCTCACATGTTGCTAAGAGGCAAAACAGGAGCAGGCTCTTAGAATTGTGCTCTCACCCACAGCTTCTTACCAGGGGCTCGAATTGAATCTGTAATTAAGCCCAAGATACTAGAGCTGCTCTGATCTTGAACATTTAACAGTTAAATTCTGGGCCACAGAGCTAGACTGTGATGCTACGGAGGCTGGCATTTCATGGCATCAGACATGGAACCACAGCTGTCATGCTGTTATTATTCCTGATATTAATTCTTAATAATGAGAATTGCTTGGAAAAAAAAAAAACATAAAACCCAGACACTTTCTGTGAATCTCGCAACTGGTGGGTGGGTTCAGATAACACGGAAAACCAACCAATCTATGGATAAGTAAGGTTTTACCTAGCCAAATGTAAGCTCCTTAGCTCAACTCTAATATTTATGATAGGCTTAATCCAGTAAACAGATAAATTGGTATAAGCGTGAAAGACCACACAACTGCATGTAGGCAATAAAGACCACACACGTAACTCCTTTCAGGCTTAGGGCATTAAGAAAACAAGGATGTGCCAAAAAAAATTTAGACTATTGGATTGAACAAATAAATACTGGTCATTAGAGTTGAATAATGGACCACGAATCCAAACAAATAGTCAAACTTACCAGGCAAAAGCTTCCACAGTTTATTTTAGCATTGCTTTAATGTCACTTTCGTGCTAACATAATGGGTGAAATCGTAATTCCTTTCCAATCTATAGAAGGTTTCATCATTGATTTCTTTGGGGCAAGTATTTGACCCTATGATTTGTAGCATACAAGATCTACAGCAGCTCTTAATACCCTTATATGAATCTACTCCAAAGTCGAATAAATACAACTCAAGTACTAAAACACAAGAAGCACGACTGAAAAAGTCCATATTAAATACACAAACTGCAAGGCAAAAAAAAGTCTTGCTTTAAGCATAATTTGAATCATTGAGGGAGTCCCATGCAGGTATTGGAAAGTTCAGATTCTTCTTTCTAAGACTTTCTGTTAGAAATACAGGGCTAAATCTGGCTGATATGAAAGGTGCTCACAGGCGTTAATAGCAGAATTTTACTTTGGAAATCAAGACAAAGCATTCTCCTGAATTCTATGTTGCAGTAAAATGGTCTTAAACCTCTAGTCCGTGAGCTCTGTAGGGTTAGCGAGAGATAATTGCAAATCAATTATCAGAGAGCTTAAAATCTCCTGTTCAGAAGCCTGTGCCTGTACAGGGACCTTCTCCAAAGGTAAATAAACTGAAAAAGAAGTTGCAAAGCACTGAAGTAGTTTAAACAGGAAAAACACAGGACAGTCCTATGGCTTGTTACTCAGGCAGCCATATTAGATAATTCCAATGGTAATTTCTGGCCTCATCATTTATGTGTAGCACAGACAGCAATAATCCTAGGACATATAAAATCCCACTGTTATTACACTATTCCACATCTCTAATTAAACCTTATCTGCCCAAAGTGCACCTACGTTACTGGATATATGAAAGTGAGCAACTTGATATTTGCATAGATCTTTGTACTTTCAAAAAGCTTTGCAAACAATAACGAAGTAAGCCTCACAAATGCTGCGCATGTGAAGCAGAGAAGTCATGAATCCCACTTTTACAGGTAAGAAAAATGAAGCAAACACTTAGATGCTCATGGCCACGCAGATACTCATGAAAGACAACAGAAGCTGCAGATAATTCATGCAGCATAATTCATGCCAACTTCCCATCACTCCTCTTAGCAGAAAGCTGTCACATGCAATAGCACAACACTACGTATCTTACTCAGATGTGCAAAGGGGCGGAGAAGAGGCATGCTAAAACCCTACGTGATGTAGATGACCACATACAGCAGCCGTAATTCCTTTTCAAGTGTAGCACCTGCCCCATTTGTACTATGACAAATCAAGGTCTATATTTTTTTAATTAACTAGCAATTTCTGATACTTCACCTTTGGGTTCAGCTAAGCCAAAGCTGGTACCAAGCCATGTTTTCAGCACTGGTTGTCAGCTCTTCCTCGCATGTAGTCACATACCTTGAATTCTCAGGGAGGGTATTCAAAAACAGGCACATAGGAACATTGGTAGGCTTAAAACGTGACTTCCTCAATAAAAAACATATTTGAAGACTATCCTTAGAGTTACCTACTAACAACCAGAGAAATCTTGTGAAGTGAAAAGGAGAAAATTAAATTTTGTAATGAAATAATATTTACTTTCCATATCCGACTACCAATAACTTGCTCTGAGATAATACCTTCCACAGCATTGCCAGCTCTCATTACGTGACTATGTGTTGCAAGATAATTGGGTGTTTGCTTGATTTTTTGAAGGATTCTTATCATTTTACCCTCTCCTCCTATTGCATTTAATTGCCATTCTCATTCTCCAAAATGATTGCCACCTCCTGAAAGGGCCAGTGGGGCAGAAGCCATGAGTTGGCCTCACTGTACAGGCCGCTTTGCCCTTCCAGCCATTGTAAAGAAAAGCGACACTGTCCTTTGGAAAGAGCATTTATTATTCATGCTGCAATAGAGCCTGGAGGGCCCCTTAGCAGATAGGGCTCAGGTTGTAGACGGCACTCTACATCCATGTAAACAAGAAGTAGATCTCTGCTTAGCACATAAGCGTATGGTTAAATACAACAGAGGAGCAAAACAGGTGGTAACAACACCATCTTTTGGCTCCTCAGGATGCTCATTTGTCCCAGCACACCAGCCACCTAAGCCTGCTTATTTTGCAGGGTGTCTGGTGTGCCAGGAAGAAGGGAAGAGGGCTTCAGGGTGAAAGACTGACATGAAGAAGGGCCAGCAGACTCTGCAGGCTCTTATTTGGGGTTCCTCCTGGTGCGAGAACCAAGGCGGGGTCTCTGCTGACCGCCTTTGTTAAGTGGGAAAGTTAATGATAAAAGTGATACAATCAGAGATAATCAGATACAACCAGAAACAAGCAGGCATCCAGGGCCAAGCGGCTTGCTTTCAGGCTGCAATGGGAACAGGAAAATAACCCTAGAAGCATGCAGGGGACTTTTGCCTCCGTTGTTTAAAGACAGATGAGGTCAAAGAGCAGAGAAACAGCAGCTCCTCGAGCACTGCAGAACAGGAGGAGCAATGCAGGCTTGCTGAGAAAATGGAGGTTGTTCTGTGTGCGCACATGCGCATCTGAGAGTAACGTAAATTATTGGCACCCTACACAGAAAAACAGACCCCAAAAGCAACGTTTGGTGCGGTGGGTTTCAGTCCTCTGATACCTCAAAGTAACCACCTCGCATAAGTAACCACCTTTGTTTAAGCAACTTGGTTCCATATTAAAA
This sequence comes from Dromas ardeola, assembly GCA_013398915.1. Lineage (NCBI taxonomy): Eukaryota > Metazoa > Chordata > Aves > Charadriiformes > Dromadidae > Dromas > Dromas ardeola. The sequence continues at coordinate 369,696 of VYZM01020981.1, forward strand.
CCAATGAGGCCATTTACTCCAGCTCTTACAGGACAGCTGCTCTGGAGCCTCTCTCCGGGATGGCTGGGAAGCCTTTGCTAAGTTTCACCTGCATCCACTTACCATCCTTTTGTCCTCATGCCAGTGCTGTCCTTCAGCTCTTCTTCCCACTGCTGAGCCCTGTATCTTTATAGACAAAAAGTGGCTTAAATTTTGTTTTCCTAGATTGAACAAGCCCAGCTCTTTGAATCGCTTCCTGGGACATAAACTCCCTGTTTTACCAGTCACCCAAGCAGCCTGTCCCTGCTCCAGCCTGAGTTTAACTTTTGCCAGTGGAGATGACCAGAAACAGTCAAAGCCTCCTAAACAGGAGCCCAGTGGCCTAATACTTCCCTTCTCCCTCTCTTCGCTGAAAATCTTCCATCAGATACATCTTTGCACTTTTTGCCTTTTTTTTTTCCCTTGGTCACATCACTTCAGAGGTTCACTGACATTCTGTGATTGACTAATAGGCCAGTCTTGTCTTTCTCCTTCTCTGTCATTTACAATTGATGGATTCCCATTTTAACATAAATTCTTATTAGCCCTTAAGTGATTGCCCATGCCATTACATTCTATCACTCAGCTCCTCAAGATCTCATCTTGTGTTGCTGAAGGATATTCCATTAATCCTCTGCATTAAGGATGCATCCCAAATTTATCATCGATAAAGGAGGGGTACTACTTTTTGGAGTTATGAGATGATTATACACACAGGTGGGTGGCTTTAGGGAAAAATAAACAAAAACAAAGGGGAGGTCACAAGAAAGGTGAAAAGGGTCATTCAACTATTCATTTTTAAGCCTTGTAAATAAGGCTGCCTGTACTTGCTCTTATTTTTCAGAGCGTTTGGCAACATTGCCTCCCGCTGAAGAACCTAAATCCCATTGCCACACTCGGGAAACGATTCTTACATCAGTTCTGAGAGATCATCCTTCCCGTCTCCCTGTTAGATGGAGGAAAGAGAAGCAGAGAGATGTTAAACCTTCTGGCCAAGGTTTCCCGAACAGCTCTGGGCAAAGGGGGCTAATGTCTGAAGACTCCCCTTTCTCTGGAGAGACCCTTATTCCAAATCTGGCCCACTGAGAGCTGACCCGCTCCCCCCCCACACACTCTCTCTCTTCACCCAACCTCTATTCAACTTTGACTCTCAATTAATCATGAGAGATACCTGGGCTTGAAAGAGTCGATGAGAAACAAATCGCCAAGTGTCCTTCAGCGTGGTGGGGGAGGAGGACGTGAATATTGTGGCAGATTCAAAGGAACAGCTTGAAAGCAGCTGGAGAGCTTTGCAAAAAAACCCCATACACCGCACACACACAGAGCAGCTGCATAGAGGGTGCCATGCGCAATATTAATTATAGGCACATTATGGAAGACAATATTCAACGTTTCCAGTGCAAAGCGTTCAGGATAGGAGCAGCCAGTAACACTATTTCACACTCCCCTACACACCTCCACTAGGACTTGATTTAACATTATAAGGTTCCAAGTCTGTCAAGCTGTGACAATTTGTATGAGTGAGATTTTGGATGTCTCGCTGAAATACGCATTGCAAAAAAAAAAAACAACCCTTCATCGCAAGCTGCAGACATTTCAAAGGCTGCCTTGGAAGATGAATAATAAAACTAAGGGAGTGTCCCTAAAACAAATCAAACTTGGCAGGGCTAAGTTTCCTTGTGAAATTAATTTTTAGCATCTTCTCTCCAGCGGCCTGCCTCAGCTGTCTCCTTCTGTGCACAGTTAATGATCTTGTTGAGCAGATAACCAATCTCTGGTTGATTTACAAGGCCTTTTATTGTCTGAACTGTCTATAATTTTTTTAATAGAATTTCAGTTGATATTGCAGTAAAACAAGGTTCGTTTTACATATTTAATGAAAAAGCGAAAACAAGCCAATAAAGATACCAAAGGACCAATTTGCCAAACTGTTCCACGCAGGCTGAAATATCTTACATGCCAAATATCTGCAAAGCAAATGCACAGGCTCTCTATGCTACGTCTTACACTTAACAAAAATGAAAACGGAATAGCATGCTTAACACCTCTTTCACGTCATGAATTGTTGATATGTTTTTCCCGGCTACATCAGAAGGATTTGTTCCATCTCTGTTTCTAAGCAAACAACACATGCATACCTTAGCAGGGTAGCGTGAAGGTTTTAATTGTGCTCTGCTCCATACCTGATGGCAGCAAAAAAGTGCCGATACTTGAACAAATCCTCCTGAACTCCTGTAACTCAGCACAATATACACCACACTAGGGAAGCACGGACTGGGAGATAGGTATTTTAAAGTGATTGATTATGCACTGTGCAAGCACAAATGAAGCCGGTGCTTAGGGAGCGCGCATATGCTCAGTCACGGCTAAGTCAGGATTTCCACTAGTGTAAAGTAAAACACACAGGAGCCCGATGAAATGCTTGGTTATTTGTTACAAACCCCAGCATAATGCACCTGAGAAAGTGTTATTAAGGAAATAAAGAGCACGCCGGTTCCTGATTCTACATCACCCTCCCCTTGGATGGAAGCGGCCCCAGAGGTGCGGGGCAATGCGGGGCGCAGCCCCGAGCCACCATCGGCCCAAACGAGGAGACCTGGAGCTCACCCTCCTCAGCAGCAATGTGCTCATGTGCGCTGCCCCATCCAGGCTCTCCGGCACGCCTTTAATACGAGTAACACGCTAAACACCACGCACCAAGCACGCCGGACTCTGGGCAAGCATCTCAGACAAGTTTCTGACCATAAGAGCACAGCTGGGGGTGGGGATGCTGCAAGTAAGCTGGTAAGGCTTTCTAGACAGGTTACTTGCAGCCAGTTTTTTCTCCCTGTCACCTCTGCATTTTTTAAGCCGCTGCACACTGTTGTTGCCTTATGGTGATTATTTTCACTGCCAGCAGAGTCTTTTGCATATTAGCAGCCATTAATCCCATTGCATCAGCCAGCTTAATTGGGGTAGGCTGTTCCGATTCCCAACCTCTGTCCTCCGCTCCTTCCCCCCTCTCCCACCCCGTGATGTTTAAGGGATGTACCAAATCTATAGTGTTTCTACATCTGAATGGAGCGTATAAAAGCTACTTGGTCAGAACTGGTTAATTGGGGGGACTTGTGGTTTAGTGGTTAGGAACAGGCCTAATCAGGGACAGAGGAGGAAGGAGGGGAGGGAGGGGGGGGTTCTTTTTTTATGAAAATGTGGACCTCCCTACAGTAATTCCCCTTCAGCTGCTGCCTCACAGATGGACCTTTTAATTGAATTTTCTTACAGGCCTGAGGGAGGGAGTTCATTTCAGGTCAGGTGAGGCAATTGAAGTGAATCTAATAGCTCCAGTTTCTTTTCATTGGGAGCAGAGGGAAGTGTGTTGTTTTGTTTTTTTCCTGTCCCCACCCTTTCAGCTCAGCTAAAAAGTTTCAATTAAAAATTGAAACACACACATGGTGATTTCCAAGGATTTGTTGTCTTCATTTTGCCACAAGTGGCACCAAGGTCAGCAATGTGAGAAATCTGAAGCAGTTTGCATCCTGTTCTGGTTTTGTTCCCCACACAAGGAGGAATGCAGTGTGTACAACGTTCACAAAACCAGCACGAAAGCACCTTCTCTTGTGCTGGCAAACTTAAGAAACATCTTCTAGATCTGGAAACCTGTTGTGGATGAGTGACCAAATCACTCATCGCTGTAGCATTTTTTTTAATACTATGATACGTTTCAGGCACTGGAGCCCTTACCTCAATGAGTTTGTATTTAAACTAGTGAAAAATAAGGGGGAGCCATCCCAAATGAAACACTCCGGAGCACAACTTGCTTTGTCCACATTAGGTAAGAAAGCCTGGGCTTAAAACTCAAGTGGTGTGAATGTAGCTCATACCACCAAAAATTCCCTCCTGTGTTGATTTCTCATCTTGCAAAGATTTCCACAACCAAGTAAGACCTGCTAGTAAAAGGACATTTATTTTGGCATAATATGTCTAAGTTAGGGTTTTTCCATGGAGCAATGCCGCAGAAATTTCTGGTGTGGGACATGCTTTTAGCACATCAGACCATCAAGGGTATGGTCTCTTCTAGCCCAGGGCAGGTACAACTCTGCGTGGAGGTACAGGCAGAGGAGGACCTTCAGGTACATGGTGCGGGTTGACCTTGTCCTCTGGGAACATTGCCACCAGCAACAGTGGAGCCAGAATGGCTCCCTGGGAGCTTTGCCAGCAAAGCAGGCATGATTTTCTCAAGAGGCCATCTGGTCACCTCCGGCCAGGGCAGGCAGAAAGCAAGATGCCGCTCCAGGTCATTCACAGGGAAGGACGGGGGACCTGCAGGGAGAAGGGAGCCGAGATCCCCTGCAGCTGCCAGGGCAGAGCCTGGGAGGTCCTGAGTGGCTTGCAGGGAGGGGACGATGAGCGCATTGTGGTTAGGGAGATCTGGTAAAGGAGCGATGCTTTCACTTGGCTGAAAGCCTCTTTCAGCACACCACCAGCTTCAACCTCATATATGTTTCATTAGGCAGCATACAAGGCTTTCAGATCTCCCTTCCTTCTTAGTCACAGTGGCGTCAGATGGGGACTGGAAGGGCTGCTGGCCTTTTGAGGTGAAAAGCAGCTTCCCACTGCTGCTCAGACAAAAGCAGCTTGAGCCAAGTGCAGAGCGTGGGACTGAATAGCTGTCCTGGACCGGGCAGCAGCTCAAAAAGTAAGCACAGTTGCTCCTAAGAGGAGACCAGGCTGCCTGCAGCTGTGGTGCTGTTAGGACCATTTCTCCCTCCTTCAGTTCAGCCTCTGGGGAGTGAGAAACCACCTGCAAAGCTTTGGGTCTCCATGCGGAGCCTCCAAACAAACCCACTGCCACTGGCCTTAAATTCTCTGTACATCAGTTTGCACCTTCACTGGAAAACCAAGGGGATCAGCACACTCAGGAAGTTTGGAAACTACCTCTTTAAGGATTGTTCTGATGAAAAGAAGATGTCCACATCTTGTTTTGTTGCTTTCAACTTAATATAAAAACAAGGAAATCCAGAAGTGCTGATGACTCCTCATGTACAAGAGAGAGTTGAGCCCATCAAGGCAAACCACCCCACCCCATTACCTTACATACACAAGATGGCTAGCACAGCTTCTGCAAAATGCCTCATCTAAAGATTTACAAAATAACAGCACACCTAGGAGAGGGACGAGGAAAGAGAGACACTGCATAGCGAATAGATAAAAGCTAGTGCAAATGGCAAGAAGTTACTGCAAATGTGAATCATCTTGCTGACACAGGCTTTTCAGGTCATCAGTTTCTAAGGAAAAGCAGAGCACTCCCAAAAAAGCATGTGGAAATGCTTATTCAGACAACCTCGGAGAAGGCCACAACCAAACAGAAAGACACCCACCATAAAATGCACATTGACTGGATCACTTCATGGCTTCATCTCATTTCTGGTGAATTGCTTTGGTCACAATTTATAAGTAAAAATCACATCTTCTGTCAACATATTCATATATTTTAATAATTCACATTGTAATGATACTTCTTTTCTAAATACAACTTAATTTAATTTAAAATTTTCAAATGTGAAAGCTGCAATGAAATTATTTTGAAACTTTTTGAGGAGGAAGAAGAAAGGGAAGACCTTACTTGGCATAGTTCTACTTGCAATATCAAACAGCAAATGTCTGTATTGGTGTAAAGCAAAGAGAAAATGTCTGTATCTGTGTAAACCTAAGCTAAACCATAGGCTAAAGAAGCTCCTTTTGCAGTTGGGTCCTTTGTCTTAAACCATTTTGGGTGTTGTAAGACAAGTACACCCAGCATGTGGTTTCCCTGCTGGCGTTCCCAGCATCACCTCATTCACACGCTTTTTTTTTTTTTTAAAACCCATAAACATACATAAGAGCAGCTTGGCCAGTGAGGCCTGAGAGCAGATTAAATTTGGGGAAAGGGTCCGACAGAAGCCTTGGGACTTCCTTATTACTATTCCCTTTATACAGCCCCATTTAGAGGCCCCAAGAGGAAACAAAGGTAGCAAGCCACTGCATCCCTGCTGCCAGGAAAAAGGAGGGGTGGTTTAATCAACCATCCGTATTGCACTGTAGCAGAAGGGGCAAAAAAGTGCATATTTAGGACCAGATGCTCCTCCTTTAGATGAAAGGATGATTAAAGCACTTGCGCTGAAAACTGCAGCGATCCCAGTGTTATAAATACAGCAGTGCATGTCTGACCCTGCCCTTTCAAAAGCACGGAACAGACTCTGTGGCTGTGGCAAGCGTATACAGAGGTGAAAGGGGAAAAAACAGCAGCAGGGAACATGCAACTAAAAAGCTCAACCCACACAGGAAAATGTAAGCGCAGACTGACAATTAAGATGGCATTTCAGTCTTAAAACGAAACTATATACAAACTCAATTTTCCTTATTGTTGCCCCTATTGTGAAGCATCCACGCCCATAAAACTGTCTGGTACTGATAGAAAGGATTAAGTCTTTACACGTGAGACATTTCGCATCTTGCTGGATCCTGAAACAACTATGATAGCAAGTTGTCTCAAGCAAAGGGCAGTTGCGGCAGTTTCTCAAAACCAGAAAGAATTTGTAGAAGCAAAGCAGAAGGCAAAACTGTTTCCGGGTGCTGCAATCCAGACATAAATGAGAGCACATGATGTGACACGCACTGTTCAGAGACTAATATACCAGTCTGCTCAGTCCAGAAACTCTAAATGCTTCTGTCAAATGAATTTCCCATATAATAATCTCCTAGAGATGCAAAGAACTAATTACGGGAAGCACCTAATAATGGAAAACATAAGCTTTAAAATTGCTAATAGATAAAAGGCAGGGAGCTAGGAGATTGAATCTTTTGCATTGGGCATTTCTTTTCTTTTGAAATTTCAGTGTGCAGGGATGAGAAAAATGGGTACAGTTTCCCTTTACATGACAGGAACAATAATTGAGTAGGATTATATGTCATCCATGAAAATACTATATTTATGCCTCATTGTAATCCATTCATCGGTTTATGGATCTGAAGTCCCACGGGTAGTGTCGCAAATCCACATAATGTCCCCGAGTAGTGGATTTTGCATTTGGATCTGTGATGTAGCTGGCGGACACAGAAAATGACATGTAGCCAGACAGCTCCCAGGAGAGCGCACAACCGGGCACGGTGAACACAGCCGCCGGTCCACAGCTCAGGTGGGAAACACAACCTTTGTCTCCCAGTCTGCCAGCTTTCAGAGAGCTGCTCTAACCTACAGACCGTTTTCTCCCCACTCATCAAGAGGTTTTACACTTCCACCACTTACAAGCGTCAAAGGCGCCTATGTTATATCTTGCATGTCGTATGGAGCCATTTCTCCTTTTGCCTAACGATGGCAAAAGCTCAAGCCTAATTTTATCTGTTGGACTATCCGAAACATCTCTACGGCCACATCTCATAAACCTGAGACCCGTCATTATTTCTTTCTTCATACATTAGGAGTAATTCTGAAGTAGAACAGTAACATGCGATAACCCTCCTAGTAGAAGATTTCCTGTGTGGCTTTGTACAAGATCTATACTTCAACTTCCCCCTGGAAATTGAGGCTTTTTGGTTTTGCCTGGCAATACTTTCCTTACTTAGCCTTTTAGGTTGTACTTTTCCTGAGACAAAAACCTTTTTTTTTTTCATGCTAGCACCAGACTCAGTTAGGCTCCAGTCTCAGGTGAAGCTCTAAGGCAATATCGTGACAGTGATTAAAAAAAAAAAAAAAACAACTAGTTGACGACTTTATAGCCACTGCTTACATAGATTACGTATGTCTGCTGGTAGAGGAAGGTGCACTCTGGTAAAAAGCTTTCCTCATAAATCATTAATTAGGTATGTACAAAGATCTCAGCTGCCAAACCCTTGAAGGTTCTCGGTCTTTAATGAAGACAGGAGGAGCAGTTAAAGAAGTTGTCACGTTTCCTTAGAAATGCATCTGAAACAAAGGTATTGGATGTTGGTCCATTACTGAAAGTTACAGTAAAGTAATACAATTCTCCGTCCAGTGTGCCGGCTTGATTGTCGATATAAACACAGTCCTATGCTGCAGTTACAGCTGACTGTGAGTAGCCTATAACTATAATATGAAATCCAGCAATAACTGTTGTGCTACAACTAAACAGGCTCAAACAGAAAGCAACAGCGTAGTGCAGTATCATTCTGAAGTGTTTATGCCCAAAGCATATCTTCACGTTAAAAACCCACCCCCGGTAACAGTTATATGGTAACCTTCCTAGCATAGGCAGCAGTATTTCTGCGAACCACCAATGCTGGGGCAGAAGCACCAAGTTTCTTCCTACAGTTATGACTGGGGCCAAACTAGAAAGATGCAGCTGCGTGGCTTGCGAGATGAAGGACTTTAAGATTAGACTTTACGTTAAAAATCAAACTGGTTATTTCATACCAGAAGTCTCGAACGTAATGTGACCTCAAAGCACATTAAAACATGAGCAACAATTATTCCAGCTACTTGGATACCACTGCCAAGAAGGCCCTAGGACTGATCCAAAGTGTGGACTCAACCAGTGTCAGTAGTAAAGCAGGTAACCCTCTCCTGGCTGTCTTGGCTAACCCTTTCATATACGATCATTGCACACACCACATTTGATACCTAAGGTCTTTAATTTTTGTTATTGCCAGGACAACCTGCAGAATAAAGCATACACAGTGCTCTTTTGAAAGAAGAGTCCACACTGAAAATTATTCCCAAGTTATTAGTGGAAAGACTAACGAGTAAGAAAAAAGGAACCAGAAGTTGAATGGTGTCTCAACCTTCAATTTCCCAGGTTCTTTGCTTTACCTTTTCTTAAACCAAGATATTTTTAAAGATTTTACTATATAAGTGGGTTGACAATCCTGTAACTTGTATTCCTAGTACACATATGGCTCTTATTACACCCTTTCATTTCACTTGGGCCACCCGCTAGTTAACACGTGATTTATTTCAACCACTACAAATCTTGAAGAATAGAACTTTTCAAGGGATTTTTTTTGACCTCAGCAACAGCTAGCGCTTATGCAGCAGTATCAGTGAAGCAAGGGTACAGGTTCCTGTCTCAGAACAGTACTTGCGAGGAAGACCTCCACACCGCAAGATGTCTAGCTGCATCTGGTGCACCTTGTGCACAAAGCATCTCCTTAAAGGACCAAGAACAATGTGAAGCAAGACCATTTGAGGAGAAGGACCTTTTGGGAAGACACAAAAGTTCATTATTAGAATTGCATTGGATGTTTTCTCCCAGTTACATCAGTGCTGCACCCGCTAAGCAGATTAATAAAGGATAGCGGTCTCTCAGGTACCAACCCACTTTTCATAATTATTAGACCTATCTAGGAAAGCAAGTGGGAGAAATGTTGGAAATCTTACTCAGGTAAAATAGCTATCAACTGGAGCTGGGGAAATTTTCTGTATTGCCTTGACCTTGTGGTCTTTGTTTAAAAAAAAAGAAACAAAACCAATACCATTTCATAAAGTTTTTATGAAAATCTATAAGCATAAGCGCTGTGCACCATGCAGACTGAGAACAGTCATCTTTCTGGCCTTTCAGGTTCTTGAGAAGGTGTTTAGACTTATGTCTGATAATATTTGTCCGAACTGATTTCTACAGAACGATCCTGAGCACTGGAAACAGAGGTATGAATGGCTCAGGTGTGCATCTGAAGAAGGCACATCCTCACGCCCAAGTTTTTCCCAGGTCCCATCACCGCTTTGCCATCCCCACCAAACCTTTTGTGTCCTCCCCACTGGGGCCTTGGGGCTTCATCCCCTACTTAGGTGGGTGCACCTGGCAAGGAGCCAGCAGTGCAAGGGTTAAAAAGTGGACTTTTCCACCCAGAAGGCTGTACTGACTCCTTTGAAGCCGTTAGTCTATTGTATAAATCCCTCCTAGTTTTGAGGATTACAGAACAAATACATTGTAATGGCTCTGTAGGAACCTGGCCGGTAGGGTCACCCTGACTTTAGTTTGTGCATTATGTCCCAAGTGACAAAAATCGAAGCACATTAAATGCTTCATGAATGTGAAATGCCCAGAGTTTTAATCTCAGGAGCTTTGCCGTCCTACAGCTTGTCTTGAATGTACCAAAACGCACAAGGCCGGCTGATTAGAGAGAAGCTGGCTTCATTTGATACACTTGAACCAGGCAAATTCCAATAGTCTCAGATTTAGAGTAATATTTGCTCAGGGTGTGTTGGGGTGGGGTTTATCTAGCTTTATGCATTATAGTAGAGCACATCCACTAAAGTCATACATAATTTATGCAGAAAAAATTCTCTTCTATTAAAAGAAAACCTTAAAAAAATAGGTTGGTCTAATAACACAGACTCTTCAGAGCGGAATGACACCAAATAACTACACAATTTCACTGCACTTGCCTCCAGGTGAGAAAGATATTAATGGAATTTACGAGCAAGGAGAATAAGTTAAAAACTTATCAGAGTCCCTTCAAGACTATCACCTGACAAATCACCTTAAAGCAACTCAGTCCTCTTGGTTGCAAAAAAAAAAAAAAAAAGCCATCCCTTCACCCTCCACCCATTAATTTAGGCAGTGGAAGTAGAATTTCTGCAGTTTCCCTCACCCTCAGCTCTGCCTCACTTTTTTTCTTTTTTCTTTTTTTTTAAACTAGCAGAGTTTTGTGTTGACTTGAAACTGCCTGACTTCGATAGGTAAATTCTGGCTGATTTTATCTACTGCTCAGCATACTCTGTATTAGTTGTATTTTCCACTAGACATTTTGGTCAAGATTTTTTTTACCAAGAGAATTTCCATTCCTGGCAGAGACAGAGACCCCAGCAGCACTTACTGAAGGGTGGAGGAGAAAAGGAACGTAACAGGATTGAAATGCTGCCATTTAATATTTGAAAGAGTTAACAGCAGCTGGAAAATACTGACACTTTCACAGACACACGAACATATGCTACAGTATTTGGATGTTTGCTTTGGAGGTTGTCTGGCATTTGATAATTTTTTTTTAATAGAAGTATTCATGAAATGATTGTGATTTTTTAAAAATTATTTTATTTGCACTTTGCTACTTATCCTCTAGGGAATAATATGCTGTACTCTCTCTTATAAGTATAAACTTTAGACACTTCAGGAGAAATACGCATATATTCTGTTAAATTACATTTGAAGAAACACTTTACAAAGTTAGATTTCACTTTTCAGCATGATACCAGGGCTCATCTTTCCTATTGCTGAACACACATTTACATTAAACAGTTTATCATTTCAAAGGAACTTCCTGAATTTATTCTTTATGGATTTACTGGGGGGAAAAGAAAAACAACACAACCAAAAAACCAAGCCCCAAGTATTGCTTCCCAAGCCAAGGCTTTGCAAAATTGCACTGCAGTGGATATTTTCAACCAATCTGACATCTTGCTACAATAACATCGTAACATAACCTTATCCCAGCGGGGATGGGAATGCGCTGAAGTCTCTTTCATCACCAGAAGGATTCCCCCCTCTTGCCCTGATAATGAGTTTCAGTCCATCTAATCTCTTTCTCTCAAAGATCTTATGAAATAGCAGCCTTGCTCAAAAAAAGGAGAAATTGATGTCTTTATATCCCCCATTTCTTGCACACCCGGTGGCACTGGCGCGGTGCCCGCTGTGCTGGGGCTGTACGAACAGGTAGCAGCAGCAGCCTCTTGCCAGGCAGCCACTGCCCGGTGGCTGAAGCAGAGGCTTTGCAGGTTGTAACTGGGTCTCAGGGCACGTGTCCCCCGTGAAATGATGGAGAAAAGCCCAAGCAAGCACCCAGAAATGGAAGGAGTGCAGCCATGTCGGTGAGTAGCCCACCTGAGCGCTCAGGCTTGGTTTTGCTGCTTTCTGGATCTCTGCTACCACCTTTACGCCGCACCGCTCTGTACTGGGAGGATTTTCAAACTCTCCAAGAGCTGCATGCCGTACTGCTACGGCTGCTGTGCGACATAGCTATGCTTTGTATTACTTCAAGCAATTCACTTCGGTTATTTCTAAAACTAGGGGAAGGAACTTGCCAGGCTTCCAGAGGTGCTGTGAGCTTTCCGTAAGCATGGATACGTGCTGAGGACTGCTGCCTGTGCTGAACAACGAGTACCCACCACACAGCTCACCCAGCTCCTATAGCTGCAAGACTAAGGAGTCAAGCGAAGAGCAAGATCACAAGCCTCTCATGCTGCAGTGATTTCATTTCAATCCAGTGCTCCATTTCTCCTGTCCTTAATATGGACAAGTCCATTTTTATTAAGGGACTCGATTAGTCTTTCCCCCTCCCTCCACCTTGCTGCAAATGTTTTTTTCCTCCAGGGCTATAGCAGCAGCTGGCACACTATTTCCTTCTGAGGTGTAGCCAAATAATAGCCTTTTGGAGGGGGATCTGTTTCATCTCTTTTCTCCATATGGTCCTTTCATTTGAGTGGTTTAATACACTCATTTTCACAGTAGCTATCTAAGTGTTTTTCCTTTTCCGCGTCTATTCCTGAAATGAATAAATGCGTACAAGGCAATGAGGCACAAGAGTCAGGTCAATATACCAAAGCTTTATTTTGGGAGTGTTTTTTCTGGGGGGCCTGGAGAGAGTAAGAGTTAGCCTTGCCCAAAAGTTGATCCCCTTGTCTGGAGCCCAGGGAAGTTAGTCATGCTTACGTGGGACAAGAGAACAGCCTTCCTCCAAAAATATACAAGTGCTTTTTCCAAACAGATGCAGCGTCCCTGGTCCAGGGGATAGCATTTGCTGTAGTAAAACTACTTCATTTGGGGCTACAATTTTTTACCAAGATGGCCATACAGCAAAGCAGATGCAGGAAACTTGGCAAGCATTATATATGGAAACAGATAGATAGATAATGCTGGAAATACCGAGGCAGGAACAAATAATAATAAGTGAAGCCCACAGAAGTGTACAGCTGTACTGCCAAAGCCCTCCTGTTGTAGCCTGGCCTAGGAGACCTATCACAGCTGAAAGCGTTTCAGTATAACTGGATCCATGCTAGGGGACTAAACCTGTTTAAAATATACATCACTGTGTGTGAATTGCTATGTATCTGTACATAAAGCAGAAAAACAAAGGAGCAAGCCAGGGAAGTGAGAAACCTGAAACAAGGGGTGGAGACGTTGGCAGGTGATGGCAACGCTGCGTCCTCTCCTCACCTGCCATAAATGATTTTTGTTGAACAGCACCCCAGTAACAGAGAACAGTTTGGAGGGACGTGGAGCAAATCAACTCAGGAAAGCCATCTTCTACTGAGGAACGCGACAATGGAAGGACACAGCGAGGTACTTTGACTGGGAATTTGGGAAGGCAAGGTGCATGTGGCAAGGGAGGGTCAGACCTCAGAAAAAGAAAAAGGTAATGACTACCAGAACCAAAGAAGCATGGGGTGTAAGAGCTGTCACATGCAAGATCCTCTGGTATCCAACTGATTCCCTTTTCCTTCCATAACATCAGTAACATGGACTCTCCTTCACTCAGATGCCTGTTTACACAATGCCTGAAAAAGCATCAGATCTTGGAGATACCCACTGTTCTGTCAAAATTCCCTGAAACTGTTAGAGGTTCAGAATTCAGACAGATGTGTAGTGACAACATGATTTCCTAAGGCAAATAAAATAAGGCAGAACAGTACAATGAATTAGGAAAGGGCAGTGAAATAAAGAACAGGTAGCGAGGACACTTGAGTTTGATGTGATGAAGGACATAAACTGTGGAGGAATTTGAGGAGGAGGTTGACATGAGAACAGCAGCAGATTTCAAAAGATAAATCTTTGTGGTGGTATTTTGCATGGAGGGAATGTGAAAGTTGAGGAGGTCAAAAAGGAAAATGAAGGCATCAATATGAAGGATTGCAGGACCCATACTGTCACTGTCCACAGTGATGTGATCAAAACTAACAGAGTTAGGTTTTACTTTGGGTTAGAAGGAAGGAAGTGTTCACTAATCTGCCCAAAACTGCTGCAGCCTGTTCTGGTGAGACATTAAGGTGCTCGCTGCCAAATGCCAGGTGTCCTGCTTTTCCTCTGCAGAACTAGGAATCACAGATCTTTATTTATGGGCAGCAGGAACAGATCATTCAAAATAGCCCAAACAGGGAAAAATCCCCAATTCATGTCCTGGAGATCTTATAGCCTCAAGAGGGTACACATGAACACACTTGAAAATATCTGAGAAATGCCAAGATGCATTTCTTACACCATTCAGAACTGACTTCACTGCTCAATTTGCACTCCCTGCAGCATGGCTTGTGAAGAGAAAACAAATGGCATACCAGACCACACAGAGAAGCAATATGGTTACCAGCAAAATATTTATTAGCTTAGGAAAAGAAACACAGAGGCTTCTTTTCAGAATTTCACCCTCTCCTTGCTATCCTCTCCTCATGTACATAATTTTCCTTGCCTGTGATGTTATTTTACAGATATCCGCTGCACAAAGTTGTAGTTTATTTAAAGCGGCATTTCATAGTGAAATCCTACACCCATTATTTAAAAGTAACTATCCTAATTCTCAAAAATAAGGCAAGAAATGCACCTCCAGAATAGGCTCTAACACTACCATGGATCTTGAATTTATCCTCATTGGCTGAGGTCACCCCATTACTCAGAAGAACTGTATCCAAGTGAAGACAAGGGGATGGGAAATATAGCCACCCACACCGAGTAACAATAAATTCAATTTCCTCTGCAGTGCTATTACGTATTTCCCTCTCATAGCTCATACTTTTCATTTATATTCCCTTAGCTCCCACCGGCTGGGCTTTTAATGTTTCTCACACCAAAGGTTCTCCAGACTCTTTTTTTGCTTTCGACCCAACCCTACCCGTTCCCTCTGTACCTGGCGCTCTCTTGTTTCATCCTGTCCCCCTCATTCTCCCTCTCTCTTACCCCCTCTCTCCAGCTGCAGCAGCTCTTTCTGTTCCTCTGGCACAGCATCACAGGGTGGAAGCTGAATAATAAACATGCATAACACACTAAACCACCACTCAATCAGCGTACATGCTGTCAGTACGTACTCTGACTACTCATCTATTTCCAGAGATCCCGAAAGAGCTAAGGAGTTTTATGCTATTAATATATGGTGGAAAGAGGGAAAATTCCCATCAGAGGCCTTAAATGACTCCACAGCACCGCAGCCGACCATCAGCTCCTTCCAGCCTCTACAGCACTTCTAGGTTTGTGCAATTTTTCAGCTTGCCCGGGTTTTACATCCAAGAGAAAGGCCTCGACTTGCGCTTGCTTTGCTGGAATCGAGCAGCCTGGAAGGAGCCTTCACAAACAGCAAGCATAATGCCAAGGAGAGAGAAGAATAACCAAGGAGACAACTCACTGCATTGGCTCCTCTGTTTCTCTGGCAGGACTCCCTGGCTTCACTCAGAATATGACTGACTTTGTTGCTTTCAACATTTTCTTCCAGTTCGAAATATTTTACTCATTAGCAATCCTCCTTATGCTCAGAACAGGAGATACCAATCAAGTTCTCCTCTTTCTAAACGTTAAATGCCTTGATGCCGGTGCTTGAAAAGCTGCCCTCTCCAACGCGCTTATCTTTCCAGGATTTTTGCTGTTCTCGCTTCAACCTCCCTTTCTGGCAAATCTCACCTGCCCTCAGACGTTTGGGCACTGTTTTCTAGGCTGATGATTCATACATACAGCCTCTTGCCACTAGGATAATCCTTCAAACATCCTTCCCTCTGTATCACACATCTTCCCATCAGCTTTCACTTACCAGCTTCATTCAGCCCTTCCTGCTCCAGCTTCCTCCAGAGCCATTTTGGACTCATTCCTCTTTTCCTCCACAAAATCTTCCTGTATCTCAAACCCTGATGTTTCTTCAGTCTCCACGTCATCCAAAAACCACCCTTTGGGTTTCATCCTCACAACTGTGTCTCTCGTTTGGGACTTCTTTTATTCTACCTTATTCCGGAAACATCTTTGGGGCTTTTCCACATGTACCATCATATTTCAGTCCCCACTGGAGACAACCGCCAGAACTGTCTCACTTTCATCTCCATTTGAGCCTGTTAAAATTTCCTTCACCAGACTTCACTGCTCACTCCCCATCTGTAGTTGGACAAAATGCAAACATCCAATTTCTAAATCCAAAACTTTCTAGTTCGATTTCTCCTTCTTCCTCCTCAGTCAAGCCCCCTGGCATCCCTCCTCCACCAGCTATTGAACAGGCAACCAGTGCATTGCACTGTGCTTTGCAAGGTCTCCTAAAGTGAATGGTCTCCATGCTTAAGTTTCGCCTGCTTCCGTCATGCTCCAATACATCAGTTGATGTAGTCCATTTAACCTGTCCCTATTAGGCCTTTCCTTAGCACCCCACTGGTGTCTCCCGTATCATGGTCATGGTCCACAGATTGCTAATTTATGCATCTAGAGTTGTAATGAATGTCTGTCCCCATAAACATATTAATATCACCACCACTTCTTGGCAGACCTTGTAGTGCTGATGATGCAATGCCCACTGAAACAAAGCCCACTGAAGGCAAAGGTGCCTTCCCAAACCTACCACAAGCCAGACAGAAAAGCGATCTCTCACCACAGTGAAAATCAAGCCTCCAAGAACGACGACTCTATGAAAATCTCTAAAGCTGGCAGCATCCCTTTGAGTAAGGACTAGCTGCCAGCGCAAGGAAGACAATCACCATGGAGCAAGAACATCACACTGTGTCAGCAGTAACGCTAAAAAGCCAGCCTTCTTTTTCCTCCTCCAAGCAAGCTTGCTAGAAGACACAGAAAAGATGTGGTAGAGGTAAGTGTTAGAGTATTCGTGATGTTGGCTGGGTGTAACTGTGGCAACCAAACCGCATGGCAGTCCAAGGACATGCAGCAAAAAGTGAGTCAGGATCTGCCAAGCATTTATTGACTTTTCAGGCAAAAAAGGCAAAGGACCCCCCTGCACCCCTATCTCATGTGAGTGCTCTTGTAAAACAAACCACACAGACAAACAGGATTTGTAGGATCAGGCTGGATTGTTTCCAAAACACATACTCAGTGCAGAAAGCTGCAAGAAAAAGAATAGGTACTGAGAGGAACGTGATAGTTTACTGCCCTGACAAATCAACAACGGGACTATTTGAGGGGAAAAAACTGGTTGAGCTACTTCAGATA
This sequence comes from Dromas ardeola, assembly GCA_013398915.1. Classification (NCBI taxonomy): domain Eukaryota; kingdom Metazoa; phylum Chordata; class Aves; order Charadriiformes; family Dromadidae; genus Dromas; species Dromas ardeola. The sequence continues at coordinate 386,804 of VYZM01020981.1, forward strand.
ATTTATTAATATCATTTTCACAGGGATAAAAAATAGATAAAGCTATCCTACTGTAACTTAAGTAAAACCAGAAACTGCAATCCATGTGAAGCTACCAATGAAAAAACAATGCATTGCAGTGTAACACACATACTGACACCTCACTTTAAACATCAGAAAAAGTCAGCGTTATTGACTAATCACTTCTGAAATGCAGTTTCAAAAAAGAAAACAGCATTTTTGCTCTACTACAACGCAAAATAAATATGCTTGAACTTCTATTTTGAGATATTTTTACAAATAGGTAACAAAAAAATAAGGGGCTTTCACATTTTATTAAACACTTTGCTTTTAGGCTGAGAGTTTGCTTTCTCCTTTTTAACAGCCAAGTTTCAATGGAGCATTAGTTTTTATAGACAATATCAAAGCCTCCGTAAACACAATGCTATCAAAGGAAGCAATAATAGATGTCATCTTATAGTTATGTGAACACTATCATTTTGGGGTGGCACTAAAGTCCCGTTAGACCCAGACACACACCTGAAAGGCATTTTAATCAGTGAACTGTTGTTAGCTAAGCCCCCTCTTCTCCACTGGCACAATACTCAACATGCTGCCTTCCTCATCTCTCATCTGGGTCCAACCCCTCGCTTCATACGGCAGCGGGATGACGTCCAAGCCCCCACCGACAGCAGCGCTGCCGCTCCAGGAGTTACCTCCCCACTGGCTCAGCAGTGCCAAATCCTCCCTTTACCCAGCTCCGCGGCCCGGCTGTTTTCCGGTGCCCCACAGAGTCACCCCATTCCTCATTGCTACTCTGATGGCTCTCAGGCCCACGGACAAGTTGGTTATTTCAATACCCACCCTTATCTCTGATAAGGAGGGCAATTAGATTAGTTTACTGCAGGCAAAATCAATAGCAAGCATCTGGGGGGCAGATTAGTCATTACTAATTAGAGCTTTTAGACATTATTCAAATAAAATGTATGAGGTTAATCAACCAAGGTGGAAAAAATCCATAATATTCTAAGTCTGCCCTTGATTTGTCAACCTGGCTCACTTTGGAATTAGAAATGGAATGAAATTCCTGACGTAAAAGCAAGCTTTTCTAGACTGGGATAGATACGGGGAAGGGCAGTATTATTTATTTGCAGGGAGACAAGCATTTCTTTGTCAGATCAGAGGTACAATACCGATTTCTAGACATTTAACCCAATTTGCAAGGTATTTGGGAATTTATTTGAATAAACCTGACAAAAACCAGAGCCACCTATTTTAAGTCTACTTACTCTTAATGAATTATTTTAGTTGCAGCTATTTATTTTTAAAAGACAAATTTAAAAACTGTAGAATTATATATGTGACTAACCAGCTATAATTCCACAGCAGTATTTTACAAAATTAGCTGTTTGTTTATATTAATTTAAATAGTATTTATTTTTTAAAACCCACTGTTGTATTTGGCGTGTAATTTTCTGTTTAAAAACATACTTCTCACATTAATTTTCAGGCCATATAGTGTATTATTTTAATATTATCAGATTTGATTTCAATTAGACAGTATGTTCAAATATGAACAATTCATTTTCAGGGTAGCTTCCTTTGAATGCTCATCTATAGAGCATTTTGCTTAATAGGAATTTCTTGTGTAGACTATTGGAATTCTCATTTCTGGAAAGGATTATTTCTCCACACATTGAAATATCTTTTTTCACAAATATGTATTCTTGAAGAGTGATTTAAAGTACAGGAGGAAGATGAGCATGTCATCTTAAATGTGAGCATGAGATGAGCATGTCATCTATAGTACACTTGAAAAATGTCTTCCTGATTCCCAACAATAATCACAAAGTTATAAAGACAGAAAAGTTGTCTTATTTTAGGTGTCTAAAAATAAATGCAATTATATCTTCTAAGCAGAATTACAGAAAGTAAGTGCAAGTATGCACACACACTTTAAAGAGGCTTTCTACTTCAGAGATAGAATAAGGATTGATTTATTTATTTATGGTCAGGGTAACTATAAATCAACAAAACAAAACCTGTAGTAGCACCCAGCTATCCAGTTCTCCCTGTTCAAGAGCGAGATTGTACAGTTTGGCACAATCAGCCGCAATTAGCCAAACAACTCAAATTGATTTTCCCTAAACTATCGGGTTTCAAGCACATCCTTACAATATTTGAACTAAAATGTAGTTTATTTTTAAGTACATTTCCAAGTGCCACAGTGAACCAGGGCTTTGATGAGGAACCAGCAGAGGGAAAGGAGAGAGGCCGGAGTCCCACTCCGGTCGCTGTGCCCAGTGGAATTAGATCCAAGCCCAGGGGCTGACTTTCTGCCCTGTTCTGAACCCTGATTAGGGTTCAATAGCAACACATTTGTGAATGTACCTTAAATCTCAGTGTAAAACAGCGGAGATCAAACTCTCTCTGCACTGTTACCCCTGCGAATACTGGAAAAGAAAAGCACCTGCTCTAAGGTGACCCTGCTCTGGCAGTGGGGTTGGACTAGATGATCTCCAGAGGTCCCTTCCAACTCTGTGATTCTATGATTCTATGATTGCAGTGATATGAAGGTGCCTTAAAAGACCCCAAGCTAATAGTGCTATGTATAGCTTAAGTGCGGAAAAGCAATCAGGCAGGCAACAAATTCCCTAATTCCCTACAATTCTTTGTGGTTTTGGGCAGGCGGAAGTGGATGCCTGCCAGCACGCGGGATGCCTGTCGCTGTTAGCCTGAAAAATATGCTGAAAACAGGTTTTGGTTAAACTGAAGGTGGTTTTTCAGATCAGCCTCTGAGATCATATTGAGGCATGGAGTAGCCATGTCTCTCAGCTCTCCTCTCCACGGGTACAACACTGTGCCAGCCGGGGGGATGCCATACCTGTGCACAAACAACAAAAACCAGGTAGGTACCTTTCATAGTCCAAGGGATGGACTTAGAGTCTCAGAGGTGGCTGGAGGTTAGAGTAAGAAACAGTGCCCCTGCCACACACCACTACTCATCTGCTGGGCCATCCTCTGCATCTAGGCATGCAATTTTATCACTAGGATTTAATTTTTATGCTATTTTTCCAACGCCTCTACTTTTCATATAATCTTCTTAGCGTCTTTTATTAGACTACAGCACATTTTTCAGATATTTGCCACTGCACTTTTTAAAAATTTCTTCTCTTCTTCACAAAGCAGCAAATACTTTTGAACTCACAAATGCAAATACCAATTTCAAGATGGTTGAGCCCCTCTTTGGCACCTCACATGCATCTCATCTCACAGGGATTTTGTACAGACTGGAGGAAATCTCATGCCAGAGCAGAGTGAGGCCATTAGCATTACACCAGTATAAATGGCATCAGAAATGTAATTTTATTAAAAAATACATTTCCATGAGAAAGTAATATCTCCAGTAAAACACATTCTGAGTAATCCATTTTTGTTTCATATTAGCTCCCTGCAATATTGTAGTATAGTGTGATTATTACTATATTTATGCCCTTTTCTTTGGCTGCATTATACCTAACAGCAGAGCTCCTGGAGAATTTTATTTCCAAAGTCTGAAGTACTCAATTGTGTGACGTATCCCCAGCCTCTTGAAGCTAAGCAGAAGGGATATCTTTTTGAAGCCAGGCACCCAAGATTAATGAAACCATTACCTTGTTTAAAAGCTGAACAGGGATCCCATACCATTGGGATGCTGCCTTGGAAACAGCTCACGGTTTAAGGACATGGGAAACCAGCGCTCCTGGTGCAGTATTTTTGGTATCTGTTTGCAGAGGTCCCTGTGGCTACCAGTGAGCAAGGAAACGGGTAGAGAGAACTGAATGTTAGGGATCACAAAACATAATAGCTCTATAATAGGTACGTCGGGATTACACCCTATTGCAGCGTCTTCAACTTCTTCAGTATACACATACTTCATGTGTATACCACTATACACATAATAAAAATTACTTTATCAGAGGAACTTCTTTGTCTTTTTGTAGCTGGACATACACAACTTAGAGCAAAGGTTCTGGATGTGACAGCTGAGTAAAGCTTTCCACCTTCTCCTAAATAAACTGTTCTTCCTGTGCTCTTTCTTGTGGGAGGCCACAGCCTCAGGAGTCTTTATGTAACGCTTGGGTTTCGTGTGAAAGTTGGAAACTGTGAACTCCAGTAAACTAATTCTTTTACCTGCCATTCACTGAAACTCTGTGAACCAAACTCAACGATCTCCCAAAATACTGGGGCAGCAATACACAGATAAACCAACTTGTCCTGTAACCACTGTTAATCCATTAGATAGATTTGAAATATAACTACATATAGTTTCTTTAATTCAATACAGGTACTAAATACCTTTATTTGACAACAGTAGGAGATACATGATTACACAGATCAAAGCTCTGAGAAATTCCAAATAACTTCTTCTTTTTTAAGTCATAGCAAGTAATTAGAAAGATAGCAAGTGAAAAAAAACTACTTTAGAGTTTCACCTTGGTAGAAAACACCAGGGAAAAGTTTCCACACCCTGTAGTATTTTTCACATTATTGTCAAAACATTTTCCAGTCCAAATTAGGACAAAATTAAAAATCTTGATAGGATATTATGAATTCTGTTTGGTTCAGACAAAAATGTAAATTTGCCTAATAGTGAAGGATTGCACTGGTACTTGTTACACAAATCACATCCAATTGCAAAACCACACTCGTCACACCAGTTTAACAATTATAACCACACTTTTTCTTCCTTAAAAAAAAAAACCAAAGCCAAATCTCTCTATTGCCTCTTTCATCCAAAAAGTTCCGGTTGACAAACAGGCACTTTCTGGTGAAAATCATTATGCTAATTTTTTTCAGTCATATTCTCTATAGGTTTAATATCCATCTTTCCTGAGGGTTTACAGATATGCAGAGATAGTGCAGTAAAAATGAGACTACTGAAAAATCCAGCCTGGACACATTTACCATCCCCTCTTGTCTTCCCCCCTCATCTCTGGTGACCTCAGCTTCTTATTTTAGACAGAGGCATCCCATGAAAACCTTGTGTAAGCTGGTCTGGGGAGATGGTCTGAAGGGGATTCCCTTAAGATGACCCATATTTGGCTGTGGCGGGTGAAAGCTCTCGGGAAATACTGTGCACTAGATGAAGTGTAACACTTTCAAACGAGGACCCTGCGATGGGGCTTATGTGCCTACCAAATATTAAAAAGTGCAGACTCAAAAAGAAATACTGAGTTTTATGAGGTTATAATTTTTCTCCTCCCACTAACCTGTGTCACAGGCTATAAATGACTTCTCCCCTCTGGTTTTCCCCTAGGAAACAGCCACCTTACCACTGCGCTCTTTACTGGCATCCCCTCTGCTCCACAGGTACCAACCACATTTTCTCTCAGACAGTTCAGCTGATTAACATTTCCAGTTAATCTCAGAGCAATTGTTCTCAACCTGGATTTCGCTTTGATGTCTGATGCTTCTCTGCTTTAGACCTGATTAAGGACTTGCATGCACCAGAGAGCTGCTGCTTCCTCCCGAGAGGATGGAGCTGCCCCAAGGAAAGGTCCCACCTCTCCGACAAACCCTGCCTTGCTCCCATGCTGAACATCCACCACCAACCCGAGAGGCGGCGCAGGTGCAAAGGGTTAATACGTCCCCTAAAACCCACCATGTGAAACGGTCTTTCGCAAATTCTAAGTTAGCATAGAGGTTTTACCGTAACTTAATTGCTCGTTGGCTAATTACAACAGGCACAATGTCCAGCCACCACACCATTGCTAAACCGAGCTGAAAGAGCGCGCTTCTCGGCGTGACTTGGATCATGTAGTTCAGTCAGTTCCCATCATCCCTTTGTCCCTCATATGTCTGACATGTGGATGAAACCTTCCCTATTGTGCCTTCTCTTTTCTGGGAGAACAAAGGGGAGCTGACAATGAAGTGGCTGCCAGCCCATTGCCACAGTCCATATATCCACACAGCTGTCATTACGTAGTCAAAGCAGCCGTGCTAGCAGGCGAGAATAAGCGGACTATGTGAGAGACAAGCAGGCTTAGCTAGAAAAGCTATATTATCATCTACAATACACATAGTGCTATTAAAACGCTATTAAAGTGAAGGGAAAAAAATCCCCACATGCAACCCCGTGACCTCAGGGAACTTTGGTAGCAAAGTGCGCTTAAAGAGCAGGCTTAGAGGGATTCCAGTGCGTGTTCTCTGCCTCCAACTATCCTGAGCAAGCACCTAGCCCCTGCCCTAAAAATAAGCGAAGGCGATTGTGTCATTACATAGGTGTGCCTAGCACCCAGGTTTTCCATTGAGGAATATATCCATTTGCTAAGGTAGTCAGGACTCCTCCTGTTGAGCGCTGACATGTCACATCAGTGGATTTCTTGTTTACAGAAGTGGCAGATTGTTAATGTGAAGGCAATTTCCTGCATTACAACAAAATCCCATGATATATTTCAGTTGTTGAAAACCTGGAATGAAGCAACAGCTCTGTGATATGGAAATGCCACTGAGAGCTAAGTGGTAACTGGAACTAAAGTTTATGAAGTAACTAAGAAAAAAAAGAAGAAAAAGAAAAAAACAGCTCCCCATATGAAATAAGGTCCTCTCTTGAATTACTCCTCACTCCCATCACAGATGGTGAAGAGTATACAAGCCAGGGGTTTGTTGTTCCTGGTTAAAGTAAAGATGAATGGAAATTCACAGGACAGCTGTTAATGGTTTTCCAGGATAGGGTAAAACTTCAGAGAAAGCTCTTGTTAAATTGCTCACGCAGCCTTTAGAAGCATATAGGTTGTATACCAAAATGCAAAGAGTTGGGGACAAATAAAGATTGTAAGTGGGACCAAGATGGGGGTCACCTGGGACTTCTGATGCTGCTATACATCCACCTCCTCACCTTGGGAAAGTTGTCTCAGCACTGAGTCTCAGTTTCCATTTGTAAGATGACAATAGTGATATTTCTCTTTGGATTGGATATTGTCTCTTTGGATTGCCTTAACATTTACACAGAGGCTCTAACACCCTGGGACCCCAGAGATCTGCCTGAAGCCTGGCCACGACTAACCCCATCACTCTCCAGCCCTGCAGATGCCGCACTGGGGGCCAGGGGATGGCTGGGAGTGTGTGTGTTGGATTGCCTGGTCAGTGCTGCCTTCAGACCCACACAGCCACCCTGAAACCCTGGCTGCTTAGAACAAGCCTAGTTGCCTGGCAGCACCAGATCCCCATCTCTTCAGGTGCTTCTCAAACATTTAATTGCCAGAAACAACAAAAGTTGCTGTGTAAGCTCAGAAAAAGAAAAAAAAAACACAACAACTTCATTAAAATAATGCTTAGGCTGATCCTGAAGATTTCTGTGTCTGGACGGGCCTTGGCACTGGCACAGCAAGAGGTGGGGCAGGGTAGTGGGACTTTTCTGGAGCTCTTACTGCCCGGTGTGGACCACTGAGTCTGATCTTGCATCATGCTTCCAGCACAGAGCATAGGGGCAAAAAAGATTCAAAACACACATGAACTAGACACGCAGCTTTCCCAGTCCTTTGCTCTGTTTGCACCCTCTCCTTTCCCCTACAAAGCAATCTGTGTTCTCTGTGCCTCCGGGTGGCTTCACGGAGGTATCTCAGGGTCCCTCCCTGGTGGTGCCTCATGGGGGTCCTGGCTGCTTGCTCACTGCATGCGCTGTCCTCTCCGTGGCAAAGCTAAGGGCCTGGCTTTGTCACAGTACAGGACCTTTCAGCTGTAACTGCTTTGTGACATCGTCTGCTTCCCTGTGTACTTTCTTGCTCAAGCATCCTTTCAGGACAGTGATCACATTGTCAGGCAACTTCACTGCCCCCCTGCTGATCCCAGGAGTCTTCAGTTGCCATAACCTTCCCTGTCATTTCAAAGTAAATGCCCCACGATCTCTGAGATTTTGGGTTGCTTCCTCCGGACTGCCTATATGTTCAAGTACAGATCAACCTGCTGCCCTCCCCTAACCAGGGTGAAAGAATTTCCTCCTTACATCTCCTACATTTCAGGCAGCTCTTCTGCAATACAGCTGCCTTACCTCTCTGTTTCTGCCATAGCGAAAAACGTGGTTTCCTCCTTGCTTCTAGCATCTCTTGCCATAATTTTATTCTATTTTGGATTTTTTTCCTAATTATTCTTTACTGACAACATTTATACTTCATCCAAAAATTGTAAGCCAAAGTACATCACAGTATCATCTTGTGATAATCAAGCTAGTTCCTTGGCAATGGAAAGTTCCCTTTCCTGGTTTTAGAAAGGGTTTTTCCAAGTTCTCAAAGCAGGTGTAAAGTCACCCCCACACCCCCAAAAGAAGGATTCAGATTTGTCCTGAGGGGATTAGCATCTCAGCTCATGTTTCAAGCCTACTTAATCAGGTTAAGTCCATCTTCGGCTGTGAGCTTCGTTTTCCACACTAAACCCTTTTCTTCCCCCTTCCTCCCCCAGGCTCCTGCCACCCCATTATTTGTCCAGGATGGTCCCCAATTATATGACAGCTTTGTAGTTTCAGTAAACCCAAGAAAAGGCTTTCTTTTCTTATTCCAAGCTACTTAAGAAACACTGAAACAGAAAATGCTTTGTGCAAGAATGTCACGCTGCCCTCCTCCAACCTCAGCGAAATACACGAGCGCTGAGGTGATTTTCTCACCAGCTCTCATCTCTTCCTACAGAGATTTGCTTGGAAAGCAAAGGCTGCTTCCGCAGGCTGGAACGGGGACTTCATAGGTTTTGTTTGAAGCGTGGAAAACTGAAGTGTGCTTTTTTTTTTTTCCTAACAGTTTTTCAATGCTGTGGATTGGGGGTACAAGTACCTGTTTGAGGGTGAAGAAGAGGAAGAATGAGTCATTTAGCAGCTTGGATTTCCATTGGGGTCAATATGATCAAGACAAAGTCTTGAAACACAGTTCAGTTTTGCAACAGCATTTCATAGTCTACCAGACAAATGACACATTGGTTGGAGCCATGCCAATTTATACCAGCATCAACAATCCTTCTGAGAAGTCTCTTCAGGAGACGGACAGAACTATTATCTTTTGCTGGCAATCGCGCCACTTGTGTAATAATGTTGTAATGCAACACCCGTCTGTGTTTCCACACGCATCCGAGCCAGGCTAGCGGTTCAGAACCACCAAAAAAGAGATCTGGCTCCTCTCCCGGGCTCCTCACATCAGCTCTAGTGCCCACCAGAGACCTCCATGAGCGGGTTCAGCTCACCGGCCCCGCTGAGGACCATCTCGTTCTGGTGGACCAGCGAACTGAACCAGTTCACAGCAGTGCCACAAGAGCACCAGAGCTGGTGCATGGTCAGAGGTGGGGGCACACTGGCAGGAGATGGAAGGAGGGGGGTGCTAGGAATTACCTATCTGCATCGTCCTGCCTCCTCGCACTGAGCATCACATTTGAGGGCTTCACTCTCTCTGTTGCCCTGGAGAAAGGGCAAATTTTCAGCCACACACTGTGGCAGACAGGATTCAACTTTACCTGTAGTTTTCCCCAGAGGTGGAGTGAAGGGAGAAGAGAAGGAGGGATGCATTAATGAAGAAGAAATCCTTTGATAGCTTCTTACCACCTCTGGCAACAGGCCTTGCTGCTACCTAGGTTTATTGGTTTTGAATTCGGGGTTGCTGCTGCGATCACGTTTGGATTTTATTTGTTAGAGCAACACTTTAAAAGTCCAGCGTTGTACAGATTCAGCAGAGGTCAAACAAATTGTTTGCATTTTTGCTATAAAAGGGGCGTGAGGGAGAGGGAGACAGATGGCAAATTGGCTGCTAGGAAGCAGAGCTTGAACTTTTTCAATCATGTCTCCCTCTTAACTCACAGCTGGCGAAACTCTCAGTTCTGTGGCAGGTCTTTCAGTGGGCAGATCAAATCCAGCAGCACAGAAAACAAAACTCACCAGAAGCCACACAGGGTGAGAAATTATTTCCTAATAAAACTACAAAGCCCAGAACAATAACTGGGCAACACTGACATGTATTGTTGTCCTTTATCACAATCTCTTTATAAACCTGGTTAAAGAACAGAGATGCAATTGTCCTTTGATGTCTTCGTTCAAAGGACTTTACACCAGCTTCCACCAGTGATAAGCCAGGGGAGGGGGAGAGGAGAGGCTGGAACACAACAGAAAAGGCTTGGCAAATAAATACCTTGTTATACTTCTGTATTTCTGGTGACACTACTGTAAAAGATATGGCCACAGAAATCACAAGTCGGATGCGAGACAAACAGAGCAGGTTGCACTAGTGGCAGTCACTTCAGACCCGAGAGCTTCTTGGAAACTCACCAGCAGTTCACCAAGGAAAGATGTAAAGGTAAACTTAGCCTTGCTTGCGGGCACTGGGTCTAGCCCTGCTTAGAAGCTCCCCAGCACTGACTTTTTCCTTGTGCTACACCAGCACGCAGCTGGGGCTTCCCAAATTGTCTCTGGTGGTTATTCAACTCCCGATGCCCAGTTCTTTCGCAGTCAGCTGTGGGAGAGCTCTCCTGTCCATGAACACAGCACCATCACTCTCACACCACTAAATGCTCACCAGACTCACAGCAGAAGCAGCTAAGGGACAACACTCAAGTAAATCTCTAGTTTTTTTCCATGGTGACAACAAACTACTGGAGGATGCATGAACAAAAAGAACATGGCACTGTCCCCACCAGGTTCACAGTGGGAACCCCACCAGGTTCCTCACTGTGATTTATTCTTGCTCTGCGCCCCTGTTATGAGGCAGTAATTTTTGGCAGAGGTGCTGGAGGAGATAATGTTTGAAACAGTTATATCTACCATAGATCCCCTGTCAGAGCCCTAAATCCCATATTCAGAAGCAATGTAAACACTTAGCAGCCAAAGACCAGATGCTCTTGAAAATTCTGCTCCACATCATGCACTGAAAAACCTAGCAATTGCAATACGACACACTAAAAATAATCCCTGATTTGGAGTTTGCTGCTGCTACAGAATCAAGAGAAATTCCAGCTTGGCTCCTGCTCTTGTTCACCCAACACTAAATCTATACAATAGGGCATTGAGCTACGTTGAGATCATAGGGACTTTTTTAGGTAACGATCAAATTAGCTGCCACAATCTGAATAATCAGTCTGATCCCAGGTATTACCATTACCATTTTATTCCAGACACAAAGAGAGCGTAAAACTTAACAAAGGTCGGACGTGAAGTGTGTGCCAGACCTAAAAATTGAACCCATATGTCCCTGTCCCAAGTCCTAACCTTTCAGAGTGAACCCACCCTTCCTCAGAGAGCATGTTGACTACAAAGATGTGGTCACAGTGTGTGAAGATGCTTCACGTTTATTATCATGTCATGGTTGAAACCCGGTTTTGAAAACTGTTTATAAATAAGGTCAAGTTTCCCAACAACATAGGCCAACCAAACAGATGTCACAGTTGCTTAAGTGTTTTCAACATGTCTAGACACCATGTGGTGGTTAACACCAGCGGACCATGCTTCCGTACGTGCTAGGAAGTGCAGAGCCCAAGACATGGTAGATGTACAGTGGAAGGATTTTGGAGAATGCAGATGAAGTCAGAGAGAGAATCAAGTGCTTTCTCAAATCTTGCAAATAACTGTCTGAGCCTCAGCGGCATCCAATTAAGAAAACAATTAAGGTTGAGATAGACAGTGACCACAACTCCTTTGTCAGGATCATTGTAAGGTGCTGCCAAAATGTTAGCTTCCTTTAGTTTCAAACACAGCCTGGCAAATGGCAGAAAGATAATTCCCAAGAGCAGCTGCAGTGAGCGCTCCAGCTTCTGCAGACTTTGGAGTATAATAGTTTGGAAATTGTATTAAAACCAAGAATGAGGGTTGTGAACTAAAGCAGTAAAGCGTTATACTTCCTAAACCACATGCAGGAAGGGGAAATGGTGGATCCTGGAGGAGCCAACAGAGGCAAACAATGTGCCATCTACTACTTCTGCCGCAGCGATCCCTGCTGGGACCCTGCTGGGAACAGCGTGGTTCCCTCCATCCCCCGAAAGCCGGGTACTTCGTGCCAGCACTGACAGATATGGCATCGGTTCTGCTTATCCCACACTTTCCTGCTCAAAGCGGCATGCTGCTCTTGAAAGTCAGTCTCCCTCTTCAGTCAGCCGCTAGTCTCACATGGTCAGACATGCACCGCAGATAGTGTTGGCTTTATGATTAGAGCTGTCTGCTGCGAGACACATTTTAAAATTCATGACCTTTCCCATCAGAGTTCAAAACCGGACTGGCCTGAAGATGAAAGACTGGCTTAGACTCCTGCTGTAAGCCGCTTCCCTTCCTTCCTTCCCCCAGTATTTCTCCTTCAGCATTTACTTCCAATTATTTTACAGGCTGTCTTCCATTAACTGTGGTTTTAAAAATTGCTAATGAATTGAGGTAAATTGAAGTTCATCGGTATCTGAACCAAGCATGTGTTTCAACTTTACAGTCATGCCTGACTATCAAAGGTATCTTCTTTTGTCAGGTAGAAGATGCTCTAGGAAGGCTGCAGCTGGCCAAAAGAGATAGAGCTGAGTTTTGAAAGAAGAAAAACAAGAGGGAGAGTGCTTACGTTGGCTGTGAAAGAGGTATTTGCAGAGGGATTGGCCATAATAACAGTAAGATGAAGGAGGGGGTGGGAGAGGGGAAGGAGAGAGGAGGAAATGCAAAACCAGCCACAGCACATACGTTGGCACTCACACAGTCCTGGAGACCTTGCCAATGAAAATTAAAGAGGAATGTGTTTGCTCCTTACCACAATTAGAAGCAACAAAACTAAAAAAAAAAAATCCTTCTCTCAGTGGAACTGTTGTCATGAATTGTGTTTTACCACTCTAACACACTCCCACTGCTGGCTTTTTCTCAAGGAAAATCCATGAGAATATGAATGCATTTTCCTCATTTACACTCTGCAGACCAGGACGTTTCTGCCAGTTCCCAGCAACTGCATGAGCTGCGTTTCCTAGTCAGGCTGGCCAGAAAACAACAATTCATTTTGCGAGGCACGTTGGGACCGAAAACAAGACCTTCTGAATGCAAAAAGGGGATTCTCTCTAAATATAAACCACGTGGGACCACTCATCGCCAGCCACCTGGCAGGGAGCTGGCCGCACACGACTGCCAGCCTTTGCAGAGGTAGCCAGGGCATGGGGCTCGGCAGCGAGGTTGCCCTAAGCCGTGGGGAAGCTGTACATCACCTCCGATGGCACTGCTGCTTGCATGCTGCTCCTCTCCTCCGCTGTCACCTCAGCCCTGGGAGAAGCCACCAGCCACTGCCGGGATGCCACTTGCCAGCTACCCGCAGATGCCTTCCCAGCCTTGCTTCTCCTCTCCTTTCCCCATGCACCATTTGCAGGCGGTGCCACACAGATGCCTGGACCCACCCCAGGCACCACATCTCCAGCTGACCCCTTCTTGGATGAAGCTCATGTCCATGTCCACCGCTTCCTGGGGCCACGGTCACCACAGCAGGGTGGGAGGAGCTCCAGGGGATGGTGGTCAGGGACAGCCACAGGTGGTGGTACCCCTCAGGGCCCTTAGAATAGCCACCCTTGAGACGATGCAGTGTATAGCCATGCTCAGCCCATGCTGACTGCAAATGGAGGATTAAGCAGGGGTAAACATCACTTTCACAGGATTTACCCCATTGCATGAAAGCCTATCCACCTATGATCAGCGTCATCCTGTTCTTTGCTGGCGATGAAGCACACCTTCAGGGAAAACCTCCATTACCCTTCTTAAAGCTAGCAGTGGTAAAACACCCATGGGGATCTCTAGATGGCCTAGCAAGATGCATGGCCATCCAAGCTCTTCATCTGTGCTGCATGGGGGAGAGCAGAGAAATGACTCCACTGGCATTGGACCCATGGAGATTAGCAAAGCCATTGTGCTGCTAAGTAACATGGAGAGAAACCATGGATAGTCACCCCCATGAGAACCCAGGCAGCCAAATAGTGCCTGGTGCCTGACCCTTGCATGCTGCTTAGTTGCTTTGAATGGAACAAAGCCTCACATATGTGTCTCTTGGCCTTGATCACTGGTATTTGCAGATCCTGACAGCCTTGGCAGGGTGACCAACATTTTCTCAGCTCTGGGACTAATAGTTCTTCTGCTCTCCCATCCTTTAAGACCCAGCCTTCATGATTCCCAGAGATGCCAGCCTTCCAGAGATGCCAATAGGACATGCCTGGAGGCGAGAAGCACATGGCCTTCGTGCAACACTGAGCAGAGCAAGCCTTTAAGTACAGCAAAGCTATTTAAAGTGAATAGCCGTAAAAGACTACCTACAATATCAGAAACTCAGAGTAGTGACGCAAACAACTCAGGTCTCCAGGAGCACTTAGTCTTTCATGACTGGTTTTCCTTCCCTGTCTCAAGCTGCAGACCTCAGCAGTTCCTGAAGTGGGGACACTCAACAGGATTGAAAGTGGAGTGGCTCATCCCAGAGAGCATATGAGGAGTTTGAGGAGAGGAGAAGGCATCCAAGGAGAGACTGTACAGCTAAAGTCTTCATCTCCAGGAGTTCCTGCCTCTTCCTCCTCCAAAACAACATACCTGCTCATATGATCACGTAGGTTATGTGATAACTCCAGCCCTGCTCTGCAGCAGCGGGTGCTCACCTGGCATTTTCTTTGTTTCTCTTTTCAGCTCAACTTCCTCCAGTGAGTGCTGGGATCCCTTCCCACTGCAGTACATGCTCATAGCCACAGCTATTATGCTTGGCCCAGAGAGGGCACATTTTTTCCCAGACAGAAAATAAAAATGGTGAATTATCTCTCTACCTTAGAGGAGACAGAGCTCCTTCCTCCTTGCTGGGTATCACAGAGAGCATCAGCAGTCCCTCAGTAAGGGCAAGTTCTGCCAGTTGTTGGCAAGGTGGCACAACTAACTCATAACCTCAAATAAGATACAACTGAAAAAGGCAGAGACGGTTTCCAAAGACCTGTATCTCTATCCAGTTGGGCACGACAAGCAAGGGCTGGCAGCACTGCACATCATTGTGCAGATGCTGCACAATGAGAGATTCATTCATGTCAGACCAGGCCGAGTGAAAGTACTTCTTTACCTCAGCTGAGCAAGAGTCCCTTTGCCATTCCTCTGCATAATGCAGGATGAACCTATGGATAGGGGCAGTGACTGATGCCACAACACCCGAGAAGCCTGCTCTCCTGGGAAACATAGCAGGTAAGGGGTGTGGATTCACTTTGCTGAGTGGAAGTTCAAATTTATCACCCTTAATATCTTGCCAGAGGTTCAGTGTTTGATTGATGAACATCCTCCAGAGGTGCGTAGAGGATGGAGATGAAGGTCTGCCTCAGTATGCATTTCTACACGCTTTTTTCTATTTAATAAAGAATGACTGGATTTAATGACAGTGCCTTGACAGTGTTTGTTGTTTTGAGCTTCCTGCAGCATAGTTAGAGGTGGTATGGAAAGCAAGATCCAAGCTTTCCACAATAAAGAGGACCAGGATGGACCAGAGCCAAGGGAGTAGTGCGCAGAGCTGTGTGTCAAGAGAAGGAAAGTAGGAGCTGTAGTATAGGCCACTGGCAGTCCATTTCATCCTCAGATCTACACATCTGCAAACCAGGGCAAGTTGGGGACATGGCAAATGACAGGGGGCAAGGGGTACACTATGTCCAGTTGCTGGTGCTCTCAAAAACTGGCAATAACGTCTCACAATCCCTCAATAAGATGCAACTGAAATAGCCAGGGATAGCTTGCATTGACGCGTGACCCTGACCCTTCAACGTGTGAAGGGTAGCAAAGAAACACCTATGAACTAGGCTCTTTCTGTTCCCAAGGCTTCTTTTCAAATGCCTGTTATTTAAAAAGAGCCTGGCTCCTGGGAACAGTGGGAATTCTCCTCTGTTCCTCAGAGCCTCTTGCAGTCCTTGAAGGTAAAAAAAAAAAAGAAGGGACTGTCCAATTTCTGCTCTGTAAACTACCTATTGTATAACAGTGCAATGTTCACATTTTGAGACACATCCAGAATCTGGCACTGCTGTGGACCAGAATTCTCCATTATTATTTTTGGCATTCTTATAGGTCCACCACAGGGTATGTGCTTTGTGCTTGGTCCATACTGCCCTGTCTGGGAGAGGACAACCTGCTTGATTTTCCAGCTATTGCTGCTTTCAAAGTGCCCTTCATCAAAGACCTGAGTAAGCCCAGGACCTATCCGACTTATGCTGCTATGAACCATACCTAGAAAACATGTTTTCCTGTTGTTCTCTAAGAATGGCTTTGGACTGAAACTTTACGGTGTCCCTAGTTTGGCCTGGGACAACTGAGTTTTTTTCATCAGGGCAGCCAGTATCAAAAAGGGAGGTCCCTGATAGTGTGACCCAACAGGGAGGGCATTTTCTTTAGAGGTCCAACTAGAGAGACGGTAACTATAGGCAGAAACCAGCCCAAACTCCTGATAGCAAGCCTACAGAAGTCCAACAGGCATTCAAGAGAAAGGCAAATGCTTTCATCCCACATCTACTGATGAAGAAGGATGTAAGCATCTGACATCCATGAAGTTGGAGCACAAATCTCAGAAAAGGAACAAGAAAGGATCAAAGATACAAATGCTAGGCTAAGCAAGATCCAGCTGGGCATGCCAATCTGTGGATACAGAATACGATACCAAATCTCTATCAGACCTAAAGCCGATATTCAGTTACCCTCAGAACATTCTCTAAACAAATTTGACCCAACATCATTGAGATACTTGTCTCATGTTGCTGAGGTGTTTCTAGTCTGATCCTGGATATCTCACCAGGTGTTTTATCCTAACTGTAAATGTACATTTATTCTACTGGTTAGGGCACTGGCTTTTGATATTGGAGATGCAGGTTTGCATTCCTGTGCTGAATTAAATAGCGGCTACCTGAATCCATACCCTGATTCAGCAGTGATGTGAAAGTGAGATACTACAAATACGCTAGTCAAAAAGAAAAAAATCTTCAATATTAAGACAATTCAAACACTAACTGGGACAGGCAAAATGACTGACTTGTATTAGTAGATACATACATTTTCTACCAAACTATTTGTACCCACTTCCACCTGAGCTGAGCATGGTTCTAAGAATCTGGAGATTTTTGCAGTGCAAGTAAAGAAGAGAAGCCACCTGATACCATACCTCCTTAACCCACTTGTTTTCATGCTGCTATACTTGTAGATAATTCTCTTTAAAAAGAAAAAAAAAAAAGCGCTAAATGGAGAACAAAGATGACACTATATAGAAGTTTGAAAATAACCTGAAGAAATTCTCAGCTCTGCAAGAGAACTCTAATCTTTATTAAACTCTGCAGGGTGGTTTGAAAGTTCAACAAAGAAGTTTTATCATTCTCTCCCTTATAGAATTTAGAGCAATTTTCATAGCCCCCTATTTAATCACTCTGCATCCCCACTGGTTTCTTCCTCATTACATTCAATAAATATTTTTCAGATGGGATACCAGCATTTCATTGCCCTTTCATAAAATGTCAAATTGATTGCAAATTACATCTGTTTCCCCCATTACGGATATTTGATTTACAACACACCATCACTGAGGAAACTGCTGAATTTGTTCCAGAGGATACTAGATAAGGCCCAAAACAATGAAGATCTGAGAACAAAAAAATTTTACACCTCTGTGTATACCAAAGCACACTGACCTGACTGCCACAGGGCAAATGTCTTCCTCTCCTGTGCAGATGGGATGCACCAGGTGCCTTGCGCATTCCTTGTTCCCTATCACATGAAACAACTACTGCAGAAGCAGCAGCAGCAGCCACAGCTTCCTGATGCTGTCTGGCTGGAAGCCTTTGATCTGCACCCAAAAAAAACACTCCTAAAATCCAAAGACCGTCCCACTATCCCCAGCTCCTCAGCAGGTAACTTCCCTGCTCTGAAGCCAACTGGAATGCCCATCAACACTAACTGGGGGGGACGCATCCACTGTGAAGCAAATGAAGGCAAGCATTTACATCAAATAGCAAAAGACATTATTTCACCTACTGCTTGTACAGAGCAAGGATTTGAAAATAAATTTACTCCAGAAGATAGGAAGAAATACAAAACATTTGTTGCATCAGATGCATGTTATACACCTCGGCACATGTGCTTTTATCAGGTCTGTGTTCTTCTTCATTAAAAAGTTTCTTTTAATGGAAACCTTTAAATTGTGTTTATAGATACACACTGTTCCTATCTGTGTCCTCACCAGAGACCGAATTTGGGGACATCTCAAACACCACTAGCAATCTATTTCCAGAGAGAATATCATTGGTGGTTTTTCCTGTGTTTGTAAGAGATTTCTCCCAGCTTGTGCACTGATCACTTGCACAGGCTCATTTCAGCTCCTCTGTAACAAACAGTCAGGCGCACTCTGTGCTGAGTAAGAAAAATCCAGCAGCAGAGAAGATATTGTCTTTAGTGTAACCTGCTTCATTTACCATCACCTGAGCTTGCTGGGTTTTTTCCACTCTGCCCTTGTCTCCTCTTCCACCTCTGAGTCTATTAACACCTCTAAGAGGAAGAAAAAATGTCCAACTGTTCTCTCTTAAAGTGGAACACACTTGATGAATACATCATACATAAAATATTAGACTAGCTCCACGACCCTCTTCAACAAAGTGTATCAAATTCTGCTTGTTTTAAAAATTCCATCCTCTCCTAATTTTGTTAGCTACATGCTAGCTCCCAAAGGCATTGATGAAGACGAGAGTGTCAGGGTTCCATACAGTGGCAAACAGCAATGGGGAAGCGGCACTTAAAAAGTGTACCAGCTCCAGTCTTATTTAGATTCTATTGTAGAGTTTTACAATTAGAGCAAAGTGAAACTGCAGACTGTATTAGCATAAAGGTACTCCAGCTGCAGCCAGTTTCTTGCACACAATAAACTACCCTAGCTAGAGGAGATCCTTATCACTACAATAATTTCCATTTTAGACCCTTTCACAACTATCACGAGGCAGGGATGCTACTCTCTGCACTGCGTTGCTACCCAGTAAGTGGCTGGGAGCATATCATGAGTGTGGAGCAAGTCCAAGGCAGGCAGAGCGAACTGGGACGACCAGGTAGGTGGGGATGCGTCCTGGATTGAGGTAAAACAGAACCAACTTTCTGTTTAGTAATTTTACTTCTTAGCTCGGCCTCTTCTAACTCTCTGAAATTAACAGCATATCGTGCAGAAAACTGTTCGTTCTCAAAGTGATAAGACCTGATTATGCCAAGGAATGTTATGCCAGAAGCTCTTGCTTATACTTATTGCTGTAACAACCAAGGTCGGCTAATTTCGTTATTCGCCCCGCTGGAGGGTTGGAAACAGAAAAGCATAGAGGCGTCCCACCTGCGGGGAGGAGCAGACAGGACAGGTGACCAAAAACTGACCAACGGGGTATTCCATGCCATCTGCCCCATGCTCAGTATAAAAGCTGAGGGATCAAAGGGTCGTCCCTCTTTCTTCAATGGCCAATGTCCAAGGAGGACCCTGTCTGCTCATCTGCCTTTGATCCCAATCCGTGTGTTCCTGACTCCAGATCCGGAATCCAGCTCCCACCCATCGCTGAGTCCAGTCTGGGACTTGCCCAGTGCCTGCCGGTGACGTCATCCTGGGAGCTCTATATGGTTTTGAATATTTTGTATCTATTTCATTATATCCTTTATATTTTATTATTAATATGTCCTTAAAGTAGTTTAGTTCCTTCTAAACTCATAAATCTCTTTATGCCTCCTCCTTCTCTCCTTGGAGCAAGAGGTGGGGGACAGTATCTATCATCCGTCATTGGCCGATTCAGCCTAAACCATGACAGGATGGTTGCCCAGCACCATGCAGCTAGTCAGCAAAAACCAAAGGGATCAGAGCCCGGATCTCCTGAGCATCAGTTCAGAGGCACAGTTGTGAAACACTTGCTCTCAGGACCAGATGGAGAGCCTGTGCTGCAGCAGTAGGATCGCAAAGGGAAAGGGTTGGAAAAACAGGAGGCGAGAAATCTCATTCCTCAATACACATGGCTAGAGCACACAGGGCACCCCGCCTGCGGGGACACAGTTGCTGCGTGGCCCTGAGACCTTGGTGGCTGGTACGTGTGGCTGAGGTGCTTCGCACCCACCCAGCTGTGCTGGTGAGGAAGCCTATGCATGGTGGCAGCCTTGCACAAGCGCTACCCGAACGAGCACCCTACACATTCCTGCTATACACAACTGTTCTGCCCAAGATGCATATTTCTGCTCCATTTCCTAAGTTTTAGCTTACGTCTGGCAGATAGAGCAGCATCCATCAATCAAGCTCAGCAAGGCTGTTATCTGCAAGAGCAATAAGTCTCTCTCCATACTCTCTCCTCCAGCTGCCTCCTCAGCCAAACCAACTAAGCCAAACCATCTTGGAGTTCCCAGGGCAGGCCCATATGTCCAGCATCTGGAGAAGGCACACAGAGAGCACAGCCTGTGCCTTGCCAGGGCCATGGTGACTGCTGGAGATTTTCTTCTCTGGCACAGCCTTGATCTGGATCCTCATGCAACCCATCAAAAGGGGCAGACGGCAGCCACCTCCAGGTCCCTGCAGGAGCTCCCAGAAACCCTAGGACAATATGACAAACGCCGCCTAGATGAGCATCTCTTCTCACTCTTTCCATAGAAAGGATCCTTAAGTGATGCATATCCTGAGATGACAGATAACATTTATTGTTTGAAACTCTCCTGAACGTTATGCTACTGGGATCTTAATAATATTATCCATAGTGTCTTGTATGATTTATTTAACTGCATCCAAGAAAAAAAGGAATACTTACTGGATCTTGCTTCTAAAATGTGTCAGAAAAATCATTAAGAGCAGTAAATTATGACGATGAGAGATAATTTTGCAAATGAACGCCTGAAAATGACTGTAATTTCACGTTATGTTTGAAAAAGTAGCAGAAAATGGAAAATAAAATGCTTATAAACTTAAGCCACAGAAACAAAAGGCTACACAGGTATTAAATAATAACAGTATATAGGGGTAAAGCTACATATGTTTTAGGAGTCACACCTCCTATGAACAGGGCTAGCAAGAGGCTTAGGCAAAGCAAGCAGCTGCCTACGGCAGTTTTCAAGCCTGCAAAATGACTAGTAGTGTTACCATTCCTTCTTTGCCTGTGCCAGCACCCCAGAGCCAGGGAGGCAGACAACGCGCAGGGGGTGGAGGGACGGCAGCCCCCAGCCACTGTGACTGCCCCACAGCTCTCTGCCAACCCATGGCAGCCAGACCAGGGAGCCCCATCGAAGGCTCCATCCCTGCCCCGGCTGTGCCCACCTTGCCCTGCCTCCTCCAGGAGCTCCTCATCCCGGCCCCGTGCCAGCTCCCGTCCCTCACCCTTTACATGGAAACAGTCAATGTTGCCCACGCAGCTGAGGAGTTTTAGCAATTAACCATCGCTATTTCAGAAATAACATTTGTGGTGTTGGGAAGCCAAAATAAAGCATACCTTCTGAACTGATTTACTGTCTTTCATTTTTTTCTGGAGGAAAAAGGCAAAGCCGTGCCAATACTACATTACTCAGCACTAAAACTGCTAGTCTGGTGACCACAAGACTTGTGCTCTTCCCATGGATTTGCTACCTTTTAACTTTGACCTGGGCAGATTATTTAATCTCTATGTTTTAACAAACTCATCTTTAAACAGAAATCGGACTAGTCACACGAAGGGCTTTGCATTGTGGAGATAAAGGCACGGATTAAGTCAGTAACTACATAAATTTCACTTCAAAATGTAGGGGGCACCAACTTAGACAGCCTTACACAAATGACTATGAATAAATACACACACTTAAAACTCACTGTAAGAGACAGTTCAGACTTGAGTTGGAGAGAAAACGACAGTAAGATCGGCAGAAAATGGATTAGAAGTTTGAGGGAGAGGTTTGAAAAAGAGGTGTGATTGGCATGCAGAAGGTGGGCAGATTTTCCAGACACAGAAAGCAGCATGAGAAAGACTTCCAGCGCCAAAGGAAACAAGATAAACGGCCTACCAAGCAAAGAAAAGTAAAAATGGGAGCTGTGTTTCCAGCAAGATAGATGTCACTGTTGCTCCCACAAAATATGTGCAAGTATTTTGCAACATCTGTTCTCAAAATGTCACATTTCAGCAAGAATGGGCATTGCCCGCATGTGTAAGAACCTAACGTGCGCGTATTTGTATTTTGCATGGGCTCATCGTGTTGGTGCAACTAGAAGCTGATGTTTGAAAATTTGGCCCCGAATAGCTTCACTGGAAGCGGAATGCAGACAGATTTTCATGAATCTCAATGTGTTTTATTTTTATGGCACTATCTTTGCTGAATCCAGCAGAAGTACCATTACCATGATAAGCTCTGTTGTGTTGTGTGCCTAACCAACCCACATAAAAAGCAGGGAACCTTCATTTCACATTGGAATTAATCTATATATTAGCAGAGCGTAGGTCCCACAGTACCTATAGAGTTGAATATCAATATTATTACAAAAAGCGGTAGCCGGACCGCCACTTCATGAAGTTGCTATCACATCAAATGGGAGCGCTGGCCAGCCAGACGGCTGGGACAAGAAACCAGATGGGAAAAAGAAAAAGGGCAGGTAAACAATGTGTTTGCAGAAAGAGCTCGTGAATCATAGCTATAGAGAGGCCTGAACAGTACCAGAAAAAAAAAATGGACTGAACTGGGATCTTGTTGGGCAGAGCAAGAGGTGCCTAATTTCATGAACACCTACCACGCTCTCTCCACAGGATTTCTGCCTCAGATGGCTTGGAGGCATTCAGCATGAACAAAGATGGAACAGCAAAGGCGATTGCTCTTTGTATTGCTCCTGTCTTGCCTGTCGCAAAAGAGGGGACTGAGACTGGAGACTGTGGTAGGAGAAAGGAAAGCAGACAAATGCTGACCTGGGGAGCTACATCTGCCTGCTGTGGGACTAGGTGGGTCTCAGATCAAGTGGCTTTTAGGACTTCACTAAAGCAGAGCTCAGAGTACTTCCTCTGAACTTGGCAGAACCATTTGCTGAGCAATGGCAGCCGAAATGGAAGTCAGTGGGCTGTATAAAATGCAGACGTAGAAGTAAGGTGATAAACAGAATGTAGTCTGGGGAAGAAAAAAAAAAAAAGATTAGGTGTCTAAACCTTGCATTCGCTTTGACCTTGATCCTGCACTCTTTGCTGCTGCTCTGAGCTACAATGTGAGAGCAATGCTCTTCCATCTCGTGGTTCTACTATGAAAATAAACCCATTAATATTTTTAAAGCATTCAGAATACTGTCATGCTGAATGACAGCAAAAAACCTCTGAGGAAATTAATAACTCTGTCTTCAGTGCAGTATCTGAATAGGATGTTGGAATTAAGGGATCAGCTCCTCCCTCGCCCGTTAGAAAATGATGAAGAAAAACTACTGAAGAGCTGCTTAGTGAATGAGGACTGTCAATCCCATGGACTGGATGAGGCACCGTCCTGTGAAGCTCATTTGTAATTGTGTCCTTAAAGCCTGCACCATCGTGCACCTCCACAAGGCAGTCAAGTTAAAGCCACACTGGCAGCTCAGCTTGGGCTGCAGTTTCAGCGGGGGCTGGCAGGGAGGGATGTGAAGGTCCACGTGCACAGCCCTGGATGACCAACCATGAAAAAAACGCTCCGGTCTCCAACACAGCAGGATTTCGTTCTCTAGGTTGACTTCCACCGAAAAGTGTACCATCCTTACGCATTTACAGCGTAGGCAAGGCAAAAAACCCACCACACAAAACACAAGGAGCTCTGAAAGGGCCAAGATAAGGCAATGGAGGTGGAAGGGGCTGAGTGGCAACAAGTAACTCACCTGGCCAGAGGGGAACCCCTGGGAAGAAAAGTCGAGGGATACAACCCCGAGGCACAGGCAGGGAAGCTCAGCGGGGCACAGGGAAGGGGGGCTGAAGCGAAGACAAGGGCAGGCTGCTTGGACCGGCGCTGGGGGAAGGAGATGTCAGAAGGGGTAGCTGACAGCAGCCAAAGGAAACTGCACCCCGTGGGAAACAAGGTATGCAATTAAATCACGCCTGAAAAAAACTTCTCTTCAAAGGCTAAAAGCTATGACAGGGAAGGAGAGCGAGACGCCTGCTGTACAGCTTCTTAAAATTACTCCCAGTGATGTCTCAGCCATGAAACTTTAGCGTCTGATGCTAAAACCCTATACGGGAAGGCTACGGGCAGAACTCATCCAGGCAGGCACTGAAATCCAGGTGAGAAGTAGCTAGCAATCTGGCAGAGGATGTCATGAAGCCAAATCCTTCCCTAGGCGTCCTCGAGCTCCTCTCCAAAGCAACATGGCTTTCCCCAGCCGTGTCCTGCAAGCAATAGTGCAGGGAGCGCTTCCTTGTACTTGGTGTGGGGGGGGATGCCCAGCTGATGCTGTCCACGAAATAAGTCAAACAACAGAAATTAGCACCCATCGTAAATAAACCACCACGAGCTGAACCAAAAGAAGCCACGACCCCAAGCCCAAAAGCAGAACGCCATTGTTGTTTCAAGGGCTGGGTTTGTCCCCTATTGTGAGCATGGTAAATTTTTATATACAGATCTCCCTTTCAAAATGCCAGCCCTTTCCTAGGCCTGCACTTTGAGGTGATTGTTGCTATTTGTGAATGACTTGGGAATTAATTAATGTAAAGCCAACTGGCTTATAAATGGTTGGCATTGTGAACAGCCCCAGAATCATGGGGAGAGCAGTTTATGTGGTCAGAGCCATATTCAGTGCTGTATGTCAAGGGAGAAGATTTATTATCACAGTAGGTCCATTTTCCAAAAGTTTGCAAGGGCTGCTTTATAATGAAGGGGCACTGTTCACAGCACAGTCAGCACCTATTTTTTTCTAGGGTGCATTATAAATCCCAACCAGAAGAAGAAGGTGGGGGAAGAAGGGGGGTTATTTAGCACTTAGGGAATGGAATCTCAGCATAGGAACGGCATAAATAATATATTTACTATGGAAAGAAAGAAGAAAGGAAAGAAAAACAGAAAAAAGACTTTTTTTTTTTTTAAGAGATAAAAAAGAATACAAAGTAGTAAACTTATTTCTATCCTGATGACAAGAGCTGAACTCCCACACTACAGCTAAATAAATTAAACAAGCCTACCAAGCTGGATTATAACCTATAAATATTTTTGGCTGCTTACCTCCCTCAGAAACTATCTTTGATTTAAAAATATCACAGAATAAAAAAAATATAGCTCAGAATATGGTTTAGGCACTTGATAATTAGAAGAAGGAGGAAGGAAGGGCATGTGTACTTTTGTATAAAAATAGCCAGCTGGGTATTTTTAACTAAAAAACCAACCCTGAACAGACCAAGGTAAAGCGGCCGGTGGCAGCAGCCACTGAAAACCTCCCGACTGATCTCCAAGTGAAGGAGCAAGGTTGTGCCTCAGGCCACGTCCTTGCTGGTGGGAAAGGGGCTGGGAAGGGGCCAGGAAGGCTGTGGCTGGTCACGGGGTGGGATGGTGTTTGCTTTGGTGATGGGGGACAACAGCAGGGTAAGCTGCACTCTGTGAGAAGCCATTTAGCCTTGTCTGTATGTGTGACTGCTAATTAAAGGCCCAGTAGGCACTGATGAAACAGGCATGATACAGGACATTGCTTTCTATGCCTCTCTCTGCCACTGATGGCTACACAGCCCCGGGCACATCCCGCAGCCTCTGTGCCAGGGCAACTTCCTTCCTCCATCCTTTCCTGACATGTCTCTTATCTTCTCCAGCTCACTCCCTAATTTCTCTTGCAGTCCGCTACCTGCAGTAATTTGGCTACCTGTCCCTGGGGCCAGGGACAGCACAAGGAGCCTCTGTAGCTGTGATCAGCCTTACCATGTCTGTTCTTCCTGAGTTGCTGGGCTTGGCTGAAGCTACCTGACAAAGAGCTCTCCTGCGTGCAAAAAACCCACTGAAGCAAACACAGCTGACAATCCCTTTTCCCTCCACAGTTTTCTTGCATCCTCCCTGCAACTGGGATGCTCTAAGGCTCTGGGATGTTTGTCACAGGGTTTTACCCTGAGATTACAGTCTTGATACATGGATCAAACAGCTTTTGCTAACTGTGCACACGCAAAGATATTTATAAATACCATCCTATGATTTGCCTGACAAATATTACACCAAGAACAATATCTATATTTAATTCTCCCAGCTAAACTGCATGTGTGTTACGATCTTCCCTAGAAAGCTTTGCTATCGTGCTTTCTTAAAAAGAGAACAAGAAACTATGATGACAGCAATAAAAATTATGATGTTGCATGTTCTCTTGACTCTTACAGCAGAATTCCTAAAACCATTTAATAATCATCTGGTATTTCCACATAGCAGAGAAGAAAATGAAAGGTAAAGCGAAAGAAGCCAAAGAAGTCCCATGAGGAAAACTTGAAAATTCATGCTTTTCCCAAACCACAAGTGAGGAACCAGATAGCGTAATGTATATAAATGAGAGCGGCAGCTCTATTTCATGCTAGTTAGACCATCAGATGTAGAGACCATCATTGCCAAGAACTCCCATGTAGCTAGTTTTAAAAAGAAATCTCATATACAATGAAGTAATTTTCTGAAAAGATGTTTTTTGAATCACTTGTCTAGTGCGTTTCCACAGAAGCCATCCTGTTCTCAGAGCAGTCTAAGAGCCATGTTAAGATCCTGACACCATTCACAAGAGCTAGAAAATTCAGAAACTAAAGATGCTGCTCGTTCCCTGGGTCACACCATGTGCTCAGACTTGGTTGCATTCAAATAGCATCTTTTTCTTTAAAGGAGAACTCTGACAAAAGCTTTCCACCCCTCCCTGATAATGGTAAGAAAATAGAGGGGGAAAGGAACAAACACTGTAGAACTGAACAGCATGAAGGGCTTATCTCCTTCTTCAGACACTTTGAATTTTGTGCGATTTCCCTCACATTTATAAGGAGATTAAATGCATCACTTAAAAAAAAACAAAACAAGAAAGTCCTTGCCATACTGTATTTGTTTTCTTTGAGCTTCGTGACCAACAAGAAAACTACACGTACCATGTCAATTATCTTTACCGACGAAAACACGACCCTCCTGCATTGAAAGCCTGAGCCACAAAGAGGTTTTCTACAGCTCCTCGAGCCCTCTCCTTCATCGCGCCTGCAGCCGGCTGCCCAGATGCTGTCCCAGTAGTGGGGCTTCTCCTCCCTTCCCCTTGGGCCCCACTGCTGCCTGCGGTGGCAGGACAAGCGGCTGGGACACCTGGAGCTGCGTGAACCAGCTCCTGTCAGGAATCAAAATCCTTGTCACAGTAGTGTCTGAGTGCTTCTCCAGGAGATCTGCGTCAGCATTTTTTACAGCACAGGTGCAAGGACGTAGCTTGCAAATGGTCATACAGAATCTATGGTGTCATAGGGAATTTAAACCAGGCCTTTGAATGCCAAAGTGTTGTCATAGTCCCTGGGTGACCCTTTGCCATCAGTGCAGAGAGGAGGAAAGTCCCTTGCAGTGACAGCCTTCAAAAACCATCAGCTCCTCTGCTGCAAAGTCGCCTCACGCTAGAGAGAGGAGCAGAAATTGTAGCTTCAGCCTTGGCTAAGGAGAAAGTCCAACCAGTTGCTCTCTTATTAGGGGAAAAAAAAAAAAAAGAAAAAAAAGAAAGAAAGAAAAAAAAAGCAAGAAAGAGAGGTTTAGCTGCAGCATTATCAGAGATTTGGAAGTATTAAAAGCCTGTTCAGCTGTGCCCTCGCTAACAGGTGTCCCCAGCAGCGAAATGCAATTAATATGGAGAGGATTTCTGGGAACATGGGGATGGATAGGTCAGCCAAATAATCCCCCGTTAAAACTAGTGGGCTCTTTATAGCTAGTAGCCCAAGACAATTCCAATAAAAAATACAAACATTCAGGTGGCACTGGGCTTGCTAAAACATTTTGTAACAAAATTATTAAGCTTTTCACACCATAGTAGCCCTGACACTTCTGTAAAGCCCTGGCAAGGAGCCAGCAAAGCCAAAAATGCCCTTCACTGCTGCATTACACGCTAAGAACCACTTTTCTCCTGCCTTATCCCTGCTCTCTGTTGCCTTCATGAGCGTCCTGGTCTTTACCCTCTCTCATTTTCTTTGATCTAGTTCTCAAGAGAAGAACATCTGATCCCAGTAATCTCAAAAGAGCAACAACAGTGGGAGGCCCATTAAATCTCATTTTCAGCTTGTCCTGAGAAATCGAGAGGAGGGAGAGGACGAACAAGAGAATCCCAAGCATGGCAGTTGCCGTAAATAAGAGAAAACAGAGGGCACATCAAAGAGGGAGGAGGTTGTTGAAGGATCAGTGGTCCCAAGCTAGAGGTTATTAAAGGAGAAAGAGAGAGAGAGAGACACCCTGTCTGGTTTTCCACAAGAAGCAAATGTTTGCGGTGAAGGAAGCATGAAATAAAATACTGAGAAAAGCCTGCACTAATACGACATCAAGATTGAAAGTGTGAATGCAAAGAGGCCTTTGAGGGCCATCATTACACATCCTGTGCGTTAACACTGAAGTTGGACTAAAGCAGGAATCGGAAACCTGAACCCTTTCAATTATATTCAGCTCTGGAGGCTCAGAGACACACCTCCACACCCCGGGCTCGGATGCCCTTAGTTCTGGACACCCCGCAGAAGTTGCAGACAAAATATGTTTCCACTCTGTATTCAAATGTGGGCAAATACAAGGAAGTCCTTTGGGCAAATTAGTTTCATCTTACAAATTTTTTTGGGAAATAACCTTGCTGGGCTAACTGGTGGTATGGGAGACAAAATACAGGATTTTCAGGGGTGGAAGGGAGGCTGAAGTAAATTAATCCCTATATAATGCAGTATTCAATACACCTATTTACTGGATGTCAGGAAACCAAGACACTGCTATGAATTCAGTAAACTCTGCTCTTAAAGCAATGACTCAGATAAAGGGTTTTGCAGATTAAAAGAAGCCACACAGGTTATTTCTGATCTTCAAAGTAAGTTTGGAGCTCAGATGATCTACGCGTTCGTGGATGAACGATCCTGGGAGGAACCTGACTCTGCACGCAGTCTTGGCACGAGCCTGAAATGCTGCACGTCTGGGACCATATCAGCACTTCCTCTCCTCCTGGGGCTGCCGAGGCAGCTGATGAGGCTCAGCAACTTCTAGTAATTAAAGAAACAGGTGGAACAGTATCACACTATCACCCAGGAAATTAGCACCCTTCTTTTTCTACTGCCCTCATGCTCAGATGCTTTCCTTTTATTCCTCTCCTCTCTACCTGTCCCCCCCCCCCCCCCCCCCCCCCCCCCTCAAACATTAATTTCCCTTTCCTT
>VYZM01020981.1:416057-581815 GCA_013398915.1 Dromas ardeola
CGTGAAAAATTAATTTCCCTTTACTGGAGTTCGCAGGCAGGAGGGGAAGTTGAAAATAAACAGCTTACATGCATTCATTTGTACCAGGGAAAAGAATCCAATAATTTCAGGCCTTAGTGTATCTAAAATTATGTAATCTGTCCACTAGCGGCGTGGAAACATTTTAGCTGGCAAACAGGGGTGCAGATCAGACATACTGCTGGAAGCTTGAAATAGCAAGTGGCAGACACTCAAATAAAATAACCATAGTGAAATGTAGAAGATTAGAAGGGAAAAGGACACAAACCAGCTATGACTTGACCTTGGTTTCAGTTTACTCCAGTTGAAACAACTGAGATACTTATAGCCCTAAGCCTCATCATTTAGTCAAGAATTGCCTGTGATGAAAGCAGTTGGAGGGAAACATTTTTACACACATTTGTCTGCTCTAATTTTCCTCCAGCTGCTGCCTTTCCAAATTTGATCTCCAGACAAACAGCATCGAGACAGGTGATTTAATAGACCAAGCTAAATTGAAGCGGTTCTGGCAGCCAGCACACAGAAATGATATCCAGCTACCCAGGGTGAGGAGACCGCTCCGTGCTGGAGAACTGGGAAGGGAGATGAGCTTTGCCTCAGGAGCCACCTTGGCCACTCCACCTCAGTCAGAGACACCATGAGGACAACCCACAGCTGGGGCTGCTCTACCCTGCCTGCTGCTTGCCCCCCCAGCTCTGCCCCAGCCCATCTCCCAGATGTGGGGCCTCTGGGAAGGGCTGCATTGCTTCAACATAGTGATGCAGGGTCACAATCTGCGTGTGTCTGTCTGGAGTGGAGCTGCTGAAGAACAAGGTAGTCTCACAGCCTTTCTCCCTGTCCTCTGCACCTGTTCTGTTTTTCTCCCCCATCACCTTCTCCTCACCACAGCTCCTTAGCACCAGGGTTCATCCACCCGTACAGAGGCTGTGTCAAGGAGCCCAGAGCACAAAAAACTGACCCTACAAGGAGAGGAGAAGTGTCTTGGCCAACACAGCCCCTTGAACAAAGGACGCAGCAGGAGAGCTGCACAGTAACGAGGCCTGGAGGGGACAGCCCTCCCTGAGAGCATCCTGCCACCGGGTGAAGGCATCTGCAACCGTAAACTGGACCCCCTTGGCTTTCCACTGGAGATGTCCTCTGCACTGCCCTTTCATCTGGGAGTAGCTTCACCTTATTCATTTTTGTATAAAAAGGCACTGAAACTGAGTGAGAAAATGGGCAAATCCCTGACCCAATAGCAAAGCCTACTCAGACTGAAAGTTGACAGGCTCGCGGTTCCCACTCAAGCGAGCTGACAGTGTTACCCGCACACACCTTGCCACAAACAACCACCGTGGCACTGGGCAGGAGGCAAGGGCCATCCCCCATCACTTTCATAAGCCCACCGCTCATGTTTCCCTCCCTGCTCCCCCCTCCCTTCCGTAGCATCCCCTACTCTCCAGCAAAACCGTCTCCACACCTCGAAGGCATTGCGGTATAACCAAAGCCAAGCTTGCTGGCAAGCGAACAATTCCCTGGGAGAGTCCCTCGGCCCCGGCAACGGTGCGTTTCTGTTTTGCTGAAAGGTACAAGCCATGCTGTTTATCCCGTGCTTGTGTGGGAGCGTGTTTGCATTCTTAAGAGCAGTGGTGCAAGTCACTTTCCCTGGGTATTATCATAAAAAGCTAGGTTTCCCCCAATTGCTTTTCTGTGCTTCACAAGATTGCCACTTTGGGTTTTGTGCCGGGGCAGCAGGGGTGAGATTAGCTTCCCAAAGAGAATTAAATCCATAAAAGAGGCAGAGGAGGGCCTGCTGGTGCTATTCAGGGGCAGTGGGAAGATACACTCTTCTGCAGACAGAGCTTCAGAGCACAGCCCCCCTAACCTTTATTATTATTCTTTCACTGCCAGCGAATTTAATTGATCAAAGCAACCCAATTCTTGGCACAAGTGCTTGAAGCTGCAAATCTGTTCAGACCTTGAGCTTACAGCCAGAAACCCCCTAAAGTCGCTCACAGGTTTTACACTCAGCTTCTACAGAGAGCATGTCCCAGCACTGCAGTAAAGAGGCAGCGATAGAAAATGCTGAGAAAGAGGGAGGCAAAAGGGCTGATTAGACAAGCTCATAAGGATTTGATCTCAAGTGGGCCCACTTGGCTCAGAAAGTTTGGACAATTGGGATTATCTCAGCCCCGCAAGGCGGGAAGCCAGAGATGGCGATGGAGCACTGCTGCTTCCTCAAGGCTATTGAAACTCTGCAGCATCTCCAGCCCAGCAGCATCGAGTTGTCACATTTATTTTAGCACATGATGGGGCTATTCCCACCAGGAGTCCGAGGTCAGAGCCACCAAGGTGGAGAGGACAATCTCTTTGGCTCCTCACCTGTTTTGAAGATGCTGCTCCCATGCCGTAAGCAACCACCTCAAGACCAGGGGAAGAGGCACAAAACAAAAGAATTGAGAAAAAAAATCCCGGGGTGGGGGGGGGCGGTGATGGGCACCAAAGACACAGGTCTGTACAGCAGCACTGCCAAACAGGCAGCTCCCGGGCAGCGTGGTGGCTGCAAGGGTTTGATGGGGAGCACTGGCCACTGAGCAGCTCTTGTTGCCAGTACGGGCAGACGGCAACAGCAGCCACCAGTGGCTGGGGCACTGCCACCAACCCTGGCCTGTTTCTGTTGGCCCCCAGCGCCCACAGCCCTGCCGGGACATCCTGACTGGGCTGCTTTGATTGCCGCTTGGCTGTCGCTGGTATCTATAAACACCACCCAAATTACAGCTCCCCTTAAAACCCCAAGCTAGTTACTAAAACAGCCCGAGATCAAGAGCATGGACCTGGCACAGTCCTAGAAGCAATTGGCAGGGGTAGGCTTTTAAAATTATCTATCTAAATATGGATTTCTAAGAGAGAAACCAGAAGTTAAAAGAGTGTAAACTGTTGTCATAAATATTTGAGCGAGATACAGACTGGAACAAGGGTCTTTTGGTTTGTTGGCTGTAAAGATGCCTTTTACGCTTCCAAAACATCCTCTGTCACTCTCTTTTCCCTGCCCGTTCTTTGCTCCCGTGGTTTTTTCCGGCCTGACTCTATATAGAGGCGGTGGCATCTGAAAGGAAAGCTGCCTGTGTTTTATGCTATTCCTAATTTGCAAGAAAAACAAATGTAAATCACACTTCACATTTGCAGTACTGCAAAAGAAAATGTTAGATTTAAGGCTCTGATATGTACAACAGCAGAATCAAATAGTGTAGTCGGAGTGATTGGATATCAGACAAATGATTTTATATTTTTTTTAAGGTCTGCTTGGGGAAAAAGAAAGGCTTGAATATAAAATACCATTTCCCCTTGACTCACTTAGTATTGTTTTGCATTAAAAAGGAAAAAGCCGCATTGTACAAAGCATGCAGCAAGCTGTGTGAGTGGAGTGTGCATGTTAGAGCAACGTACTGAGCATCGCCGCTTATTTATTAAAATTTTGATACGAGGTGAAACTCAATTTACGTGATGTCAGCAAGCTGCCTAATGAGGTCTGGTTTTATTTTTTTTATTTTTATTTCTTTTAATGAAAGGGCAGCTTTGTGCCTCCTCTAATCAGCTTGACAAAGGACATATAAAAATGCAGAGAGATGTAAATATTACTGTAATTACCAATGAGAAACACCACCGACAAATGTAGGAAGTAGCTGCAGATCTGTCTGCAGACGTAATGGCTGAATATTGTGGGTTACTTGTTCTGCTCTGGAAAGGAAGGGCATTTCGTAAAACGTAAACCACTTTGATCAAAATCTAAAACCAACGCCAAATTTGCAGCTTTTTCCCCAGACTCAGACATATTGAGAAAGTACCTCTGACTAAGCATGATCTCTTTTCCTGTTCGCTAGTTCTGCAAACACTGGTGTGTCCCAGTTTATGAGCTTTCTGCTGGGCCCACACGGGGTCTTTCTCCTGATCCGGCAGATGGGTAAAACTGCCCTTCGGTCCCAAGCCCAGGGCAGAGATTGCCAAGTCTACAAAGAGCCTTAGAGGTGGCGGCAGCAACATCAAAGGTAGGTGCAAGGGAAGGTATCGCTACTAGCCTAGGAGCTGCTATGCAAATTAAATGATGCAATGTAAGGGTATGTTAATGCCTGCATTAAGCCTCTGAACATGCCCAGTGTGAACCGTTTCCAGAAGCCTAAGCAGATTCATTCTCAGCTGGAGGTTTGTATAATTAATAAAGGCACCGTGCCTTCTTTCCTGACCCAAGTGGCTAGGTACCAAATCATTTTTAGCTTTATAGGTTAACACCAACATCCAAAACCGTATTGGCAGCTTGTGCAGATCCTGGCACATTAGTGTGATGTGTTCCCAGTGTGAAACACTACTTAATAAGCGGGTCACTGCATTCTGCATTAGCTTCAGTTTCTGAGTGGGCTCAACATATAGCCCCATGTAGAGTGTATTATGGCAACGACATCTCAAAGGGACAAAGGCATGGATAACTGAAGCAAAGTCCATTTGAAAAAGAAAAAGTGACCCTGTTCTCACTGCAGATAAAGGCATTTTGAAAAGGGCACAGCCACTGTTCAGGGACCCTGGAGCATACTTCAATCTAACACACTGAAGCAGTTCACATATGTTGAAGGGAACACTGGTTGCTCCTTCGTGCAGCAGAGCCTGTACAGATTCAGCCTGCTCCTCTACAGCAGCAATCCCCATTTTCCCACATGGACGAGGAGCCCAGCTTGTTCTCAATTCCAGCCCCAAACTCAGCCAGCTCATGGGACACTGCTTCTTTACTGGAAGAGAGGGTTTGTAAGAGTAGAAAAGTGATTTAAGAAGCTACTGGCCCTACTTCCAAGTGGAGGTTGCTGCTTGGCAAGCAAGACTTTGCTGTGCATAGGTCTCCATAGTTAAGTGCAGAGTCGGCCCAGTTTTAGGTGAAGAAGGCCTGATGGGAACCAGGCTGATTTTGCATCGTGATGCATCAGAAAAGACAAAGAATTACTCAGCTATTTCTGTGCACAAACCCGTGTGGGATGTGTACAATGCTAAATACTTGCATTCATGCAGTAGCATATTGGAAAATGGAAGCTGTACCTACCAGCACAGACCAGTGTGCTCAAGTTCCCTGGGCCAGATAAAGTCATAAAGTAAAGGAATGATCTATCGCATACGTAGTTCATTAGAGCTCTTCATTAACAGAGGGACTAATCAATTTATGGAACTCATGAATCAGTAAAGCTATTACTTATAATGATTATTGGCAAATTAACATATCACAGTGTACTGACCCCGATTCATCTCCAGTGTACACCTACCCATACACAGCCAGTAAAGGGCCCAGCTCTACTCGCTGCATTTCCACTCCACTCAGCTAGACTGGGTCCACTTGACTCTAGGGGTAAAAGAACACTGCACAGTCAGCCTCCAAGGTTTCCACTTTGGTAATCCTACACGTGTATAGACCGTACAGAAGACAGTGAAGCAAAAAGAAATATTAAATATGTGGAAGATCACAAGTCTCGGCTTCTGGGCATGAGTTTTAAATCCACTCAAGGGTTACATACAAGCAGACCCAGTGGCTGGGTTCAACCCATGAGAGAGAGAGAGATCCCTTTACAAATTCTGATGCTGATCCAGTTGGCCACTTAATGCTTGCTCCCATTTTGAAGGTAACATAATCCAGGACATTAATTTGGACCCAGCTTTAGCCCAACAAGGATCCTAGTGAGGAAGAAGATCTCTTTACACGCTGAAACCCCAGGGCCAGGCTGCCTGCACCCCAATAGCGCAGTGGTCCTACGGGCTAAATCAACCAGAGTGGGACACATGCAAACACCCCCATGCAAGATTAAAATTTAAAAAAAAAGAAAAAATAAGTGGTACTATTCAAAGTGCGCTCAGCCACAGAGCGCAGTAGGCCACATGTATAAAATGATCCTTTATTAGCAATCCTGTGGCTTTAAACCAGAGGAGACATGGGCTTTGAAATCCTACAGACAGACAATCATTCCCTATTTAATTCTACTAGGTTTTTTCACAGAGCCTTTTTACGGTCTAAACTGACATTCTTCTCTCTATTCATTACCGCATTCCTGGCCTAAAAACTGTATGACAAGGGAAAGGAAGTGGAAAATTAGGTTACAGTGCAAACAAACATACTGAAAACATTGCACATTTGAAAATAAATTAAGTTTAACTATACTTTGCAAAGGTTAACTTCATAGGTTTTATTATTAGAAAATATCAAAACACTGTTCATTTACTGCAGGGCTCTCCTGCCTGCTGCTTTGTTTCTGGGTCATGCAAGTGTCACGAAGGGTCAGCTCCACATTACTTACAAGCCACGCTTGCTTAACAAAGTAATCCACAATCTTTCCAACATTCATCCGCTATTAAGCGCTCTCACATAGGGTATCGTCGACATCAACAAGGCACTCATAGGTTCACCCACACAAGGTAGCTCCTACCAGCTGAACCCTTGGCCCTCTGAACAAACATGTAAAGGGCAGGAGACTCCAGCCCACCTTAAATCAACATTTCCCCACTGAAATCAGAGGAGGCATGTTGCTCTAGACCAGACTTGACATCGGTCATATTGCTGTTTGCTGAATTAAGGTTTAATCAGAGGTTATCACTGGCTTTGGGGGTTGGACTACATGACCTTTAAAGGTCCCTTCTAATCCAACACATTCTATGATTCTACTCTATGATCCTCTGATCATTCATTATAGCTTATTTTTGTCCTCAAAACAACAGCCCCACCAATACAAAGAGTAGCCAAAATTGCAGGATATTAGTGCAGGGCTCTGTACGCTTCTCTGGTCTACAAAGATGTGTGGTTTGGATGTTGCCTATGCCCGGATGCACCCTCTAGCTCCACAATGACACCACAGCACTGCACAGTCTTAGCCCCTCTCTCCCTCTACTCCAGTTTTCACGGGAAGGGAGTAGAAGCACCAGAGATCCTTGCATGTTCCAGCCAGGTCCCCATTCAGGAAGGTCAGGAGATGACAAACACCACAACCCACAGGTCTTCCACAGGTCAGTTTAGAAATTTTTGTCTCCATTTCCTACATGTCAAATTTGGGCACATATATTTGAAGTTATACATGCCTAAGAACATGACCTTGTTCTGATAGGGGAAAAAAGCCCCCATTAAGTTAGCAGTCTGGTTTGAGGCAATGCATCAGACATGACATAACTGGGAAAAAAGGTCAGTGTTTAGAGCTACACAGGGCCTTAATGGGTTTCATCTTTGTGTGCAAGTTAATTGTCAGTCCCCTGTCCTGATGCCATCACTCCACAGCTCCCTCTTGCTGAAAGCTGCCCAGTCTTCTTGACTAGTGCTACAAACACACACATCTTAATCATCACCATCTTAAATGGACTCTACAGAGTAAACTGCAGAAGCCCAGCTCCAATATTTACTTTTCTACAATGAAAGTCCCCCAGGGGAAAAAAAGAGGTGGGGATGGGGAAGGGACCTTTCTTTCTTCTGAGCACTCAGCTTAATTACATTCCTAATGGTGAATTTGTGATATCTTATCTTATGCACAATGAATACTCTATGTGGGTCAGCAGATTTGATATGACACTAAAAAGAAAGAGTAGCTCACGGTTAAACAAAGCTGAAGAACTGGATGGCCAAGTTTTTGTTCTGTCAAGCACCAACATTTCATCACCTTGAGGGCATTATTAAACTTGCCAACCCTTTTGCTCCTCTTATTAGCAAGACATTTCCTGGAGAACAGGAAAGGAGGAGGGGAAGAGGCACTAAAACATACTCTCTAAAGACTTGAAGACATTTGTCCATTTTATGACTCTTATTTGTTCTTGCTCTCTCTGTTCTTCCCATTGTGCTTCTCCCCCACTTGGATTGTGTTGACATCGCTCCTTTGTTATCTTCCTAAATTAGCTGTAATGAAGTCCTTTGAGCTACATGTGCATGCCTTATTTTTTCAGTTTTCGCTTCTCTGAACCGTCCCTATTCACTTTCCCTCACACTAGATCCTCCCTTCCCCCAGCCCACAACATGCTTTCTAATCTGCTTTTCATTTACTCCCTTTCACCTTTGGTTACCCAGTGGCCAACAGCCGGTGTACTTTACAAAATAAATTACATTATAACTGACTCTCGTTGAGAAGTGATAGGCACCCATGTGGATAAAGCTGAGCATCTAGAGTAGGAACCATCTGAAATTCCAGTGCCCCAAAATACAAGAACAAAGAGGAGAATCAAAAGAAGATAGCATGAAAAACCCCTGAAAGGGCATTTGTAATTTCTGGCACGTGCAAACAAGTCTAAGGGATGTTCGTAGCCATAAAACCACTGGACTGCAGATCATGCAGCCGTACTACGGCAGGCTGTCTGGCCATCTGACCGTCACTTGACTAGATTGGGAGCTGGTTTTATGTAGCATCTCTCGTAATCGTGGTATTTCACAGCACTACAGAATAATGAGTTAGCATACTGCAGCTATTATGCACTTAGCAATAGCGCACACACAACCTTGCACATCTAGAATCAATTTTATTGAGAAGCTGATGGGCAGGGCAGATGGGTTATTCTCTGCCTTTTTGTTTTGAGAAGTGTCACGGATCTTTAGCTTGCCTCTTGCAAGGCAATATAAAAGCTGGGCTGCATCTTCAAAGAAAAGATGTGTTTTTACTGAGTGGTAGCTTCTTTAAAATGGGTGACAAGGACTCTATATCCCAAGGACTACCTCCTATTCCCTATTAGGATGATGGGAATGTTTTGATGATTAGCTACTATGTCAAATAATGTGATTTTAATCATCCTGGATCTGCTTGAGAATTTGCCTGAGAATATACACAAAGTGGAATGATTCAAGCAGAAGATGGAGAGGGTACCATCCCTGAATGGCAGGTCCCAGGGGCAGCAGCCATTTCCTACATAGTCTATGATTTGTCCCGCTCTGTTAGCCATCTTGCTGGATATTTACATATTATTCTTCTATGCATGCATGCATTAATGCAGATGTGTACCTACAGGTAATGTTACACTGTGTGGCATACCCTATGAGTTTGTAACACTGGACCCATCCATCTTTCTCCACTGCATGCTTACTGTAAAAGCAAAGCACACCACTCTCCAGGATCCCTTCGGGAAGCTGGGTTGGTGGGAAGCCCCTCTCTGACTGCTTCTCTTTCTCTGCAAAGCATCTGACACACTGTCTTTAGGGGTGGGCCCAAATTCTTCTCCTGGAATTGGTCTCAGCCTCCCACACCTCTACTGACTGAGAGATGAGATGGGCCACCAGCTACTACACCTTCCTAACTCACAACCATTACCTCAAAACAGAGCCCACAGCTTCCAGCACAGGGTCATAGTAAGACCCAGAACCTTCTTTTTCACCAGAGTTCTTCAATGTGTTTTTTCTTGCTTAAATGAAAGGCAAGATCAGCACTCGTAGTGTGCTAATTTTGAGTTTTTGTTATTTTTTATTTTTCTGAATGCACGCTGTATTCGGAATTTTTCTTATCACTCCGTTCCACAGTGGCTTTGTAATTCTCCTCGGTGTTTCCTGGGAGAGGATAATAAATACCCTGCAAGACCCCAGCAACGTTTGTAACAGTGATTATTGGGAGGGGACCACAACTGCTAACATTAGATATCCTTTAATTTAGAAACAATAGACACAAGAAAGGCAACACGGCCCAGCAAAATGTAGTTTGAGGGACTTATTCCCTGTGTCTGCCCCGCTTCCTCTAGCACTTTGTCTAGCTCATCTTTTTAAATGTTAAGCTCAGCAGAGCAGGAGTGGTCCTCCCTCTCCATAGAGGACCTAGCACATGGGGGCCCTACTGCAGAACATCAGGAGCCTTTTGTGTGTTACTGTTACGGAGCCATACTGATGGTGTGACAATTTCCCAGCCACACTGATAGACCACTTTTAAATGATGCATAGCTCTTTCCTATCTACCTTGGATTTCATGTAAGAAAGGGTAATTCTCCAGCCTCTATGGTTACAGTGAAACTTTCAAAACAAATACAATGCAGAAAGATGTTGTGACAAGTTACCTACAAACCTGGAAGATAATAGCTCTCAGAGGTCAAACTACTCCATTTAACCGAAAGAAGTGTTAACTCTTACATCTGATAAGAATATCAATGTCACTATTCAATATGTGACACATTCTCTTTGCAGAAATACAAAGACAATCCGTTTATCCATTAGTGCAGGGTGTCACATCAATTACTGAGACAGATGCACCAGGGA
The DNA here is from genome assembly GCA_013398915.1 of Dromas ardeola. Taxonomy (NCBI): domain Eukaryota; kingdom Metazoa; phylum Chordata; class Aves; order Charadriiformes; family Dromadidae; genus Dromas; species Dromas ardeola. The sequence goes on from VYZM01020981.1 coordinate 426,280, forward strand.
AACTCAATTGCTCTGATAGATTTTTCACAAAGTTAAAGTTGCACTTGCTTCAACCCTAAAGGAAGGAAGACCATCCCTTCGCCATTATTTAAAATCTCCACAGCTACACAAATAAGAAATCCCAGACAACTTTCACAACTTCATGGGTGCAAAATCTCTCAGCAGTGTTCCATCAGGATCTCTGTTCCCCTGCAACCACAGGGCAAATGCTTGTCTTCAGTTCATATATCTGTGGTGCAATTGAAAAATTAAGACCACAGCATCAAGCATTAGCAATACTTAGCCCTTCCCTGTCCCCTCCCATGTATTCATGAGGCATTATCATCACCATTTTAGACACAGGAAAGCTGTTATGGCTATGGACGCCTTTGAGCAGTAGGAGAGCAGAGCTGGTTATCTATCAGACAAGATTTGTAAACAGGGTGTGGAATATTGCATGGAAGGAGCAGAAAAGTGACACCAAAGTACATACTACTGTGACGTTTTCACCTTCCTTTCACCCCCCCCAGCCTGAATTTATGTGCAGTAAAGCACGTCATGCATTTCTTTTGGTGGACAATTGGGTGGGCCATGTTGAATTTAAAAATCATCAGTTCCAGGTATGTCCTTAAGGGACCTGCAACCCTTGATGCCCAGTTTTCACCACTGCAAGTGTGAACTCCTTCCCCCACCCACCATGGACAGATTGTCACCCAGGTGACACAACAGCACCCTCAAAATCTGTGCTGTTCCCACAGGTCTCCACTGTGGGAGTGGAGCAAAAGCTGATCTCGGGCAGGTCAGGTAGCTTCTCAGTTCCCACATGGTACCAGCCCAGGCAAGAGGTGAATACAGAGGACAGCAAAATGGCTTTCAGGGACACTGGAGCTGCATTAGACATTTCTAATCTTGTTAGCTCAGCTTTATGGTTTGGAAGTCATACTAAAATCCCCAAGGACCGAGGCATTTGACTAAACCTGCAGTCCCTTACCCCTCTTACCCCTGGATCCATTTAAACCCATTATTTATTAGCTTCTGGAATCACAGCTGACAGAATACCACAAGGAAGGCAAACACTGGCTTTCCCAGGACTGGCAGATGTCAGAAACACTCAAAACCTGGTGAGAAACTTCCATCTCACGAGATTTCTTCAAACCGAGGAGCTCTACATAACTCACTCAACTTCGTCAAGCACAGCTTAGCTTTCAGGTCCTGACCTTATCTGGAAAAAGGTACCACAAAGGCAAATATGAGATGTAGCGTTTGAGAAGCAGCCAAAACTTTTTCAAGGTACAGAAATACCTCGTTCTCTCTGAGTTTGCAGCCCAGGTCTGTGTTTTACTCTATTTAAAGCAGTTCACTAAATAAGGGAGTCCATATTCTACAGAAATGCTTCAAAAGGGCAAAAGGCAAGCTGGAGTTGTTGATCTTTTCTATCCTACATCCTCAGAGGAGGACGACTCTCTGGAGACTTTATCCATATTTCAAAGGACAAGTTGTGATTCCTGAGCTGATTTCAGTCTGTATCATTTCAGTCCCAAGCGTGTTGGCACAGTTAATGAAAACACACCCAACAGCAAAGCAGCTCTGTTGCTAACGTTTCACCGTTTGTATGCAAAGTATGCACATGCACATTAGTCACACTGCTATAGTGTAACCTAAGTGCTTGCACGCTTTACTAGTACACCAGGCGCATTTCTTTGAATTTTGGAAGTTAGTAGAGTGATGCAAAAGACACAGTTTCAGCTCACTTGTGATCTCCTCTGCTTGAGGAACAGCTCCTGCTGGATTCCTTAGCCCACGCCACACACCCCCAGATGTCTTTTTGGAGGATGAAGAGGGACGGAATCTGAGAAACTAGAATGATATTGTGCCTCTCATCCCACAGTCCAGTGATTCAAGCAATCTCCCAGGAGGCAGGAAAACCACCTTCAGTTCCCTCGTCTGCCTCAGAGCCTGAACCCACACCCCCACCTTAGAAGACGCTCATCCCAGAGTAGCCAGTAAGATGGTGGGTATTCAAGGATTCAAATTTGGCATGAACCACCCAAAATAGTCCCTCTCCTTCAGCAGGGCAGCTGAACAGGGAACAAGCAAACAAGGTTTTGCAGAGCCCTGTTACTTGTATTTCACCTTGTCAAATACATTTTCTTAACTCTAAACTTAATTTTACCACCCATTTATTAATTATTGACTTCCTAATCAAGCGCTAGCAAACAAGGCATTAAATAAATTGAGCAGCAGTACCAAGGCATTTGATAAACTAGAAATAACACATCAAAGGCTACAGTCTCATGGTAATACAAGTTCTAGTTAAAGGCCTCCCCACGCATATACGCCTTGATCTGTTAAGGTTATTAAAATGGCAAGCACAGCTGTATTTTTATTAAAATAATTAGCTCCTTCAGTCTGTTTTGAGTGATGTTCCTCATTTTAGATTCAATTTAAGCTTCATCCCATCCAAAGCAGTGTATGATTGCAAATTATCTGTATCACAAATGAAAGTTACAGTGGTATTTAAAAACGAATTATTAACTCAACATTGTAATGGCTTGAGCCTGTGAGGCGCAGAGTCCTTGAAGGCCATTGTCATTCACAGGCATCAAGGTGTCATACAGCCTCCTACAGAAAGCTGTGAGCTACAACCCTGCGTCCCATTGCAGAAATGTCCCCAGAAAGCCTGTGTTTGAAAGCATTTGACACTTCCTATAGACAGCAGGCAGTCTCTGCCTAGCACAAGTTTGCAAACTTCTCTACAGCAGGGTTAGTTTAAGTAATAATAATATTTATATTCTAAAGAACACTGTTTAAATACACCTCCCACACAACGAGATTTCCTATTTTTAGAAGGAGAATGCCTGCACATCAGAAAAAGTGAGTAGCAAAGATCAGAGCAGGGAGTTTGAAGTTAAAACTCCATTTTTATGAGCTGGAGGGGGAGATATTTGATATTTTATTTTAGCCACCTCCACTTGCTAAGCACCTTTCACATAAAAGTCAGCAGAAATACTGAAATCCCAAGTGAACTTCGTGAGGTCTGCCAAAAGCACTCACTACTGCTGGGTATGGACTAAATGTCCTAAACACTGCGTACTGAAAGTCTGTAATATGCATACAACTCTTTGCCTGACAGAAAGGGATCAAATTTAAGTTCTTCCCTGTCAGGGAGCACCTGATGAGCAGTGCTGCATGCTGCTCCATCAGTGTGAGCGTGGTGCTACCCTGGGCTCATGGCCCAGCACCATGCAGGGCTAGCAGGGTTCGGGGCACCGCCACTTGGAGGTAGCCCCTGGGCTTCTCTGGCTCCACCATCCCACCTTCAGTGCAGGCATGCCCCATTCCCTCAGGCCAGTATTGAAGCGATGGCCTTGCACAGTGGTGGGAGACCGTGGTGCTTCGGTTAAGAGGGAAGAGCGCAGATGTGAGCTTTTCATGCAGAAGAGCTTGAGGTGCTGCCCTGCAGAAGGACTGGCTAGAGGCACCTTCCCACCTTGAGTAACCACGTCATGCCAGCCCCCATCCTCCCTGCAATGGGAAATGCTTTTTCTCACTGGTTGCACTGCGCCTTGCTTCAGGGCTGCCTCCCAGCCTACAGGGACTAGACTTCGTGCTGGGAGGAAGAAAAAGAGCACTTTGGAAATCCTACTAAACCCACTTTCTGAATCTGGGACAAGTCATTAATTATTTCACGATAATAATGCCTGAAAGTCAAAGATGACCGAGCAGGCTGCTGAAATTAGAGGGTTTTATCACAGCAGCTAAATGGAGGGGTATTTAGGATGTAATTGCAGTGCGATGTTCTGTGCTGCTGTTCCCCTTTATGGAGTTTCTTCCTGGCTTGTAGGGCACCGACCTTCCCTCACTGCTTGCGGGAATGTGTGGCCACCACTCTCACGTCTGTAATAAAACCCTGCACCCGGGGCCTCAAACAAAAATAAACTTTTCACCTTGAGCAGAGCAAGTAATCGGTGCTGTTGGAGCACTTTTCGCAACTGCCAATTTTTGCACTTTGGCAATTTTATTCTCTGAGTCCAGAAGTAAGTAAGTAATATCTTGCCCTGGATAATATATTGAGAAAGGTAAGGTGATTATAGAAACTGCTAAAACAGAAAAGGTGGCAGGTAATGGCATCAACATGAAGGCACAAATTCCCTGCAGACAGGACATAACTAAAGAAAGGAAAATAGGCTTTGCAATGGATGTAAGCAATGAGAGAGATAAAGGCACAAAAAAAGCTAATGCGCTCTTACAAAATCAGAACTGGACTTTCAGAATTTATTGAGATACTGTTTATATATACATACTCATCTAAATTCACCTCAAAAGTGCTCTATTCTGTAAGCAGCCTGCCAAAAATTAATAAAAAGAATATATGTATATTTCTCTGTATTTACTCTTTTCTGCCAATATTTCACATAAACAGACCAGAGGAAGGAGGGGGAACACACACGCACGCAAATAAAATGGTTGAACACTGTGCAATCCTTTAAGGTTTTTGGCTTCAAGATTTTTTGTAGCTGCCAAAAAGAAAAAAAAAGGCAAAATGTTTTCACTCAAGCAATCAAACAGCACTCATATCCTACTTAAAACTCCAGTGACGGACTGCCAGTAATGCTCTGTGCTAACACTAAAGGATAGAAGATACACATAGACCTAAAAACCCACTGGTTAGCATTTTCTCTTATCTGCTTGTTTCTCACAGGATCCTGTGCACCGACAGAGATTATATTGCTCCTTCATGTGCTGGCTGTACTAAACTTTTACAGCTTCCTGCACCCATGAAAGCGTGCGCTAGCGTTCAACCACTTCCCCGCTAGTTATCCTGAGTGAGCCTGCACTGGAACCGATTTATTCCAGCCCCTTTTTATGCTGTTTCTCCCCAGACAGGCTGCACGCAGCCGTGCTGAGAGCTCCCATTTTTCTTTGCACAACAGGTCATCAAAACAGCTTCCCAGTTTGTCAGCAGGCACCACGCATGTATCATAACCAATGGACTGGACCTGTCACATAAGGGAAAATCCTGAAAAGATCAGTTTTCCTACTATAATACGTCCCTGTCATATAAAACCATTGCACTGATTATCCCAGAGGCTTAGGACCATGACACATGGGTTCTCCCCTGTATTTTACCACTTGCTTCTTCTTGTGGTTATTCTTTCCATATCTCAACAAATGTAAACCCTCAGGAATGAAAAACACTTAGGGATTCATCCCTCCTGAGTTCATGCATGTTTCAAAAATAGAGAGACAACCCTGGTGCACAACTTTATCAGAAAAAAAAACATGCTTTCCTTTTGAAGGTTTTTCTGCAGAGAACACATTACCAGAAGGCCGTTGAGGTAGGCAGGAAACATTGCTTCTGTGATGTGAGACTTCAGAAAACAAAATATTTATCTGTTTTGAAGTCCTAGTTTGGGGGGTTTTTTTGGTCTTCGCCTCCCTGCCCCCACAAAGCTGCTGCAGTAGTTCAGAGCTGTCAGCTTTGTTTCATTCATGGGTCCTGGCCCAGCTCCAGAAGACGGGGCTTTCTCTGATAATGCTGGATACTTCTTTAGGAGACGTTTAAGAGCTCCATCAGGAGCACAGTGGTCTGAAAGTTTGCCAAAAATCTGACTGACTTTATAAGCTCTATTAGTGGTCAGCCTCACTAGCAGAGTTTGTAAGCACTGCCAAACTGCTCTGGCTACAGTTAGACACGCTGTTCTGGCTGCAGCTGATGCAGGCTAAAAGGTGTCATCCCCCCCAGCTCTCCCCTAGCTTGTCACCACCTTTCTGCCAAAATTTACCACCCCTTTCTATCTGAGAGTGCAGCTTCACATGCAATCACCCCCTCGGCCAGCTGTGTTCATACATGCCGGGTTGAAAAATACCACGATTAGAAATGCTTCAGCTAACCAAGGTCATACAGCCAACGGCGGGACAAGGACGACTGCGAGGCGGGCGAGCTGGGGAGGCTGGGAGCTGCAGCAAGCTGGGGCACCGGGCAAGGTTTGGGGGCAGCAAGGACCTCAGTGGTGGGTCCCATTTCAGGAAGACCTGAAAGGAGAGGGCTCTCTCCTCTTGGAGGTTTCCAGCATCTCCACCCGACACAGAAAGTCTTCGACCTCTGCAAAAGGCCATTGCTCTGCTGTTTCCAACACAATGCCCAAAAATACATAGCCAAAAAGCTTCACACACAAAGACAAAACCTCTTGTTATCTCCAGGCAATTTCGGACACCAAGAAGCTTGCATATGTTTCTATTAATAGCAGTAACAGATTATCTAAAAGGAATGAAAGGCAGCTAATACTAAACTTGGTGCATGGGTTACTCCGTAGACAAAACACGTTGCCTGTTTTGTTGTAACTGTTCTCGCATAAACATGAGATATTTAAAGAACAAACCTTTACTAACAGTGCATTTGGGTGGGGTTTTCCTCCCTCTCCCCCTCCAAACGTGTAGCGGTCCTCTGTAAATTTCAGTCCTGCTGTTTCACAGTGCAGCCCCCATATCGTATTTTGACCATAGGCTACGTTAGAGTGACTGAAGCTGTCCAAAGGCCCCCAAGGATATGTACCTACAATGCTACCATGGAACGATCCCTTTTATCCCCTTCTCCCTGGACAGATACTTTTACAGGATTGGCACTCAGTCTTTATTGTGACACTCTATTTTAATTAAAACATGCAAAGCAGACAGATGATTCATAAGGAAACCTCCCCAACAATAACAAACGTCCAACAGACATTGCTTGGACTGGCCATCTGTCTCAACTATTAAATCCTTTTTAAAAAAAAAAATGCTAGAGAGCTGAGTTGCAGGCAGCCCTCAAAAGCACCTTTATAATTCATCTCCTCCCACAACCTATCACAAAACTACTGTAGGCTTGCTGTACTTAAACTAGCGCTTGGACTTCTTTTTCTTTTTCTACACCTAGTGGAAGTTATCCCCAGGACCCCTCCCACTGCCCTCCTCACCACTGAAAAACTGAAACAGAATAAAAATCCAGCAATCTCTTACCACCATGGCTAGGGAGGTAACTCTGAGTGAGGGAGCTGGGTTCATGAGAGAAGACACTTGCTCCCCAGAAAAATGAGCGATGCTCGCCATTGTTGGAAAAGGCCAAAGACATACAGCAAATGAAGGTGACTGCTGCATGGAGCAGCTCTTCCAAGACCCTCATGGGACCTCACCTTGTAGTGTAGTTTCCATGGGACTTCCTCTCACAATAGAGCAGCAACAGGAGGTGCCACCACGCTCAGTGTCCTCCAAGGGTGTAGCACCTTACTAGCCAACTCCTCCTTCTTCCACTCAGGTCAGCTTTGAGAGGACCACCTCTCCCCCACCAGGCAGGAGACCAGCCAGCCATTAGCCCTTCCACCTCTTCACCACCAGAACAAGGACAACACCTTCCTGGCACACAGGAGAAAGGAGGGAGACGTGATCTGAGGAGATGAAAACATGGCAGTGCTGAGGACTGTGGATACCAGAAGTCCCACAGATTTATGGTTCCAGTGGTAGTGCCTGGTGTTGGTATGGCATGTATCAGCACATCCAGCTGCACTGTAGACACACTCAGAAACCAAACCCCTGTGAGCTATGAACTGCTGCCCTCATCTCAAGATGATTCACTCAGATGTTAAAACTTTAAATGTCACTATTGTTAACTCACAGCTCAGCAAAACACGCAAGAAAGGCTGGGGAGGGATGGATTAGGAAAGTCTGCACGATTAGCGTGAGTCACAGCTCATGTTGGCACCACCAGTGAATAGGCCATGCGCCCACCACTTTTTCCTTGCCTTCAAGAAGCTGAACCCCAAGGCAGGCCATCTGAGCCCATCTACAAAGGGCCTAGTCTTCAAAGGGAAGCCAAACAAAACGAGCCAAGCAGAGCTCATGGGTGTATTCCAAGCCCACAGAGGGAGAACTCAAAGGGTCTGAAAACATTTGCACAAGACTGTTTATCGTAAGAGAAACATATGATTTTCCAGCTGTAGCCATCTTCATGGAGGCTTAAGGAACTCTTGTTCACAAAACCTACACTTCAAAAGGCTACATTTCTGCTCCACTCCAAGTCAGATATTTGTTACAGCCCTGTCTTTGCTGAGCAGACTTCTAACTGGAGCTTTCCCAGTGCAGTTACCAAAATGTATGACCAACTCTAGTCTTCCTTGACTCAGTTTTGCATCTTACACCAGAAATGAAGGTACAGGCTCAATAGCCACAATGCTGGATGGAAGTGGAGTTCGCCAAGTTGACAGTGTGCCAAGCATGCATGGTTTTGCTGAGGAGCACGCAACACAGTGCCTGTTGCTTTCTGTTGAGTGTGGGTGAGAAAGCGGAGCGGAATCTCTATCAAATACAATAGAAATAGAGATTTTTGTGGTAACAAGCAAGGAAGTCATTGCTGCAGGCCAGAGAGTAAAAATTCATAACAGCCAATGGATGTAGAGCAGAGCAAAGTGCATGGTTTGGAGAATATGGACAGAAGAAAATAGTTTATGCTAATTAAAGCATGTGCCATGGAGAGGGCAGTGCTTGGACAGGAAAAGTCCTTCATTCTTTTTCAATTCTAAGACTACTGTGACAATACAATTTTAACACCATAGCCATATTAGCAAAGAGACTGAGAACTTAGAAAGCTTAGATACACCGCAGTACTGCCTTTCTTGCATTTTGAAAGAGTCTTGCCATGACTATAGGGAGGCTGTCAGTAAATAAACTGGGTATGATATCACTAGGCACGTCAAGGATGTAAGAAAAGGGGATAGGAACCAAACAAATGCACTTACATACAAACCTATAGTAATACTCTGACTTTCCATCTAGGTTATCAAGGTTTCCAAACTGAAAAGAGAGAAGCTTTACAATATCTTTACCATCTCCCCATTAGGTAAATGCCACAACACTGCTGCTGGAAGTGCTGTGCGAATCAAGACTTTGTACTTAAAGATCATATTTTCACAAGTCCAGAGACAAAGCAGTCTAAGGTCATGCCTGATGCTTCATTATATTTTGATTTCGTTGCATCTTATTCCAACTCCAGCTTCACAGCTGGAAGAGCTAGTGTCCTTCTCTTATCCTGCAATGGTGTATGGCCTTCCTGGAGAGCTATACAACAGTGGGACTGAGCCTGCAGGTCCATGGGGACCTTAATTAGTCTAAGCAGGGTTGTGGCATGGCGGTCATCCTCCTGCTTGTGCGTTCCCTCTTTCTCCTTCACCAGTGCTGGGGGCTGTCCAGTTATGTGGAGAGCTGGCTTGCCACCAGCAGGAGCAAGCTCAGCTCCCTGAAGCAGCTCACTCTGCAGTTACAGGAGCAAGAGTTTGGGCATTAAGTTAGAAGTTAGCCGGTCAATACTTTAGTTGTGGTTCCAAAAGGAGGAGGTACCAGTGGTGAAATGAACAGGTCTCCAAGGTCAACCTATATATCTACTAAAAAAGCATACAGTCTCCTTTCCCTGACCATTGTAGAAAAATCTGAAGAGATGACTTCTTTGCCCAGTTTTTTTACCCAAAAAGCACTCCATATTTTTCTTTAGGACCACGCTCCTGGTGACTCCTGACACTTCATTCCTCTCCCTCACACTCAAAAAATACAAACAGACATCCATCCTGCTGGGCTGGAGACCCCTGGACTTCTGCCCACCTACTGCAAAACTAGTATCCTGTGCACTGGGCAGTGCCACCTGTCAGACTAATTCAGCCTGAATTAACTACTACTTACCTTTCTCTTCAGAGAGCACTGCTGCCTACCACTTCCAAGCAGATTTCACCTAGCCCACATTGTTGAAGTATTAGAGATAATGGGCAGACCTATTCTTCTTTTTGAAAGATTTAAACCAAACTCTCTTATACTTTTTGACGATGCTGTTGATGCTCAACGTGGCTTTATTTGGTTGGGTTTTCTGTATATATATCTCCAAAAAGACACTCCCCAATTAAAAATAAATCTTGTTTAATAAATAAATAAATAAAAATAGCCACTCAAAGAGATTCCCCCAAATCCTTTCCCCGTCACTGAAGCTCGATGTTCGGTGCCCTTTGCTTTTTGATATGCTGGGAAGAAAGAAAACGGACCAAGAATATTTCAAACTTGTTTCCTGCACAAAGTCATGTAAGCATGGTTGATATCTATTGCAGATGTGTGAGTTATGTTTGGATACGGGCTCCAGAGCCTCACAGCTTTCAGCCATACACAGATTGACAAAGGCAGAGTCAAAATAGCTCTTTTCAGTTTCCCACAGCACCAATGTCATTCACCCTAGCACAGATGATCAGCATTTCCCTGATTCCCAAGCATCAAAGAGCCTCTTACAGAGCTGAACAATCCTTGTGACAAGACAGCTTGGGGAGAGAGGATTTCCCAAAATCCCACATGAATCTGGGGGGCTGCTCAGTCTCTGTGTGTACCTGTCATCAATTCCTTTTTCTCTCCAGGACAGCATAAAGCACCAACGTGCCAGAAAGTTGCTGTTATCACTCTCTGCAAAGGGCTGGCTTGTTTTCTGCTATGCAGAGCATCAACATGAAAGAGCCCTTGAGCAGGTGCAGACCAATGTCTCTTGTAAAGAAGTTACCACCACCCCCCAGCATGTCTAAGTAAATGCACACAAAAAGGAGCTGCTATGCATTGGTAGGGGGTGGGGAAAGGCAGGAGGACATTTATTCTATGTTGTTAAGTCCTATAAAGGCATTGGGTTAGGTTTATCAGCAATGGGTGGATTTGGGGTTAGGATCATCAGGACAGGAAGATTTAAAGGGTCCCTTATTTCTAGTGTCCTTCCTCTTTTTGTGGTGCCCCCCCCACCTTTTTTTTTTTTTTTCCACAAGTAAATTAAAATTGTTGCTGCAGTATTGCTGACCTCTTTCACACAGGGCATCAAATCTCCAAAGAGTCCCTTAAAGCCCTGTCCTTTCCCAGTGCTGTATCCTATTAGTGCACTGACCCTTTGTGCATCCAGCAGAGCTGCTAACCAAAAAATGCCTTTGGAATCTGAAAGCTGCGGCACAAAGGCAGCCCATGGGTTTGAATAGGGCAGAGCAAAAGGTTTATTCCTCCTCGAAGCGAGCTCTTCTCCATGGCACTGGGGTTACAGCAGAGCAGCCAAGGACAGAGTTTAGGCCCTTCAGCAGGTATAATTCTCCTATTAAAAAGGAAACAAATTGGAGTCTATATCAAGGGTTTCCCAAAACAGAGCTCTTACCAGATGACTTTGCTTGCATAAGCAGCCTCAGATGTAGCCAGCTTCCCAAGCCTAGTTCACCATGGGGGAAAAACTCAGGGGAAAAAAGTCTGGGTTTGAATCTAGATCAGAAAAACAGCAGTCCAGTTGTGTACCACAGAAGGGCATCCCATTCAGAATGTAATAAAGAGAGCACTTAAAAAACAAAGCGCCTTTCAGGTATTAGAGCTACAAAAACTTTCTTGAAATGTTCCTTAAACTTAAAAGATGGGAGCAGAGTGCCTATCAGCTCTATCTAGCTAACTTTTAAATAAGATGGTGTGAGTTGGTTTAGAAAGCAGTTTCTTCCTTTATGTCTCCAAAAGTTTTGAAAAAGAGCGGGAGATATCTACACACAGAGAGCAAATAAATGTCCTAGATTATCTGGGACAACCTCAAAATACAGTGACTGTTCTGATGAGCACAGCTGGTCTTCAGGATGAAAAATCCAAGATTAAATGGTATCCCAGAGTAATGAATTCTCTCTCACAACCCATCACAAATCAAGGGCCTTGAGCTGATTTATTTCCAATATCACAGCAAGAAGACTGATAAGAAAGAGGCACTGAGCCACACGGCATACTCCCACATCCTGAATGTTTGCTTTTCTTTCCCTTTGCCCACCCCCACCAATGAATTCTTTATGCAAGATATTTTCTTTCTCAGTAAGAAATTTGGGGGGAAAAAAAGGTGAAAGACAGCTGAACCTCTGAAGATTACTATCCTATCACAAAGGGATCACAGGAACACAGCTATGTTTAGCATTTCACTTGAAAGTTTTTGTATCTACAGCTTCATTTGCAATTATGCTTCCCCTTCGATCCCCACCAACCGCACTTGGTTCACAGGTCATTTAAGAGTTCTAATTTCTCTTATCCTTCAATTCAGGTGCTTAAGATAGGAAATGACTCAAAGACTGGACGTCTACACCTATTATAACACTTGCCATGATTTGCCTTTCACATTGTCATTGCCACCTTCCTTCAACAGGTAAGTTCAGAAGCCCTGTCAAGTCTTCAGACAAGTTAACAGGAGGCTTACAATGATATGTTCGTCACTACTACTGGAGTCAAAACAGAAGTCTGTTTTTCTTCCTTTCTCCACCTCAACACTTACAACACTTATTATTTATGTATTTAACTAACCTACCTGGTTGCCTGACTGTGCCTTCCTGCAGAAAACAGAGATTTCGGTGTCTGGTCCCTTTCCTTGATGCAGCCCAGAGGAATCCTGGCTCACACAAATCCCTGAAGCACTTTGGCTGCAAGGGAAGCATGGGACAAATCCCATAGAGCTAGTACTGAAAACATAACACTCAGAAGAGCGCTTCAGGTACAGGGACTTAGAATTTTCTATAAAAGATTTTAAAAATACTGCAATACTGATCCTTTAATATTTAATCAACTTTGGTAACAGTACCTCATCCTCAAAATAAAAATTAAACATGAATGTTTTGTGGATATTTGCAGCTATTATTTGCTTCCATAGCTGCAGGGAAAAAAAAAAAAACCAAACGAAACAAAGATACATACTGAGGCCTCTATGTGGTCTAAAAAATACACTTTTTATTGGGAGGTTAACTCCTTTAAGTGGAGCCAGGAAAGATACGGATAAAATAAGAATACTGAGGGTAATATAGTGAAAATAATTTACTCTTTCCCTCCCTTCCAAATATTTCTGTTATCACCAAAGAGGGTAAACTTAGGAACAGACAGAGAGGGAGCAAGATATGCCGCTACTACCACAAGCTTAGTATCTGCACAGATCAACACATTAAAATCTTTCCCTACTGATTATGTGTTTCTCCCTAGAAAGATGGGTTCTGCTTCCTCAACTATTCTGGGGTGCTTCAGTCCTCAAAGAGAAAGGGGCTGGACAGTAAGAGGAAGTGGCAGATTTTCAGACTCCCTTTCTTTTTGATTTTTACTGCTTATGGTAGTCAGCCATGCCCATGCAGCATGTAACATTCATATCATTAATAAAATAGTCTGTGAACATTCTCGGAGGCAGGAAAATAAACCCGAAGCGTTGATTTCAAGCTTAAGCTGGAACAGATGCCCAACATCGACTGCACAAAATGAAAGATGAAAGCCAAGGCCTTCGGCAACATCCACACACCAGTGTCTCTAGCAGAGGGCTCCCACCTGGTTACGTTTGTTACCCCAGAACCACAAAGCATCACACACCTCCACTGCACTGAGTTCATGGCACTGGTTCAATGAAATCAGTAGCTGACTTTGCTTACAGGCCACCAACACTGGTCCACCCCTCCACTTCCAGCCTCCCCTACTGCAATCACAGCTTCAGCAAACACCACAAACTCACAGCCACGCTGAGGGACCTAAAAAGCTGTGAACAAATCCAACTTGGAGCATGAAGTTAAGAACTACAGCTAACAAAATCAAGATGTTTCGCCCAGGAGTAATATGAATGGAATATAGCTCTTAGGAACAATTTTTTTTCTCCTATCTGCCTTCTTACTAGGCACTTAACTCATTGATGACCTGAGCAAAGGACTAGCGAGCAAGTCCACCACAAATTCACCTGCTCCTGCACTCTCTATCTAGCAATTCTCCTGCTGCAGTTCCCACTGTTTGCAGTTATGTATTTCCTCCAGTGCTAGAAAACAGATGTACAAATTTCTGTTATCTCAGGGTAAATAACACACTTGTGTTAACCCTGATCTGAGCATACAAAGCAAAAAGGCAAACCAAGACCTTCGCCAACACCCACAGGCCATTGACTCTAGCAGAGGGCTCCCACCTGATTGCATTTGTTACCCCAGAACCGCAGGACACATTTTGCATCCTTTTCAGGGCAGTCTGTTCATTGAGGTCAATGAACAGGCAGACAGGTAGCCCTGACCTCATTGTAAAACTAGAGAGCTCTGTTGCCCCTGTGTCACAGGACAGGTCATAGGCACCAGTTACCTTGAAGTTAAAAAAAAAAATACATGCTGTGTGTCTTGGTTAAGAGCAAGGAGCCTACCTCAGAGCAGCTTCTCCTTTCTAGGCTATGGCAAAATAGAGGAAGGAGAAAGGCACAGGCAGAAGGCCTAGTCAGACTGACGGAAGTGCACCTCGGTGATCAATGCAACTGAAAAGGGATGAGGCAGTTTTCATCACTTTATTGCAGAGCTGGCTGCTGCAATCAGAAGTATGCTGTTTGGTCCATCACTCTGCAAGAGGTCTCATCTTTGACCCTCTTCTTGGTAATTATCCCCTCATACAGCTCACATCAAATGAGACTTATCAGGAGCTCCAGCTGCACTCAGTCACCGTCTTCATGTATGCATCTTATGACTCCTTCTGAGGACAAGCAGGCAGAAGCCAAAAATAGCTTCCTCATCTTATTTACACAACAATCATGAACACTGTAATAAACGAATAAGCTCTGATGAAGCTGCTTTATAAAATTACTTCAGATTTAAATATTTTATCTTCCACCAAGAAGGATAAGCAGAAATGCTAGCACTATCTTTAAAACAACAACCAGAAAGAAAATCATAACTGCTCAATTGTTTATTTCTAATGCGTGTGTGAATATTGAAGATAATCAGAAGCATGGAAAAATAATTATTTTCCACCTCTTTTTTTCTTTGCGTAAGTTCTTACTAAAAAGTCCCAATCAAACATGTTTAATTCTTGTCCTAGTTGGCACGACCTATGCTGAAGTCACATTGACCTTAATGAAACTTAGGCAACCACTTAATTTATCTTTTGATTTAAGTGTTCCCCAAAATCAGAGTGCATAACCAAAGGCAAACTTAAAGTGCAAAGAGAGTAAACTGCAACATAAGTGTGATCCCAAGTGAAGGGAGTTCGCTCTTGGGGGATTTGCTCTCTGCTTTGTCCAGGCAATCAGACCAATGAGTTAAATATCTACAAGTCTTTATGCTCCCATTGTATGCTGGGAAGCTTCAATTCCGTTTTTTGTTTTGTGTAACTTATTATTGAGTTCCCATTTCAAGCAATCTCAGGGTTTTTAAGACTAAGATTTTGGAAACGGGGGAGGGAAGCTCTGAGCCACCAGTCTGGTCTCACAGATACTTTGGATCCAGATGACTGAGCGTTCATGGCAAAGGTGACTGGCCTTACCTGATCAGCTAAATCTCTCATGATGTTGATCTGTTTGGTGCCAGGACTGTGCTGCACAAGCTCCTGTAAGACAGGGTAACCCCTGCAGCTGGAGAAACACACTGCACAAACCCTGTGGCAATATCACACCAGCTTGGAAAGTATCGACTCCTGACTGTTTTCCAGAAAGGGAATGATCATTAAAGCCATATGACCTCTGAATGTAGCAGAGGAACTTGTGGGAAGATCCTAATTTTAATCTTTGGTGGCACTATGAATGTCCTGATAACTCCTGATTTAAAAAAAAAAAAAAACCCACACACTTTGTTTCCCATGCATGGCGTCCTCTAAAATGGAAGAAGACGGTCAGAGTTTGTGGAGACTGCATTTTGATCAGCTTTGGAGACAGCTTTGATCTTTATGCCAGGGAGTAGTCATGGAGGACTCCTTTGGACTGAGCTTGCATGGACATCTGCTATAAAGATCAGGCCCTAACAGAGCAATCAGGACCCCAAATCTCAGACTCATTCATTTCCACTAATATAACGTACTTCCTAAAATCTGAAAGGCTCAGAAACTGAGCATTGCATTTGCACATTTCTGTGCCAGCACGACATAACATATGCTTGACACGTCTAGAAACATTATGGTGCTGCTTCCATTTCATGCCAACCACGACAACTCTTTCTTTTCCTTCCTGATTTTAGGTACTATGAATTGTTTCAGTGCAGGAAGAGGAGGAACAGAAGAGTACTTCGATACCTGGGAAAAGAAAGCGTTCAGAGGAAAGAGGCAAAGCATGTGTTCTCAGGATCAGTTGGCAGAGGAGGCAGAAAATACCACAGAGCGTGACACAAACTGAGAAAAGATTTTGTACTTGCTTTTCGTTTGTTCCCACAACAGATGCATGCTGGCCTGACTCAAATACTCCATGAAGTAGCAGCCACTGCATATGCTTCCAGATCCGTGTCAGCCGAGCTGAAGGCAAACGTGCTGCTAGCCGAACACAGCGGCTACAGCCGGAATGGCTACACATCCTCAAAGTCCCATCACAGTCCGCAGAGCATAAGGGCACTCTCCCACTGCCTTCAAGGCTAAAATCGCTTTCACTTATCTCGGCTACAAGCAGCAGTAGGTTCAAGGTACATATCAGCATTGATAAACTTGGCATTCAATTTTATGAAGACCACAAATGAAGGATCCACCCTTCAAACAGGTTCAGATTTGGGAGACAGTCAAACACCTGAAAGATTTGATCCTTATCTAAATGATTTAAACCATCCGAGCACCACACAAGTCTGCACAAATGGACTGAACTCCCTAGAGAAAGCCCTTTCTCATGAAATTTCGAGTATTTCCAACCCTGGCTTGGCAAGAAGTAACATGAGAGCAGACTCCCTCGTGGTATTTTGGTATTTCTGATTCCAAACACAGCCAAAAAACAGAGTGAGAAGATGGATTTCAATACATTTTCTGAATGTATTAGACATAAATTATTTTAACTTTTTTTTCTGATGAAAAACCCTCTAATATTTTTGAGCACAGACCCAGTAATCTCGATCTATGTGATGGCTCCACTTTACTATATGCTTTAAAGCCCAGGTTCTAGGCATTTGGATTTTGCATCACATGACAAAACTGTCCCTTCTTTCCTTCCTTCCAAAAAGTTAGCCCAGTCCAATAGCAGACCACTGCTCAATAGAAAGGTAATAGTAAGACTCTGATGACATTTCTACGGAAAGAAGTATTCTGCCTGTTACACTATTGGCAAGGTAGCTCTAGCAAGGGTTGGTGGGAACCCATGTACTCTCAAAGGTCAAGGAGAGACCACCTATAAATCTGAGAGACAGTTTAAACAAAGTAATGAAGGACACAGTCTCAGCCTCACCAACCAGGGAAGCCAAAACAGTGTGATATTCCCCCCAGAAATCTGGAAAAGGTGCAACCAAAACCAGAGATTAATGCACGCATCTTGACTGGCTATAAAGGGAAAGCCACATTTTGGGAAAGAAGTGCGTATTTATATCCAGCAGCTACAGGAACAAAACAAAAAAAAAAACACCAAAAAAAACAGTATTTTACCCAGAGTCTGGTTCCTGAAGAAGCCCACAGTGGCAAAAATAAGATAATTGTAAAATAATAGCTCACGGTGTTCTCGCACTTTTTTTCCATGCTGCTAAAAGTAATTCACTCAATCAGCAGTTGGCTATCACCAAAATTCCCTCCTTCATCTCTGTATTCCACTTGGGGAGTAGCAAATATAGGGCACTCAGCTCATAACTTTCATTTTTTTTCAAGCAAGAAAATGCTTAGAAAAATGAAAGAAGCCTCTGGTTTAATGGCCATCAACTGAGCACAACAGCTATGCTGGGAACAAGAGATCTTGAAAAAATTCCCTCCATGACTATAGGGCTGGTTCTCTCGTATTAAATGATTGTGGCGTGATTCCAGATGCAGAAAAGCCAACTCCTTCAGGATGGTTTGTTCTTGATTTTAGCTAATCCTCCCAGACTACAGACTACTCTGTACTAAACCGATCAGCAAGGGGGCTCCCAGGGTGCAACACCCCACTTCTTAAAACTTGGATCCGCACCCAGTCACGCAAACTAGTCTCGTCCTACACGAAGGCACACGTTTGCACACCCACTGCTAATTTCCACAAAGCCTTTACCACGGACGTTCTGGGAAAGCGGTTATCTTCCATCTGCAGTTTCTTTTTTCAGCTGGTCTTCATAATCAGTTGGCTTCCCTGTACTCCTGTTGATCACAGTCAATATTTCTATAGCATGATCTATAAGACTGATTTAACCTGGCGTGAGTCTGGAGATTTTCTACTTTTTCCACAGCCTCTTTGACAAAAGGTCATTCTTCCCAGAATATACCAGAGTGATCAAACCTGCAAATAATTCAGCACCCAACCATCTCATTAAAAACAAACAAGACTAGTTAAAAATAGAAAGAAAAAGGAATTATACCTTGCATTTATTTTGTTTTAAACACATCCAGCAGACACATCTGCTAAATTGAGGATAAAGAGGTTCAGTTTGGGTTTATACAGCAAAAAAATTCCTGCAATTACAAAAACCAGGTCATTTATAGCAGTCATTTTCTGTGCCTCTCTCTTCAGGCACCCTGTCAGTAGGGCAGTTTCTCCTTTCTGGAGCATTATTCTGTCTCATTGAAATAACTATAATTCTACTACGCCCTCTTGCACTTTCCATGGACCAGATATTCCTCCCCTCCTTTCAAACTGTTCTGTGACATTACTATGCACAATCAGCATGTTGTGCTCCATCTCGAAGGCAGCTGAGGTCTTTGAGGATTAAGAAAAGGTGCAAGGTAAATGTTAGATATGTTATTATTACTTTAATTAGGTGTCCACGTACTAACAACTCCTCACTGAAAGCATGGATTTAAAACTGGGTTCTATCAACTTCCTGCTCCAAGCTGCCCATCGGCTGCCAGAGACATCAGGAAATTAACTGGAGCCTGAGGAAATGGGAGACAAGGGAGGATTCTTTGACCACACGGCAAACATTAATGCAGAGAAGAAAGGGCCCCTTTCAGAACCAGCATCCTGGTTTTGTGGATCCCAAGTGTTTCATCTCTCAACCTACCGCCTCATTCTTTAGAAGCCCCAACATCTGAAACATGTCTAGAATGAGGGATAGATGGAGTCAAGTAATTCTTCCACCAACAGCTCCAAATACTGCCAGCACAACACGCCAGAGCTGTCAGCGTTTTGCCTTTCCTTCTGCACTCCCTCCATGACAGCCCACCAAAATAAGAAGTATTTCTGGAAAGCCAATGTAAAAGACCATGCCAATGGAGCAAAAGCCCCAACTGGAACACTGACCAACAGTCCCAGAAGTACCACCTGACCAAGCTGACATGAATTTCACTTGAGCTAGCAAAATTTACCCATAATTTGCAAACATTCTCAATTCATAAATCAGTAATGATTCAGAAGTGATTAATGCAGCATTACATCATCTTCTAAGAACAGCATCACAATGCAGCTGCTTGCCACATCTGTGATTATTTTATGGATATTATCCACAAGTCAAGGAAAAAATATTTTCTTCCAGGACCCACCGGTTATTAACAAGCTGAGAGAGTAAAGGTAAGCTAAAATGAGGACTAATTTACCCTTCATCTTTTAGGAGTTATGCTTCTATCTGCGTAAAGCTCCAAGTGAAAGGAGCCTGGCATACTCTTTCAAACAGTTAATTGGAGTTTCCATTCTCAAATCCATTCTTTCCAATTTGGCACGACAGGAAGATTCTCCATAAATGTGCAATACGAGTTGCTGCAAATCAGGACTCAGGTGCTTGGCAGGTATCTGCATCCAAAGTTCAGATAACACCTGGCTGTATTGTCCTGCCTGTAGCTAGAATGATGATTCTCTATCTACCATAAGTTAAAGGGAAGAAAAAATGCAGACACCTGGATAACAAGCATACAGCACATTTACAGAAGTCACTGGGTCTTGAAACCTTGCAGGGAGCACTGAAGCGATCGAGTGTCATAGTGTGGTAAGGAGGTAATCAGCTAACTTGGCCTGCACTATCTCCCCCCCTCTCTTGCGCTTGGATAATATGGTTTTCCTATCAACTATTACAATAGTCTCTGTTGAATAAAACATTTTCAGGATTTTGCTTTAAACAATCATGTGATTTTTTGTGTCTTTTTGAGGTTTAACTATGCAACCCCCCTTGGCAATTTTTCTATCAGAGGTTCTAATACTTCTGGAGACAATATCAAAATTATGCATATATTTATGATTACGTACAAAGCTGGCACCGTTCAACTGCAAATCTGTAGCCAGAGAAGAATGGAAACTCCCTCAATCAAAGATGATTAAAAAAAATGATTCCTTTGGATCACACGAGGTCTGGTGTTGTCAGGTTGCCCTTTTTGTACCTTGTCCTCCTGCGTTACATCCATTCCCCATGGACTTACACACATGGGCCACTGCTCAATCCTCGTACCCCTGCCCATATGTTTAGGCTGCCATTAATGTCACATAAGAGACTAGCTGGAAGAGACATGCTCCAAGGAAAGCGGAGCCAGAACATCCTCCTCCTCCACAGCCAAGTGCGCCGTGCTGCCAGCACATCTGCTCCCCACCAAGCCAGAGAGCCTCAAGGTTATTTTGGGACCTGCATCTACGCTAAATGGCAGCACAGAGCACCAGCAGTATGAAACACAGAAAGGACCATGTAACGCAAATCTGCAGTTCAGGGACCAGCCAGCACATGGACAACTAACCCCCTCAAAAGCAGAAGGCAGACATGTTTTCAAGGACAAGACCCCACGAGGTACTAGGTCCTGATGCACTGAAGTGGAGTAAGTGGACACAAGAGACACCCATAAGGAGGATCTGGGGGTGACGCTCCAAGGCCTTCCCTCCAATTTTTGCTGTGCCTTTATCAAGGCAAAGCTTCCAGTGAGAAAGCAGGGCATGCAGTGACTTCAGCCACGGAGGCCTCAGGTCTTCGTCCCTCTCTCAGTCAGAGAGGTAGCCGGCACCTCACGAGCCACCATTTCCTTGGGGGAACAGACGAGGCCTGCCTCCCAGAGCTCGGCCAACCCGCCACGTGGGGCTTGGGAAGGAGAGAGGAGTGGGCGACACTGAGGATCGGCCCAGAGGCATCGGCTGAGGGGGGACAAGGCAAGCTCAGCAGGGAGCAGCCCTCCCTGAGAGCGCAGGGGGTCACCCGGGCTTGGCAGCAGCGCGCCTGTCCCCTTCTCGCTGCCAGAAGGCCTGCTTTAAAACACCCACGCTTTCTTTTTCATTGCCGTTTCTAGCATTTATGTGCTGGGGCGGGGAGGGAAGGCTGTGGTCAGGTGCAGCTTCCAGCAAGGACCCTGCCCCTGGTGGTCACTCGGCCTCAAACTATACAGGGAGCCATTTATACCCCGTTGGGAGGAGGAGCCACTTGTGGACGCTTGAGCAACAGTCCTAACTCACCCACCTGAGCACAGAGGTATTTAGGGGCAGTAGATATCCCCGTGTGCTCAAGCACCACAAACTAGTCCCCAGCCTCGGCCATACTCGGCAGGCGCAGCCTGAGCCATGCCTGCCCGCAAGGTCAGCGCCTAGTAAAGAAGAGCGAAGGGCCACGAAGATGAGAGGGCTGGAGCTCCTCTCCTATGAGGACAGGCTGAGGCAGCTGGGGTTGTTCAGCCTGGAGAAGAGAAGCCTCTGGGAAGACCTTATAGCAGCCTTCCAGTACCTAAAGGGGGCTTAGAGAAAAGGTGGAGAGGGACCCTTTATCAGGGAGCGTAGTGATAGGAGAAGGGGTTACAGTTTAAAACTGAAAGAGGGCAGATTTAGATTAGATATTAGGAAGAAATTCTTTACTGTGAGGGTGGTGAGGCACTGGAGCAGGTTGCCCAGGGAAGCTGTGGATGCCCCATCCCTGGAAGTGTTCAAGGCCAGGCTGGATGGGGCTTTGAGCAACCTGGTCTAGTGGGAGGTGTCCCTGCCCAGGGCAGGGGGGTTGGAATTAGGTGATCTTTAAGGTCCCTTCCAACCCAAACCATTCTGTGATTCTATGAAATACGGGTTCAGAGGTGGGGAGGGAAATGCAGGTACACGTGTTAGAAAACCATTGCTGACAAACAATGTTTAACCTCCTCTCTGAACAGAAAAATGAGAATTGTGATAGCTAAAGCCGCAGGAGACTTCATCCCCTCCTCCCAGAGACATGCCGCAGCATTGCCTGACATTCGCCCTTGTCTCTTCTGTGCCTAGAGAAGTACCCACGGGCTCCAGAGCGCACCCACTCATCTGCACAGCTACATGGCCTCCTCCTGCAAGAACATACCACTCCCTCCACACAAACCTTGCCTCACTTATGGCCTTACATCCGTCCCAGCAGCAACACTACTACTACAAGCATAATTTGCTCAATTGTGAAATCAAAGACTGCACTTAGGGAAACAAAGTAATGAAAATCTGGAACATGAGTACCTTAAACTCTAGGAAAGTTCAAGTCTCAGGCCCTTCTGCAGACCTTCACCAGCACATCAAGACACAACACCACCAAGAAAAGTAAATAGAGAAGATGATACCTAAGGAATAAAAATGTTCGTTTAGGATCCATCAGCAACAGCCTTTCACATCCCTCAAATTTCCCTGAGGGCTACATTCCCCGGCCAAGATCCTCTCTGCTGTGGGTGGCTGGAACACATGGCGGAGGCGTCACCTGGCCAGGACTCAGCCCTTGGACAAGACTTGGGGTGCACAGGGCTCCAGCCACAGCTGTCCCCACAGCTCTGCTCCCCCAGGGAAAGCTCTAATTTTCAGGCGAGTGATATTTTGACAGCACGTTGAAACTGTATGCAGCAAGCAAGTGTTTTGCACTGTTACTTATGCAGATACTGAAAACCCAGGGGGATTCCTCCTCATAAAAACATTTCAACAACAAAATTGCTGTAGCCCTCCTATGAAACCAACAAAAATAGTACTCTCCACAAAGCCATGAACTGGGTTGGAAACTGTACAAAACTTTAGTTTACTTAAGTACATTATGCTATTGGAGCCATTCTGTACATCAAGATCTGATCAGACCACAGTAACCATCTGCTGTTGGATAGTCTGATTTACACATTACTGTTCATGGTTACATAAAAATAAATGCTAAGACTTCACTCAAATAAGCTTTGGCTTCTAGATATGTAAAATTTAGATGCCAACCTAATAAAACATTAATCTAGCATGAATTTATATCAATTGTCTGAATGGCCTTTCTGTTCATCACCTGAACAGAAATATGCCTTTTGTTTATTTTGAGGCATATTCCAAAAACATACAGGTCACAGTTCTGACATTGGATCTTGGACCATAAGAGTATATAAATTAAAATAGTTTCCATTTGTTTACACTGCAGAAAGTATCCTTTCTTCTTTTTTGCCAGTCTTCACATTCACATATAAAATGGCTTATAAAAGCATTACAGCTGCTGATTGACTAAGAATTATGCGCAGCAACTAGTTTCCTAAAATATCCTGTATTTTTGACATTTCTCATTTCCACTCAGTTGTCTGTCACACAGATTTACTTTTGGGGCAAGGAACACGTTTTACTATCTATATGGAACCAAGACAGACAGAGGCTCAAAGCAGGTGGATTCACTAGGCTCTACTGCAATATGAACAGCTAACAGCACAAACTTCTACCAGTTTCCACTTACAAAAAATAGGTAAATCACACTAACAAGTATCAATCAGAGTCCTCATCCAGGCACGCATTGCCAGATTTTCACTTATTTTTTGAAAACCCAGCTATTTTATCTAAGAAGTAACTGAAAGAGAGACTTTGAGGAATGGTGTTAAGTAGTTCTTACAGAACAAGCAGCCTGTAACAGAAAACCAGTTAAACCCCGGAAGGTCTCCTAGTAAGGACTAGGAGTACAGCAAAACCACCACACTTGACACAACAGGAAAACAAGCAGACAAAACTACTAAGACGTCTCCTGCATCCAGCTCTGATGAACTGTCGCAGGGGAGGTCAGGTCATCCCGTAGCTGCCAGTGTGCCAATAATTTCTATTAAAGTCTGGTGGAAAAACTCAACATCCGGGAAAAAAAAAAAGTTTCCTTCAGCTATTGTTTCCTCTCCAAAGATCACTTCTTCAGCTAAAAGGATGGGGAAGAGAAAAGAAAGAAAGGGACTGAGTGAATAATGCTCCGTGACTAATAGCCGTGGTCTGACCAGTCTGAAACAACTTCAAGTACCCATGACCTTTTGAAGAGCCACAAGTTAGACACTAACAAAAACTCATAACGCAAATTCTCACACCCCCTTGCTTTTATCAAATGGGCGTTAGGATGAATAAGCTGACAAAAACAACATGGAAGTAATCTGCTGAGTAATTCCTCTAATATTCCACCGTGGGTTGGCTCTGAGAGTTTGAGGCACACAGCTACGAAGGCGCTGCTCTGACTGTATTTCAGATGACAAATTCTCATTAATCACACACAAATACTACGCGTTGTTCCACAGCTTACACAATTGTTCTCCTGGATCAGCACTCAAGTCATTAACAAGTAGCTGAGCCCTCCCGTATATCTCATTACGCAATTTCTCCGAGAGGATGTGAAAGCTCTCACCCAACTGCTCCACGCATCCCACTCCCTGTTTTCATCTTACAGGACTTCACTCAGCACACTCATTCCCCACACCATTTAAAGGTCTTCAGTGTAAATTATGCTTTCAGTGGGTGACACACCAGTTAGATGCTGGGGTGTTGTTTTGTGTATCTCTTCTGTCAATCAGCACAAATCCACCTGAGGCTGCTGCGTCATTAGATCAAGCTTGGTAAAAGCAGATAATAGCAATAATAACATCCAACTCTAATATAGTATTTTAGTACTTTTCATCAGCAGATCTTAAAGAAGGTCACTAACACTATTTATTCAGAGGGGTGCAATCTTCTTCTGTGGCTCTTCCCTTCGTACCTTCACTTGCAAGGAAAGTGCTTAGCGTCTTTCATATTGTTGGACCGTGGAGACATATTCCACTAGAGCAATGTATACCAGTCCTGTGTAAATGGAGGTAAAACCGATATTCACAGGAATCGCTTTAAGTCACCAATGGACAAAAATCCATCATATAATTATTGTTGAAAGGTAGGGAATAATTCACAGGATGCAGTTTACTTACATCTTTTCCAACTCTCAGAAAATATAGCAGTCATAGTCATCATTCCCAGATTTAGTTTAGCCTTTGAAGTTTTATATGTTTTTATTCCAAAATCATTGTTTACACATTGAGCTTGACCTGTTAATATCTAGATCAAGTGACCACAATTACCTTAAATGCTGTTTTATTTCTTGAGTAGACAAGTACACAATTCTGGTTCAAATACTGATATTTGCTGAAACATTTCTTGAAACAACTAATGTCAGAAAGCAATACGATCCATTCTATACAGAAGAAAAAACTATGCTGGTTACATTTTGAACGCACGCTGCCAAATTCTCAAACGATTGCATGATCAGAAAAAAATGCACATCATCAACTATAACTAGTTAGCAAAGATAACCCAATAAAGCTTAATGGAAAGTGCTCAAAACTCGCAACTAAATCATCTGCTAGCTGTAAAAATCAAATCACGTTTACTTACATGCCTAAATATTATTTACCCAGCACTCAGCTTGAGTACATTATTCTACCTTGGGGGAGAAGAACCGCTTGGGCTAAAGCAAGGACTGTGATATGATTGCCACCCAAACCTTTGGGCAAAGTTTGGCAGCGCCTCCAGAGTCCATGCCTAGCACATACTTATGTAAGGCAGAACCCTAAAATCTGGAAGTAAGAACAGAAATGTAAGGGAAATTCAAATTCAAATTTCAGACCATCCCTATCTAGAGGGAAAGTTGTTTAAAACTGTGAGCAAAACTCGGGATCCTAAAATAGTGAAAAGGCACTATGTGAACTTCATGCAGAACTGATTATAGACAAACAAAGCAGAACTTTGAGGTACGGCCAGAGCGGTGAATACAAGAAGCCAAGACCATCCCTGTCCTGGGAAAAGCTTAAACAACAAGCATACCCAAAATAACGTGGTGGCAGTACAACAAACTGTGGGGACCCTCTCAATTGCAGACTCGTGAACAGGAACAAGAAGCCACAGATGAGAACAAAAGAGGGATGGGGAAATTAATGTCTTGGAGAGGCTCTGACAATTCTGAAGATGAGAGGTGACAGGAAAGATTTTGAAGAGAGAAGTAAACAGAGTGGAAGTCACAAACA
This sequence comes from Dromas ardeola, assembly GCA_013398915.1. Classification (NCBI taxonomy): domain Eukaryota; kingdom Metazoa; phylum Chordata; class Aves; order Charadriiformes; family Dromadidae; genus Dromas; species Dromas ardeola. Next base: position 452,302 of record VYZM01020981.1, read on the forward strand.
GGAGAGCTGACAGCCAGAAACTGTTTGGATTTTAAATGAGCTTAGTGGACAGAGAAGGGGAAAGATCATTGAACTGTTACCCATGAATGACAAGGATGGAAGCGGAGCACTGTGAGAAAGAAGACATCCAGCATATTTGGCAACAATAGCTTTAGGAGGGTCTTGAACAGGGACACAGTGGCAACTGATCCTGTTTAGTCTCTGACATGTATCAAAGAAGAGGGAGATGGGGATAAGTGGAAAAGTGGAAAAGTGTCCAACTCTAGGAAGAGACATGAAGAAGAAAGAAGCACCAGAAAATTCAGCAAAGACAAGAGAGGAAAACCCCTTGGGCATGTGCAGAATTGCTGATGAAGTGTTTACTGATGAGTGGTGAAAGAATCTCATCATGTCAGCTCAGCGAGCTGGGAAAAGCACCTCAAGATTGAAAAGGGGCAGAAACAGTCCCTAGGACAGAGGCAGCAAAAATGCCAAAGGGAGCTCAATGCATTCTTAAGAGAGCATTTTTATTACAGTATGGGGAAGCCAAGGGGGAACGTTGCAGCAGAGCCCGTGGGGGATATGGAACCGATTCCTTTTTTCCTGACCTGCAAAGGATAACATTTCTTCTCCCACCCGCCCCAAAGAGCAAGATCACATTCCAAGTTTAAAATTAAGCCTCTACATGTTTGGCAAGGACAACAGGAATCTAAGGAATAAGAAGACTTAAAAAAAACTTGGGAGCTGTGGCTAAAAACCTTTCTAACTCCACAGGAGAGGTCTCAGCAAACTTCAGCCAACAAAGGACCAGTGATAGCTACCAATGGCCAGAAGCATATGCAGTGCTCCAGTTGATCCACCATGCAAGTGCTTGCTGAAGTAACACACTTATATTTCTCAGATAACATTTGCTAACAGGTTTCACACCCACTGTTTGTACCCTTAGAGTAATTTCAACGTGACCCTCAAAAGATGGATCTCAAATAGGAGGGCCGAGACGACCAGTCTCAGTTTTCACCACAGGTACCACAACAAGCTTTGCAGAGGAAGATCCAGGAGGAGCCCTTCAGCTGCCATCAGGCCATTAACTCCAGCATGATAACACCCACGCCTTGTTATTTTTAAAGTGCGTAAAGAGCACTGTAGTGGTGCTGCTGCTGGGCCTGCGCCTATTCAGTAAGGGATGTTAGTGCTACTGGGATTCAGTAATTCTGAGCCCTTTTTACCCAGGGCAGTGCAGGAGGTTTTAAGCACAGTCAGTGAGCCAGGAAGGGCAGGGGTGGGGTAAGAAAAGAGCTCTGGTTTCTCTAACAAGAATGCCTAAGTGTTAGCTGCTACATTTGAAAACTTGGCTTGGATTACTCCACCGCAAAGGTCCATGGGCATCAAATGAGGCAAGGCATCTATAACCACAGCATACTAAAACGCCCAAGGTAATGCACCTGAACATGCCATAAAAGCTGCACTGAGCTGTTGCAGTTAATAAAACCTTCTTCTCTCCTGATGAGCCTGCTGACCTCTCACGGCACCCCGTGCTCACCCTTGGGCAGGAGCCACCTCCATCCTGATCCAGCAGACCCTGTTCCTGAGCAGCCCAGAGGGCTCCCTAGACACTGAAACACAAAGTGATCTGTCCTCCTCCCCACCACAGACAAGCCATGCTACGCTGAACTAGGGAGAGCAGACACCTTTTTCCGGTATAATGGAGCCTCTCAGCCTTATACGGATTAAGCACTCTCTAAGAGGAGCACTGGAAAATGCAAGGTGGTATTGTATTGTATTAATGTCACTTAGTGGTAACTGTCAATGATCGTGATGGAATAAATATGGAAAAGGAAATCACTGTAATTGATTGACAGTCTGGAAGCTTCCACATACGATCTAATGAGAGAGACCTGTGAGAAGCTGCTGCAGTAGAGGCTATTAATGCAAATCATATGCACCATGCCTGCTCTCTGAATTATGCAATGCCATATGAATGTCTAATCCATTTCACCAGGCTTGTCTCTATCCAGAAAGAATATTCCACTGACATGCTGATTAGTATATTAGGAGAGTTTTAGAAGTTCAATGCTAGAGCGGGTGCCATCGCAGTGTTATTAATTTAGTTCAGAACAAAACAAACAGGTCCGTACAGCCATCAAAATCACTACATAAGTCTACAAGATAACTTTGTCATGGCTGATGGGAATTTGCAAGAATGCCTTGTGATACGCGGTAGGAGCTAACAAATAGATAAGGAGGGTATCACTTTTCTAGGAAACTACTGTTGAGGAACTGAAGACAAAGAAAAATGTTTGATATAGCTCCATGATATTTTGCATGGATTTCTAGAAAGAACATTGTGATAACAGAAACAGACAGGAAAATTAGAGGAGGTAGTTGGCATATTTATATTGCAGCAGTGCCACAAACACACAAGGCAGCGTACAAACACATTGGAAGATGGTGGAAGTCCAAGGTTCCTGGACTTTGCCATTGTATTTTCCCTCTAAAAATATATTTAGATCAAATGCCATTTAAATCAATGATGGAAATTATTTTGATGGAGTAATCACGGTCCCTGGGGACCACTTGTCCTTTGTGCAAAGCCGTAACACAATTAGCACCACAATGTCTGTAAAAGCGAAGCACAGACCTGGACTACGGGAGACCTCACACAGTTTCAGATTAAGCTTGGGGATATGAAGAAGGCTTGCATAAAGCCTCTTGTGCTGGCTGTCTCTTCCTCATTTCCAACAAAGTAAAATCACTCTACTTTAACAAGCCATTGAGAGAAGGCACCACAATGTATACAGAATTCATCACCACTTTCTAAAAATAACCATTTTACGAGTCTGAAACCTAAATAGTAAATCTGAAAGTTAGCCCTGTGTCTTCACTCTAGATAAAATGAACACTTCCAGCAGCCATTTTGCCTCAATATCACTTGCATCAAAGGACCACAGGCTAGCCATGTCAAAAAAAGAGGCGTAGAGCTCACAAACCCAGTCACAAAAGTGAAAAATGGCTGAAGAACAGCTTTGTCTCAAGATAAATATTGGTCTTTTTATTATGCCAACGAAGTGCTGGCCCTGTGAGACACTTTGACCTTTTACACCTACCTGGGAGGAGACAGGAAGGCTTCATGCAGGGCAAACTGCATGGACACGAAGGTCCCAGGGCAAAGCCAGGCTTTCCAGGTGCACTAGCGTTGAAGGCACTTGCCTTGCCTCATGTAGGGGAAGGAAAAGAATGTTTCCCATCTCTCCTGGTCACAAGAGGCCCTGAGGCACCTCCAAACCTCTTGCATGGAAAACGGGACAGACACTATGCAACAGGTCCTTGAGATCCTCTCCATCAATCCATACCGGATCACTGTTTTCCACCAGTTGGTCTGCAAAGTGCAATAACAATAAACCTTCATTTTGTGCAGGATTTTACAGAGTTGTTACATGCACAGAGACAATACAAACCAGCCCCATTACAGTCTAGGCTTTATGGCACCTGAACACGCCGAGGGACAGATGCTGACCGCAGAGCCAAAGGGATCCTGAAAATAAGTGCAGATGATGTTGAAAAGAGTCGAAAATCTACAAAACTGAGCAACCATGACAGTCGGTTCTGAGACCATGACAACAAGAATGGAAAGTCTCTAAAACTAATATCTGCACTTACCTACCTCAAGACTAGACATTGTCTAAGCAAGAACCGCAACTGGTTATAAGATTAAACAGTAACTTTGTGGTAGCTGATAGGATTAAGGTACTCTAGTTAACTTAGCTAATTATAATACTAAAAAACACACCTCTAGGAGGAGACTTTATGTGCAAACGTAGGACCACCTTAGTATAATGAGCTAGACAGAAATTAGGACATGCGCAAATGAGCTTTTGTTACATAAAGTATAAGTGACCAATCAGCTATTTTAATGTGATTTCTTCTCTGTTACTGTTTTGTATAAAAATCTCTATGTGTTTGCTAAAAAGCATGCTGCTGCGTTAGATGCCTAGCTCCCGATTCTGCATAACTGAAATAAAAACAAACGTCTTGACTCAATGTGTTGATTTGCTCTTGCACACCGGGTGAAGAACCCTTATTTTTAGGGACAACAGAAGGAACGAGGCAGGGGTTCATATTTGGCAAGTCAGCGCTGGGGAAGCAGAGATCCACGTGCCATTGTAACATTACGTACTCTTGTAGGGAAAAGATGCTGAAAGCCCCCCTGGATTCAGCCATTGTTACTTTATTAGCATTATTTGCACTGCCACATCACAGCAGAGCCTCAGCCACATCAGCTGTGCAAACACAGCACAAGGAAAGGGAGCCCTGGCCCCAAAAGACTTGCAAATACACCGACACTAGTTTTGTGAGCTGGGTGCAAGAACCAGCTCGGAGGAATTACATTTGGACATTACTTCTGCAAGAGGATGAAAGGCTGCCCCTACCCACGCAGGGAGCCCGTGGTCCAGGAGTCAGCTCCGAGCTGGACACTGGGCAGTCAGGCTCAGCAGGGCTCTGGGTGAAGGGACGCCTGCTTCAGACCTGGGCCTCAGCAGCATGATGGGTGGCTTCACACCCGACCCTAATGGACTGCAAGGTACACTTTTGCAGGGAAATCTCAAATCTCTTCCCTCGGGATAAACGTGTGTTTGGAAGACAGTTGTTTAAAATCCCTTCACGGTGATTTCAGAGAAGAGAGCTTGTAAGCTCTCAAGAAATCACTATAGCTTCCTGGCAGCTACACAGCTCCCAAGAATGCTGCAGGCACCCTGGGACCTGCAGACCCCCAGCTGGGGACAGGAGCACCTACACCTACAGCATTTTCCTGTTTTGTCCCCTTTTCCGCAGTGCTCCACCTCAGGGGTTGCTTTGGGAAGGCAAGGATTAGGGATGTTTTGATCAGACTTGCCTTGTTAACAGAAAGCATACACTTCCCATGACATTTTGATGTTTTGAATTCACACCACAAATTTATTAATGTTTCTTGGGGGCTTGAATTTGTCTGGGAGGGATGCACAATGCAGGGGCGGGGATGGGGAGGGGTTTTGCAGGGAACAGAAGGCTTCTCTAGCCTTGGAGGAGTTATTTGCCACCCAGGGGCCAACACTTTCAGATTTTGCAGAGATCGATGTTTTCAACATGTAGAAGCACTCTGAGGGAAAAATACTTTTGTGTGTGTGTGTTTAACATCCAAGATTTTACTATTTTACTTGCAGAACTGACTGATTCTGTCTGTGCTTATTTAACAGGAAGTTTGCTTTTGGGCAGGATAGGCCAGAAAGGCAAAATCTGGGACTGGATTTCAATTGCTCCCAAGAATCCAGGCCCACGAGGACTCAGACTGCCGCGCAGCTAGTAACCAGCTGTGAATTAACACTCCTCTGACATTGGGGTAGGCTAAGCTTCTATGGGAAAACCGATCCTATACCTTAAACCACATGGCACACCGCTCCACAGAGCCTGGTAATGAAGGAGGACGGTATTAACATTCCAATCAAAACATCCAGGAGGAGGAAAAGGAGAACTGGTACTTCCAGTGTCAACTCCAATTAGGAGGAAATAGAAGCCACAGATGAGAAATAGGAAGCATCTGTATGTGAAAACATATTTAGCTTTGAAGCTGGTGTGGGAGTATTGGCTTAGTCCTTACTTTCCCCAAGTGTTATGTCATCTCATGTGTAATGTTGACACTTACAAGGATTACTTATTAAATAATTCCTTTACAAACAACAGGGAATAATTCTGGCCTTTGATATAGACAGATTACGATCTCAGATGCTACTATAAAGATCTTATATTCCTCTTAACAGGCTAAGCACATTAAGAATCAGGGAAGAAAATACATGAATGCAAAATATGGAAAGTAAACCAAGGAACAGGAAAATCAGAAAAGCCATGCTGAGCCACAGGTTTTAGTAGCTTAGAAAGGGAAATTATTAAGAGATTAAATCAGTCTGCACCAGTCTTCAATTAAGCAAAAATTGTGTTCTATGCCAATCTGGGCAGAAGGCCTTCATTTTTTTTTTTTTTTTCTTAAAATTTTAAACAGTTCCCCATTTTGGGACTGCAAAGAAAAAAAGAAGGGTTTCAGAATAGCCTGCAGATGTCTAATTAACCTGACACTGCCCTCCGGTCAGGCACAGCCAGCTCCCCAATTACCTGCAGGTGCTTTATCCAGGTTGTGGATGAAGCCTGGCATGCTGCAGAGACTCCCAGGCCAGCTCCGTGTGGGTGCGATGCTGCACGTACACTGCTATCCCGCTCCTCCTAGTCCTGGAGCAGCTTAGCCTGTTTCAAACAGCACAGAGCCTGAGTTAATAAGCTTTGCCGGGCCCGAACCAGCTCTCTGAGGAGCTGACCTGGATACTGCTGCTCTGCTGCAGAACCAGGAGCACTGGGGGAGCACAGCACATGGGCATCAACCACCACCTCAGGCTCCCAAATGCTGTGAGATCAGGGGGACCAGAGCGGTGACTTCCCCAGGGCTGCTTGTCCCAGGAGAACTCATTATTCAGGCATAGGGATGGAGGAACACAACCCACCAAGCTCAGACCCTTGCACCCCACCCAGGGCACTGTGTCCACCTGTGCGTTGCAAAGTGCCCAGTAACTTCCCCACCATTCAGGGTGTCCAGAAAAGCATGAAATAGCTGCTGAGCTGACCATCACTTGTGCCCTGAGTGGTTTGTGCTGCAGGCTGCTTTATAACCAACGGAGTGACAGAAGTGAGATCTATGCAGATGGAGAGACTGAACTCGATGCTCAAATCAGGCCTGGAACAGAGCTGCCGTTGCTGTGCCTGGAGAAGCTGGACCCAGCATCGCGGTCCAGCTTTGTGGAGAGGCAGCAAAGCTCCTGTAACATTTTACAGCAAAAAATCTTTGTCTGTAGTCCTGAAGAGGCAAACACGAAGTCTCAAATGATACCCCCTGTTACAGCACACCTTGGCTTCAGGGAAACTGTACTCAAGGTCACTTTGGCACCAACCTTTTCTTTTTTGTTGCTTTTAATTATCCTTTCACTAGGACATTTTTTCAAACCATCGCCATCTGAGCATCTGCTCTAACATGGATGTGGGGAATGACTCCTTTAGAAACAAGCTGAACACAAAAAAAAAAAAGAAACAGCGCTAATTTAATTTGTTTTCTCAAACTGCAAATCCTCGTACATGCTTGAAGCAAATGAGGCATTAAAGCTGAGAAAATGCATTGAGGCCCTTCAGCAGCACTTCCTTCAGAGGAATGAGAATGGGAAAGGCCCTTTTCATACTGTCCCATTGTCCCGGCCAGCCGCTAGGTGTTTGGCCCTGGAGCTCCAACTAGCAGCACAGTATGGGGTTACCCAGGGCAATGAGCGACAAACAATTTAAAACTTTTCCATAAATCTGAAAAACAAAGAGGCTTTTTATCTCTGCACTGAAAAGAGTAAACGAGCAGAGCCTCCATCCCCAGAGCCCACTGCACTGGTGTGATCAGAGCAATCAAGCTGATGGTCTGACAGCAGACCTGCAGCAGGCAGCCCTGTTCTTACAGCAAAGAGAAATCGCTCAAGAAATCCTTCCCAGTCGCCTGCTACAAAAGGGGAGGCCCTTGCCCCTGAACCCCAGTATTCTTCCTGCTGGTAAAAGCGTGCTTCCACTTCTCCTGCTACTCACACCATCAAGAGGCACAGCTCCCTCAGACCCTAAGGGTCACAGCAACATGACAAAGGCAGAATAGGGCCCACTATGAGCCTCTTCCTGAGCTTTAAGGAGAAGATCATGCTTTTTAATCAAATAAATCAAGCCGGAAGCACCTTTATTTTTTTAAAGCAGGGAGTGGAAAAGTAAAGCGAGAAGAACTTTTTTCCAACCTAGAGTGGCACAGAGGAGAGAATAAAAAGACTGAAATGACTGAAAGCCTGCAGAACATTTTATAAAACAGTTATTTTTCCCCCCAACAATGGTACTCTGTCCCCGACATGAATCAAAAATGTCACAAGGCAGTTTGCTGAGGCCGCATGTGAATGCTGGGTATTGAGCTGCAGCAGCTGCAGGCAGACTTTGTGGTTAACCCTGTGAGACTTTCACTGCTACAGCTGGCTTCGATTCTGTCGCCGCGTCCAAGCAGCCTCTCCTTCCCACTGCGCTGCTGCTAAATATAATCACAGCCTTATCAGTGTCTGCGTTTCATTCCACCGCAAGCATCACAGGACCAGTTCAATGGTAAAGATGTCAAATTAAGAGATATATCTATATATATATATAGATAAAACATACAAGCTGTATTTCTTTTAAGGTCTTAAGTTTGTGCTTTATATACTCTAAAAACCTAACAGCCCAAAGCAACCTGAGCACAGACCTGCGCTTAATCAGGAAGCATCAGTTCATTTCACAGAATCTTGAAGAGGAGAATAAGTCATCTTTGCCTAAGGAGCATCTCTCCCTACGCCACTTGGAAGCCTTCTCTCTGACACCAGTACTAGGAGGTCTGTTGGCATTCCTTTACAATCCAAAGCACTAAGACAGGCTACCCACTTGCATTTTTATCTCCATGGTATCCAGCTCTACCACAGGACACTTTTCCTAAAACTTTCAGCCTAAGTGGTGCTCTCTCCTTCTGCAATGCCAACAGCAGAGTCCAACAAGGCAGCAAAGTTAGATTAGTGAGAAGCAAATATTTCATGTCTCAAGCATCATGAAAATTTCTGCAGTTCTTCAAGCTGTTGTTAGAAGCCTACATTATTTTCAGCTTGCCTCGTATAAATTTCTCTTCCTTGCAACATGCCTTCCCTCAGGAAAAAAGGCAAGGAAAACAGAGTTGGAAGAGGAGGTGCACAGTTAACAAGAAACACAGGCCTGGTTTTGCATGAAAAGTTTCAGTTAAAAAAAAAATCTTTTAAAAGGTTACACTTTTTAGCAATCTGTAACCAGCTTCAACCACCACATCTTTCCCAAGACAGCATTTTGAACAGAGGTCTTGACTAGTATCTTTAAATAGATTCAGAATTGCTCTATTGACTCTGAAGTAAACCCCTCATGGAAAAAAATAGGGAATTGGTTTTAAAGTCTAATCAAAACAATGTAGCTTAGTGCAGTAAGTTGCATGCACTTCTATGCACCAGTGCAAGTTCTTGCATATTGATTAGATTCATTATAGGTACAGGCTACCACAAAGGCAGTATATTGGGCCAGAGCACTCCTGGACTAGATTCCTGTGCAAAAAAATGTAAACCTGAAAATCTTGCATTTCATCAATGGATTTATATGCACACAGGGATTTACTTATTGGGTCAAGCTTTATGCACTTGCATCAGCATAAGCCCACAGCCAGGTTAATTAAGTGGAAGATCGTTTGCTACTACAGAAGTGGTTTAAAACAACGGCCCTTTCATCCTCCACCTGTGGTATTTGCAGGAAATTCTGCTGGGGTTCTACTTTCTGATTGTGTTAGTTTTTCCTTACAGGGCAGGCTTGGCCTCCTGTAGAAGGAAGACTGCAGTCATAATCAATATTCCATGGTTTTTTGCCACTGCATGCATCATCAACATCATGCTCTCCCAGCTCTATCACCCTGCTGACACCTTCCCCCCAACCAAACCCCCTAAAGTGCATCCCGCTTCCCCTCAATCCAGCCCTTTGGCCAGTATTATCTTTCCAGCACAAATATGTATTGGATGTTTCCAAGACCAAGGCACTAGGAGATACATAGCAACTTAAAAATGAAGGCCCTTCGGATGTGGCCTCTCAAAACACCAAGGCATGTGAACATGCATTAGCAATAGCAGCCACCCCCACTTTGTTCCCAGAGTTTTTAACAACAGAGGAAAGGGAAAAAAAAAAAGGCAAATCCCAATGTAATCAAATTGCTTGTGAGCACACATTATGTGTGCAGGATAGCAGGGCAGCCAGGAAAGCTCCTGCTCCTCTCCACCACCCCAGCCCTCTGCTCCACCTGACAGTGTTTTAGCCTGGAGCATACCTAAGGGCTACAGCACAAACTGCCCACGAGGAGAACAGCAACATGAAAAGCTTCATTGCATCATTAGGCCACAATTTGTGCTAATCCCCCAAACTCTGTGGGAGAATATAAGCACCGAGGAAATAGCCTGCCTTTGAAGAGGAGAACTCATGGCTGGATTTAGACCACCTGTCATCCTTTTCCTTTACTTAATCCCTACCCCATCACTCAGCCCCATTTTCTTTACACTAGGAAATAAATAAATAAGAGCCCTCCTTCCCTATGTCTCATGCGAGCCTCCTGACAGCGAGCAGCATTTTTTTAATAGGCCTTGGCAAGGCATGTCCATTCCTAATCACACAATTAGAAAAATTAATAAAAAAATAGCGCCAGAGAGAGGAAGAACAGGAGAAAAAGGGACTCTGGGCTGCGCACGAGCAATCAAAAGTGGAACATGGTGCCACTGTAAAACATGGGGATCTGCCCATGCCAAAACCAGCCCGTGGTGCCCTCCACAAGTTTCCAGCCTGGAGTCTGCAAATAAAATCAAGAAGAGAGGGATGGGCAGGAGAAGGAAGCCCTTGTTGCAGCGACAGGGTGGAGCTCAGGAGGGAGGTCCCCAGCAGGCACCCTGTCTCCCCCAAACCCTCACCTCTCCATCACCTGCCAGGGCACCGGGCTGTGCAAACATGGAGCTCAAGCAGTGAACACTACCAGAGGATTTTTGGTGGATGTAGGTGCTCCCTTGTCTTTCTCTCCTTCTCTTCCTCCGCCTGATTTTGACTTGGTGAACAGTGTTTTGCCCTTGAGGAGTGGGGTTTTGTGCTGCTGGATCTCCCGCCATTCACACAGGAGGCAGAGCTGAGAGCCTGACTTTCTGCAGGCTGGAAACCTCCCACAGAATGTGCTGAAGAGGAGGAAGTGTGTTTACCCTTTTTACCCCATCCAAAATCTGCTTTGATTAATTCTATCCAGCAGCCTAAGCACTCCTGCCTTCCCCAGAGCGGGAAGGCGTCTCCTCCCTGCCTTTACCAGTAGATGCCACCCACCACCCTGCCTGGCCCCAGGGGACAGAGGTGGTCAGTATCAGCATCACCTCCCCAGTACCTCAGGTGCCACGAGCAAAACACCTGTAATTGCCCAGCAGCTTTGTGGCTATTCTTGAAATCATCAGTGCACCTGAAAGTTATCAGCCAAGCAAGGGAAGGATCCCAGGAGCAAAAGCAAATGGGTGACAGCTGAGCAGTACTGTCCCATCCAGGTGTTAGCATCAGCCCACACTGCCTCCCAGGGCAAGGCCTGTCTTAGCAGATGCTGGGGGGGGAAAAGTATTTTCAGACCATGCATCTTCAGAAGATGCCTTCTACACGCCTTCCAAAAATCCTCAAGAGCAAGGAGGCTGCTTGGCTATACAGGTTTGAAGCTTAACACCGCAAGGCTCTGGACCTTTCCATAACATGGTGAAGCTGAAAAGTGCCTTTTTAGTCATTTAAAGGGTTTGTGTCACTTGACTAGCCCAACAGCTTTGTATCACTGATATTCTTATATACTGATTAACATACCCTGTGGTAGTGAGCCTCCCTTACTTGGAAGTATACTATACTTATATTGCTATTCTGTCAGCATAACTTACACCTGGACTTATACAATGCAAGCAAAACACTAAGATCAACACCCAAAAGCTATTGAAATAAATTATCAGCATTCCCCTGGGTGTTCCTTTCTTTAGGCCCTAGCTCAGAGACTTTTGCCTATGTATAATTTTTCAACATTAATTTGCCCTGTGAAACTCACACAAGTCAAGGCAAAGCACTCACAGGTCCAGAAACTTCAGCTGTGGAGCGTCAGTGGATGAACTCAAAAACAAGCACTATCATTGCAAAAGTGTGCTCTAGGTTCACACCCTCCACAAGATGTATATTGCATTATGCAACCAATCAAATTACTTCAGTAGGTGCACAGAGACTTACACGTTCTATACAAAATTCTACAACTTTGTTCTCACTAACAGGTGTGTATTATGCGTATTTTTAAAAGGCTATGAAATAGATGCTTCCAAATTTAAAATGTTTGGACAATTATTTATCAAATTGCACAGGCAGGTGTATGATTTAAAAAAAAAAAATCAATTTTCTGCTGTAACATAACACTTTAAAAGAGCCCAAGCCTCAACATACAAGCTTCTCACAAAAACTATCTTGGCCAACCGTACTCTGCCCATAATGAAAGCTACATTTCTCTGTAGATTTACCTACAGTAAGAGCAGTGAAGAGAGGGTTAGCATGCAACAGAGCTGTGTCAAATGTCTGAAAATTTCTGCATTTCATATTTTACTTCTTTAAAAATTATTTTGAAACAAGATTTTAGTCACCACAACTTTTTAACCCTGTTTGTCATTGTAGCTGAGGAACAATCCAGTTCTATTCTTATCTGTTCTGAGATTTTCCACATTTTGCATGCTCTGCACAAAAACAAGTTTTGGGACTCTGAAACAGTCTAGACACATTATGTTGCAAAGGTTTCCTGCTACAAGTTTCAGGGAGATTATATTGGCTAATCACATGAAAGGACTATGCCTTGAGAAGCAAGAAGTTCATCAACAGTCACAAAAGGGGAAGAAGAAGAAGAAAAAGAAGTTGTTCAAACTCAGTGCTGCAAAGGTCTACTTAAGCCTCTCTATGGTAACAAGAATCACCCAAATCCGTTAGTGCAGTTCAGCAGTACCTGCAGAGATACTGATTTCGGTAGAGATGCACCCTTGCATCTACTTGCTTTAGTTCTTCTCAGATACTTTTGGGGAAAGAGTGGCACAACACACACCTCAACCTCAGCTGCTGAAGAGCTTCTCTGCTTGGCTGTTAGCAGACAACACCAAACCGGGAAGTCTTAATGTGAATAGCCATAACTGCAGGCTTTCAGTGGGAAGGCTCATGGTTTTGTTCTGTAGATGCCAAGTGCCTGGCATTATAAAGTTGTGGTTGGTAGCCAAGCCTCCTAGACTTCACTGCAAGACAGATAAATAGGGATTAAGAAAGGCCATAATCCCACTGAAATACAGTTTTGCTATTGAAACTAAACAACAAAAGAAAAATCAACAATTCTCCATTTCAGTGGATTTGGGATTTCACAGGACGTATTTCCCTGAGACTTGCTATATTATTTCTCTTTTACTTAAGCTTACCAAATTCTACGGACAGTATGGCCAAGAAAAACACCTACATACAATGAAAGTCAACAAGGAAAAGTTTCCTTGCTTAAATGAAGCTTGAAAGGCAGGAGAGGGTAAGTAAACTCTTTGTTTCTTGCTACTTCAGACAAAGCATACATTTGCTTTCTGCCAGCAGTCACACCTTTTTGGACCATCTTGCCATCATCTAGGGAAACCCCAGATCTCTGCTCTGTTTTCTAAAGCATCATTCACTTCAGTGACGGAGAGAAAAACGAGGTGGGGGGAAAAAAAGGCAGGGTTCCCACCCCACCACCCCAGTGGCACGCTCCCCTGGCACAAGCTCTGCCAGTTCAGCCTCGATTCTACCCCATGGTTGGTACTTTACCCACACAAAAAGGTCTTACCCCATACTCATCTTCTTGCAGCAGAGAGACCTCGCTAGTTAAGGTACTCCTAAAGGACCATAGCTGGTCCCACAGCTCCAGCACATTTCCCATCTTGGAGACTTACACTTAATTGCAATAATTTTTGTTGTAATTAACTGGTAACTGAATGAGCAACAAAGCCAGAATGTGATCTCAGATCTGCTGCCACATCCCCTCCTGTCTCCTGGCCACCCTTGAGGGGTTTTGTTTCTCATTAGGACAAGCACATCCTGCCATCCATCCTCCAACCTGCACTGCCCTGTGCAGAGCTGGTTTAAAGGGAAAGGTGAGCAATGCCCAGCCCGAAATCCCATTGCTGCTCAGCTCCAGGCTGCTTGACACAGCCTTTCTGAGCCCCTTCCCCAAAGGCCACCATGTTTATGGTAGTGTCCCGACCACCCAGCGTCCCCCTCCGACAGCCACCACACGTTTCCCACTCATTGTCCCACTGCCATTGTCCCAGCTCTCCTTCTGCAGAACGGCCACAACAGCACTTTTCATCCCTGAAATGCACAGCACAAATGGGGAGCACAAGCCAAACAAAAGCTACAGCCGCTCTGTTTACTGGGGAGAAAGATCAATGGGCTTCAATGAAAGGACAGGAAGCTGATGTTCTCACTGTAACTTGCTGGTAAAACAGTGAATAGTGCTATCGAGGCTGACAAAGGCTCTTTTTTTCCCTCCTCTTACTTTTTTTAAATGAAGAATCCAATGGAGAGGGTTATGGTGTAGTTATCAACAGGCCATGAAATGGGGAACATCAGCAAGTTCATTCAACTCTTTTGTTTGCCTTTGAGAGAGTTAAACAGAGGCCTCAACATGCACACAGGGGAAAAAAAAAAAAAAAAGAAAAATCACACAAGCAAAAAGACAAACAGTCAAAAACCCCAAAGGTTAAAAAAAAGAAAAAAGAAAAAATCAACCAGGAGCACAGATCTGAGGGGTTTACAACCATGTTTGCTCAGCATCTTTCCTGCGTTCAGGGTGCATAGAGCATCCCAATGGATGGGCAAGGAAGTGCGTGGCTGACCTATGGAAACAGCTAAGCTCTCCTCACATCCCTGCAAGGCCACTGCTGTGACAAGCCAGCCCTCAGAGCCCTATTAGAAGCACTACACCTGGTGTTTACATCATTAGGCCCTTCTTCGGGTACATCTGGAGCACTCTGAGATGCTCTAGTCTAGTCACAGTCTACATCTTGGCATTTATCAGGTACCATAAAAAGGGAGCTGTGCTCTGGTGGAAATACCACTGTATTCAAGCCTACTCATAGGTAAGGAGTGTGTTGTCTTTCCCCAGACGTGGCCCCTCTTCTCTTACCAAGGTTTTTTTCCCCGCAAAGTGAAACAACATTTCGCAGCCACTCATGGAAGTGTTTTTAAACCTCTGGATGTCTTCAAAGTGTGGCAATATGACTGACATCAGAAAGGATGCTGCTGGAAAAGGGGCAAATGTGTTTATAAATATTATATCATTATATCCCCCAGCACCTTTGAACTATGCAAATCTGTCATACAGCCTATGCACATGCATCGGGGGTTGGACAGATGACCTCCAAAGGTCCCTTCCAGCCCCTACCATTCTGCCGTTTGGCTTGTGCACTGAAGTAAATACACATGAATATTTAGGTATATCCCATACATTGTGCACATGATATGCACCACGTGCATGCATAAATCGGCAATGCTGGTAAAGAATTAAAAAGCTATCACACAACTAATGTCAAGTGTTTCGCAAACATGAGAGGCAAAATTTTTGCTTTCCCAGGACTCCTTCACAATGTCCTACATATAAAATTTCAGGCTCTAAATTCAAAGTGAAGCTTAGCACAGGGGAAATTGTTATTTTTCCTTGAAGGCTCGAAGGAAAATTCAGGATTATATGAAAGACATGAGGTTAGTTATTAGTAATGTTGTTCTTCAAAGGACTATAGAAACTGAGAGGACTGATGTCATGGGAAAGCCAAGTAATTGGTGAAAATGTTTTTAAGGTTAACCCTTTCTTTTACTGCTTCTGAAGAACTGCAAAGAGACTTGATAAGATTTCCTTCCTGCTTGCTTTGTGCCAGAAGTATGATTCCTTGGGCTTATCACTTGCAGTGAGCCTGTTTTCCTACTTAAAGTTTCTCAGCCCCATTTTATACATTGATAAAAAGCTGGTACCTGCAGCAGTCTATCCAGCAGCCTGAACACAGCAACACATCGGCGAGAGCAGTCCACCCCACTGAGCACGCATTGCCTGTTGCAAAGCCACCAGGAGCCTTCCAGTTCACACTGAAGTCCAAGGGGTCCCTAATAGCCAGGGCTGCAGAGGTGCATGGGGTATGGTCGCTCTTGTTCACTCCATGCGAGCACTATTTGCTCAAGCTACAGTCACGAAGATAAATTTAACCAGAAGCATGTGGGTATTACACTGCTTAGCCCTACCATGAGCATGCTTGAAAAGCAGATGGGACACTTGCTGGCCTTGCAACTGCCCTCCACCTGGTTACCCTCTGATGCTGCTTGCAGCCCACTTGTCTTGCACAAGACAAACACAGAGGGAGGGAGGGAGAGATGCAAAGGCAAGTTTGAAGTAATCTTGCCCGCATTCAGCTTTGCCCACCTCTGCCTCCTGCGTCAGACCTCAATAGAGCCAAAGTGAAGGTAAAAGCATGCTGCTCCCCCAGGATCTGCAGCATATGTCCATGCACATGGACAGCCAGAATTTGGTCCTCTTTCTATTCCTCCTTTTAATGAGGATTGACAGGCCACTGCCTGTATTAGGGATGCTCGTATCAGGAATAGAGAATGTGTAGCAGTGACCCACTTCAAATAAAACACACAAAATTCTTTTATTTTACTTAAGTGTTGCTTTTGCTAGTCATTAATTTTAAATTCTATAAATTCCCTGGTGTGGTCCTGGTTATACATCACTTCAGGCTTTTCACTAAATAATCACACAAATCAAAATTATTATCTTCCAGGTATAGTTGAGATGCATTTTATATCTACATACAGATAGTGTCAAAAATAGCTATCCCTTAACATCTCTGAATGTGCGTACTCCTTCCAGAATTTACTTGACAAGGTATTCAGCAACAGTTATTACACTTTAAGTGTATATCCTGCCTTAATCCAACAGAACTTTCAGCTTTCTTTTGGAGACATAACAGTTGAATTGATCTTTTATACAGGGGGACAAATTTAATTTTCCGGCTCCAATTTGGAAAAGAATGCCTATTCAAGACAGCATTTAAGCCTCACAGAAGTCAATGGGACCTAAACACATGTTTACAATTAACCAGTGCTTAAGTGGTGGTCTGAACTGGGTGAATAAATGTGAAGTCAGTAGGTCTGCTTGCATAAGAAATAATTACCAGTCTGGGAGAGAATTGCAGAATTTGGCTATAACAGGCTAGAGGATTAGTAACAAATGTGTCATTCCTGTAAGTAATTTACTTAAACCAAAGCCATGGCAGAGCTGTTTAGAGTATGCACTCAGATTAATTTGAAGGACAGACTTAGAACATAATTATCAACCAAGGACAACTGTAAATTTGTAATAATATATCAGAATCACCAACTGACTTTCAAATGAGATCTACAGAACCGAACATCCTGCTCAGATTTAATGAGTTCCAGCCCATTTCAGAGCTAGGTTGTGACTTCACATAGAAAACTGAGTAAGTAGCAGTCCAGGCCAGAGAAGTAATTGTGGCTCCAAAAAAATGAAACTAAAGAGCATATGCAAGAGCCTCCAAACCCTTCCAAAATTATTTTTGCGGTAACAATTTTATGAGAAAAATATGAGAAGACATCAACAGCGCTTAAGAGGTTTAAGCTCCCAGCTCTCATTGACTGATAAGGGTCCTGTAGACTGTCAGACATTTCTCTAGGCACTCTTAAGATAACTTAACAGTGAGACTAAATCCCTGTATTTGCCATATTTAAAGAAACCTATTGTGATTTCCAGGTAAGTTTACCATGTACATCACTTACTCTCCTTCTTCCCAGGCTTGCTCAGTGTTACTGACACATGACTAACAGGTACGTCTACATTTGATGAAGTTTGCACACTCCTACATTACATAGAAGAGGAAAGGCAATCATCTCCAGATGTCACTCTAGCTCTGTAAGATCAATGAGAAGTTTAACAGTTAAGAAGACTTGGACCAAAAGGCCTTTAGGTTGTTTTTTTTTAAATCAGTGTTGCTACTGCACTTTTAACACATTACAGCTATAACTGGCTATGGAAGGTGACCCTCCAAACTGGATGGACACCACTTTGTTCAGTGCCAGAAGCTAAAATCAACAACAATAAGAATCTGAAGAGCATACAAGTGACTGCAGCCCTCTGAGGCAATGCAGGGCTTCAGCACCTCCAGCTCAGCTCACCCCAGGGCAACTGCATCCCACTGCCCCCATGCCAGAAAGCTACAAGTCCCCACAGGACCCCGGGGCAGCAGTGGGAGCCATCCCTTCTGGACACCTCCCCTCCTCTTCACCATCTCCAAGAGCAGCAGAAACAGCAGGCCAGACATCTGTGCTGGCTTTCCCCTTTGCAACAGATAACACTGGTGTCCTTGTGTTCACAGAGCTGCATATGACTATTCTAAGGCTTTACAGGTAATAACCCAGCTCCAGAGGCTGCAACAGCTCTGAAAGTTACTAATTAATTCACCACAGCTGCTCTGCCCTCTCCACAGTAACTAAATCTGGTAAACGTGTGGGTTGTCGGGCTAAGGAGTGCAGGGGTATGAGGAGGGATATGCTGTTTCCTCAAATTTTCCTCTACTGAACTCAAGGTACAACTCCAGGGAGTCAACACAGAAAAAAAGCACTCCTTCAGTGCCAAGTGCCTATGTACATAAGGCACAGCACGCACACGAGCAAGGACAGCATTACTGCCGCTGAAGTGATCTACAAGCCCCAGCAGGGCTGCTGCTGCATTTAGACATATCCGTGTGGCTCTGGCTTCCCAGGATAAGCACCAGCATGGTGTCCTTCCTGGGACCCTCTCAAACACACCCAAGGGGCAGGTTCTCTGCATGCAAACCCTTTCACGGAAAGGGGACTGCCCAGCCCAGCTGCCCTGAGCTTCCCAGGACAAGTGTCAGCCCTCCAGTTGCTTAGACAATCTTTTTCCCACAATTTAGACATTACACACAGAAAGGATTACAGCTGGTCTCAGAAACACAGAAAAATTGAAGCAGGTAATACTCTCAACTTCCAGCAGATCAAGAAATATACCTGTCTAAATAACAACAAAATACCAATACCTATTTACCTGCTGCCATTCTTTCAAGAGCCAGAGACATTTATGAGGCTAACATCAGTCTTCCACAGCATTGGAGACCTTTTCTCCACCACACCAGTTCAATCCTCCTGCTAAATAACTGGTATGGCTCCAGCCCCTACAGTCACTGTATCCCCTTTCCTGAAACAACTGCTGAGGAAGGAGCCTCTTTTAAAACATCACAGCCTTTGTTTCAGCTGACCCACCTGATCAGTATTAACAGGTGATCAAAGTCCCAGGCACATCATCTGTTGCTTAATTACCACCAGCTCAGACTGGGAAAACAGGTTAGAAGGTCATCCCTTTGCCCAAGCATGCTCTGCCCCAGTGTGTGATCATCCAAACGTCATTACCATCACTGTGGGCTCCGGGCCAGGTGCAGAAATTTCTCCTGCTGTTTCCTATGGGGTTTAGATCAGCACAGAGACAAAAAGCAAAGAAAGAAGGCCTATGCTTAATCCAGGATTTGTAATCTGATATGGATGGACACAGTTCAATATCAGCCTCCCCAGAGCAGTTCACCATTCTGCGTTCAGGACAGACCAGAAGTCTGCTAAGGAGGGTCTAGATATACCCTCCCATTTTAGGGAATCTTTGCTGTGTCGGGGGTGGACAGAGAGCAGCATAAAACCCTCAGTGCGGCTGATTCCCGCATCAGTGTCAGTAGCTGGCATCTTGCTCACTGGACACAGGATGGGATAGAATCACAGAACGGCTTGGGTTGGAAGGGACCTTAAAGATCACCTAATTCCAACCCCCTGCCCTGGGCAGGGACACCGCCCACTAGACCAGGCTGCTCAAAGCCCCATCCAGCCTGGCCTTGAACACTTCCAGGGATGGGGCATCCACAGCTTCTCTGGGCAACCTCTTCCAGTGCCTCACCACCCTCATAGTGAAAAATTTCTTCCTGATATCTAACCTAAATCTACCCTCTTCCAGTTTGAAGCCATTCCCCCTCGTCCTATCAATGGATGCAGGATGTGAGCCATGGAGCCAGCGCAGTCTCTGCGCTGTCCCTGCACCACCAGCCCGACCCGTGTGCCGTGACCTGTGCCGGGCAGCCGTCACAGAGGAGCACGCGCTCCACAGCTCCCGGCTGGCTTTGCATGCACCAGATGCAGCTGGTCAGCAGGCTGATCAGCAGTATTTGGCACATGGGCTCCCAAAGCTGGAGAGAAACCACAGTGGAGTGTTGGGAATATATGAGTTGTCAGCACCGCAGCGGGAGAGCAAGAGACAGGGATGAATGGAGGCCGCTGAGACGGTTAAATCTGCGCCTGCACACGCAACGCCTGCCAGCGAGGACAGACTGACACGGGCACGGAGGCTGGGGTGACAGGGCTCGAGCAGCTTGGCCAAGGACAGACGGCGAGTCAGTGGCACAGCTGGGTACCTGAAGAAGGGCCCAGGATAAGCATGATGCAAGGGACATAAGTGCCCTGGTTTTGAGTCCCCTCTCCTTGCCCCTACACAAAACAGCTCCTGTGGCCATAACATGCCTTTCCTCAGCTTGCTTCCCCTATCCTCATTGTAAGAAAGGGACCTGGCTTCCAAAATGCAGTATCTTCCCTGTGCTCGCAGTTGCCTGCTGCCTTGCAAAACCCTCCGTGCCAGAACACCGTGCTCATCGCATCCCGCTGCAGCCAAAGCTGCTGCCATCAGTGGTGTCTGTCACTCGGCACGAGCAGCAAGCGGCGGCGGGCTCGCGGCAAGCACGAAGGGAAACAAAGCAGGGCTGGAGTGGCAGACCCAGCCCCCCTGGGAAGCGGACCCCTTCTTTCTTTGGGATGCTATGTGTGGCGCTGGCTGCAGCGTGGTTTGGAAGCAGCAAAAGGCAACGGCAACATCAAAGGGGAGCTCGTCAGCCCAGAGCGGCTTCTTTCAACCATTAGTCTCATTATTCTTTCCTTTTTTTTTTCACTTTCTTTTGGGAAGCGGACTTCATGACACATTGCATGAAGTATTTTGCACTCACCTCACCCACCTCCCAGCCAACAAACCCGAGGTGCACTGCTCGGGCTGATGAACCGCATCCTCTGGCCCCACGTGCACGGCATGTGGTCCCCACACCCTCTGCAACCCATCAAGCCAAAACTTTGCTCCTCCCTGGTCCTGTGCGCGTACACACACACACACACACACGTACGCAGAGGAACAAAATACACTCCTGCTGGCTAGGAGGCAGGAAAAAAAGCCCTTAGCTCTTTCACGTGGCTCCTAAACCTCTACAGAGGGAGGCTGTTTGCATGGGGCTGCTGGAGGTGGTGGGGCCGGCATGGGCGCTGGGTGCCCCCGCATCTCCCTGCAGAAGTCTCCCGCGTGGTGAGCCAAGGGACACAGAGGGCGGATGTGGCACAAGCACACATTGGGCATTGCAGGGCACACAGAGCATCCATTAATGTCGGGGCAGGGGAACCCCTTGTCACGGGACGCTGTGGGCACTGGGGGTTGGCGTGGGTTCAAAAGACAGCCAGGGGAATTCATAGCAAAGACAGGCATGGAGGGCTAATAGCCACAACGTCATCCATCCTAGGTCAGTCAGTGCCAGAGTCACAAATGGCTGGGGACCAGATGAATGCCATGCACAAGTGACGTGATCTGTTTGCCAAGTCCTCCTGCTGTATCCGTGCTAGCCGTGCAGAGACCGGACACTGAGCCAGGTGAACTGCTGCTCTCAGCGAGGAAGGAGGGAGTGGGGCCAGCATTTTCCCAGTCTCTTCTTGTTCCAGACAGGTGTCTTACCCCTTGGGCGTCCTGGGAAGCAGAGTAGCTTTGTAGTCCTGCCAGGGGACCAATCCTGCCAGCACGAGACGGGGGAGAGCGTGCCCCTGCGCACACGTTCCCAGTGTGCTGTGCCGCCGGCTCCCCCAGGGCAGGCAGGGATGTGGCTCCTGGGACCCCGCTGCCTGCTGGCGGGAGGGTAACGCGGATGCATAACACTAATGACTGGTCGGGGCAATTTATCGAAGCTCTTTTGTGGCAGCCCATGCCCTGTGAAGACGCAAGGGAGACTCAAGACATTAGATCACCAAATTTAAGACCTGACCCGAACTTTGAAATAAAGCTTCATCCGTCAGAGAAAAACAAGGGAATGACACAACTCTGTGTGTGCGCACGCGGGTGTGATCCAGGCGACCTCCCTTCGCTTCAAACCACCGTATCTCACAGGGCACCTCACTGCCCAGCAGGATTAGGCACATTTGGAGGCTTCAGGATTCACGCAGGCTGTTGGGATGTTTTATGAAGCAGAGTCAGCCCAATCCAAGACACGGCCCTGGGCTGCCAGCGTGGTTCCCTCCCCACCCCTCTGACACGGGGGCTGGCAGGCTGCACAGAGACGCCAGGGATGGAAAAGACCATGGAGAACAGACTCATTTCTCCCTGCCAGATAGTTTTCTCTCGAGTCACTGCTCAGCACATTTAACACCACAGCATTTGGAAAGAGCCCATGTGGCACATATAGGCCACACTAGAGACTTCTATAGCAGTTTTCTGACCTGGCAGCAGGCACAGTGCCAGTGCTTTTATATATATAGTTTGGGGCTTTTTTTAAGTTTGTCTACTTATTTAATTGCCTGTCCCACTTCTGAGCAGGATCTTCCAACTAGTCGTTTGCAATAACCCTGAAAGGCAGGAAGCGGCATGTTCCCACACTGGAGACTGACCATGACATCACACCAACAACTGATAGGAAACGCTCCCCGCAGCTGCCCCAGCAGCTCCACCACCCCGACAGCACACACAGACCAGCCCTCCCAGCACTCCCCAGGACAACAAGGAGCCTCCCCACTCACACACTCACCGCAGCCTGGACCAAAGGGACCGGGCAGCGTTGCACACAGATGTGAATTTCCTACGCTGCAGACAAAAGCAAACTGCAGGCTGGATGGCCCAGAAACATGAGCAGCACGAGCAAAGGCTCCTGCTTCCCCTCCTGCCCCCAAGGGAAAAGGCACGCAGGTAGCAAACATCATTTATCGGACAACTTGTGTTGAAAGACCCTGCGTCCTCCCCAGCAGAGGAGCAGGAGCAGAAGCAGCACGAGGCGAGTCAGGAGAGAGGTCTATGGGGGTGATGGCAATAGCCTGGAGAGCCTTTCATTGCGAGGTTATTGTTCTGAATCCGGCCCAGTCGACGAACCTTATCAAGCGCTGTTACTACGCAGCACCAATTTCATGGCCATGGGTTGATCATTAGGCTTCTTAGGTAGCAGCTGTTCACATCATTAAAAATACCACTGGCAACCCTGGCCATCTTAGCAGAGACAGTGAGGATTTAATTGGAAAGGACACCATAAATATTCTCCTTTTGTCAGTCTAGATGATCTGCCCTGACCAGGCCTAAGGCATATTAATGGAAAAGCTGCTGCCACCCGGCTCCACATCTAGTGAGTTTAGTCACCAGAGTGGTGAAAGCAATGCATCAGTGATGGGGAAATTTTGGTTTAAATGGTAAAGAATCCCCAGAAAACAATTAGCTAACATCTGCTGAACTGCTGGCAGCTTGATTTATCTCACTATTTAGAAAACTATATATTTAAGAAAATATATCAAATGAGAGCTGATATGTGTAAATACTCAAACGGAGGACTTCGAGCAGCAAATTCTTGCTACAGAGGAGGACAGCTAGTGTTTTTTTTATAATTAAGCCAGTTTTTCTGCAGCGCCTTCCTGAGGAATACTGGACGGCTACTCCTCAAAGGAGCCTTGCTCTGGTAACTGTGGGAGTTAATATGTTTTCTCCCTAGCAATGAAAGTGAAGTAAGCTTCATAATCACATCACCTTATCTTCTGTGATGTCCCCCACCCAGATTTCTATCAGATGTTTCAACTCTGGGGCAAGCCTTCACCATTGGAAAATAAATTGAAAATAAACAGTTGAGGGGCTAGTTACGTAAGTCATTTACAGGGTTTTCGTCTCCCCTTCTCCTCCTATCCACCAGACAGAAATTATCACATTAATCCCCAAATAGCAAATCACCTCTGAGTCCTGGGAAAGTTCCTGTAGCACGGAAGTAGGTAGAATTTTACTTCAGAGAATTAATCTGGAAATTAATAAAATCTGCATACTTTGTAGCCATAAGAAGTGAGCCTGGACCTAATAGGTACTCAGTGCTTGTTACTGTTCGAATTCAGCAGTCAGAATCTGACCATAAATATAACAGCTATACCAGAAATTTTGCTGTACCAGAAGTTCTTTGTCATTCCCCAAAGTTTTAGAAAAACAGCCATCCTGCAGTCCTGTCCTACTTAGCTACATATTCATTACGTTTTTCCCCATGTAAATATATTGCAATCATATATATATTGTAATGAAGGATATGTATCTAGTCTATCTATATTATACCATGAATGTATTTACTATCTATTTTCAGATACTATACATAAATGTTGGCTTGTTTAGAAATGTAGCATATAAATACACTACATCGCTTTGCTGCCTTGGTCATAAGCGAGTACGCTGAACTGCAGCTGTAAAAATAAAAGGAATAAAAGTCTGTTTTATGATGTGTCATCACTTATTTTTTCCTGTTTATCCAGTAACTCACAGTGTCAGAAAGGCTGTAAAGCATCCTCAGCTGTTATTCTGAATTCACAAAGTTCCTGCTGTATACATAGACTTCTCTTATGCTTGCTCTTGCCTTGAATGCTCAGAAATTTAGTGGTCAAGGATCTGAAAAAGAGGGCTGGGATTTTTTTGCTCTTCAAAAGTAGCCCATAGCACCCAGGACACTGGCTGAGCCTGGAGGATGTGTCAGGAAACCAGTAGAAATGATGCAGGACCACCATATCCTCACCTGGAACGCCCCATCTGCTGGCGTGGCTTCTCCAGCCACCTCGACCCTCACACCTGGTTACCCACCTACTTCACCAGCACCCATCGCCCCATGACCCCCCCGCCGCTCCCTGCTTGTACTGGGCTGCAAAGCACCTCCCAGGGCACCAGCACTACCAAAACCACCTCTGTGCAAGCCCAAAACTGGGGCAGCGACTGGGCAGCCCCACTCCCATCACACGGCACAGGCAAGGTCCACGCTGGGTGTCACGTGCAGACGAGGGCCATGGGGGAAAGCTTCTCCCTCTGGCAAATCTGTACCTGTGGCCTAAGGCAAAACCCGCATCCCACGTGTTTATGGTTGTTCTGCATGGCGACGGTAGAAAAGGATGTCTGTAGATATTGCTTGTGACTTAGACAAATCACTCCAGCTACGGAGGCTGGTTTAGTGCTGCATTTGCCTACGTGTGATGTGCACATGGAAACAAGCTGAGCCTAGGTGTATGCTCTGAATGTGTTCCTGTGCTACAGGGATAAGCCCCAAAGTCACATTCAGACAGCATCTGTCCCCGACACCGAGTTGAGGCTATTTATTAACTCTCAGGCCCAGTCTTGGTGGCATGTTCTACCTCAGGGCAATTAATGGGCATGGCACATCCTAAGGCAAGAAAACAGCAAAGAAAAGGGTTTAGTCTTACTGTAAACTAAGCCAGGCAATGCCAGCGCTGTTCCTGTGAAGGAGGAACACATGCCCCTGTGGCTGGTATTACCGTTGAGACGAGCACTCTTTGGAAGATGACTACTTCATGCCAATTCCTGTTTTTCTGGGTTCTTCTGTTTTCTTTTTCGTTCAGTCATATCTTGCCTTTCCATATGAAGAAGGACTGAGCTGAGCAGAACCCAGCGGTAATTAACACAGGGCATCAAAAGCTCTGCTTTCAAGAAGAAGCTGAGGAAACATGCTGGTTATTATGCAGAGACCACAGAGACAAAGCAAAAGTCACACTAATGAAGACAGGAAGGATGATGAACTCAGACTCAGGAAAGTGAATAAAAGCATCAGGCTGAAACACGGCAGCAATTTTATTCTAGCAGCTATCTTCTGAAACTGAAATTGGGATTAAAAACATGTTTATAATGAATGAGACCCCCCCCTTGCAGCCGAGCAGCATTAGTAGGGCAGGATTAGTCACCAGCGAGGTAAGGATCTGCAATGCCCCTCGAGAAAGGGCAGAGTCATCACCTCCCAGGTGGAGAGCTCTCCCTGAGGCTTGTCATCCATAAAACGTAAAAAGAATAAAACCAAGGAGAGCTATTGGTGCGTTCAGCTACTCGTTCTGGCCAGCAATATCGTAGGGCAGCAAATGGCAGCCCCGGCTATAAAATATGAGCTGACCTGAAAAGTAACTTTTTTCCTTTTAGCTTTTTTCTCAGCTGAGCCACCTACACGGAGCAATCACTTTTTCCCCCCTGCTCCCCCTGCTCCAGCAAGTGACAGAGCTGGCAATTCTTCTGCAGGCATTAAGGTCCTGATCTTGCTCCCAGCAAAGTCAAAGGCAAAATTCCCATTGTATGAAGGATCACAACTAATTTCCTGCAAGCTTGATGAAGTTGTTCAAGCCAGCTTCCCAAAACAAGCCAATGAATTTTTAAAACCACAGCTGGGGGTCTACTGTATTATAACGTGACCCCTGAGAGGGTAAAAATTGCTGCGAGGTGAGTCCTCCTAGCTATTGTTTTAGGCTGCTGACTCAGGAAGACAGGGCTGCCTTGTTTCACATCTGAAAGGGCTTTTTTATTTATTTCGGGACCACACAGGCTAGAAATGGCTTGGGGTTGTTGGCTTGTGGGTGGAAGCAGGGGGTGGGAGGTTTCCTCCATCGACACAAATTGTGAGGAAACTCAGGGTTTGTGAGAAGCAGCTTTCCGGTGCTCCAGGACGCCGGGAGGCCAGCAGGTCTCTTGCCAGGTCTCCCCACGGGCGCCAATGCTGGAAACCACAGTGCCAGGGCGGCAGGTGCGGCTGGCAGAGCATTCCCAGGGCAGCCGGGCAGGTGGAGTGACCTTCTGGAGAAGGTGGGAACCAGATCAGAGGGCGCCGCGCAGGAAAATGCTGGGGACAGCCAAGCTCAAAGAGGAAGCCAGGGCTGCGGTAGGTGTCGTGTGGTTCCTGTGAGACACTAATAAATGCCAAAGAGGAAGGGAGTTGAGCTGGGATGCTGATTAAGGCCCATGCTGCTCCACAAAGGGTGGAGGAGGGCCTCCAGTGATGCACCTTTGGTATGCAAAAGTCTAGAAAGCCAGCTGCTGCTGAGGTCGAAGCCATGGTGTGCCGCTGGCACAGCCCGCTCCACCCCACCTCCAGGTCCCCCCGTGGCACACGGACCATCATTAATTCCTCTTGAATCAGGGACTGGTCACGACTATTCCAGGCACAACTGAGAACGCTGCTGAGGGGGCTGTTGCCTGAGTCTGTGTGACGGGTCCCGAATTAGTCCCCACTTAAACACATGCAGAAATAAAATGAGCCTATCGCTTTCCTATCAGCAATTTATGGAACATTAGAGTCGGAATTGGCAAAAGTCCCACTTTGCTGAGAGCAAGATCAGGCGCTCGCACGGCACTTCACATACAATTACTTTTAATTCAGCTCAGTTACCAGTGAACTATAATATCTGCGAGAATTTTTAAATGGATCATTTTGTCAGTTTTTCTCCTTACACTTGCTCTGCCTTAGACACTTGTCACCAATTTTATTTAATTAGCACCACAATTGTATTAACACCACATTTTTTTAAATTTAATTATGCTTCTGCAGTACCCCAGCTTGTTTTGTGCAATTAGCGCTCTACTTTGATACAAATTAATCTCCCTGGAGAACTGCATCGAAAATAGAGAAGAAGAGGAGACCTCATTTAATGGAAATAACAACATCAACTGACTATATATGTATATAGCCCTCATATGTCGCCAAACATGCAATTTGAGGTTTGTGCCTCCCATACACAAGAAATGATCAAGCAGTTTTCTCAGGAGTGAATTCAGCAATTTTATTTTGTGGTGGGATTTCTGTCCTGGACATAGCGCAAAGAGTTAACTCTGCCTTCTGTTCTATCAGGCAATTTAATCTAAAGAGGACTGGAGGAAGACTGGTTCCTGTATCTGGTAAACATTTGCTTTATCAGGGAATGCAAGAGTGCCTCTCACAGCCCTTCCTCACTTCAACTGCAGCCACAGAGAATTTGAGGGGGATTTAGGGTATTTAAAGCCACTGACGCTCAGTCTCTGTGATGCTCTTTCCCTGCTGAGGTTTTAGTGTTTTGACTGCCCTCCGCACAAATGGCCCGAACCTGAACCACTAACTTATTCTCCAGCTTGTTTATACAGCAAACAGCAAAACACAGCTAAT
Organism: Dromas ardeola; assembly: GCA_013398915.1. Classification (NCBI taxonomy): domain Eukaryota; kingdom Metazoa; phylum Chordata; class Aves; order Charadriiformes; family Dromadidae; genus Dromas; species Dromas ardeola. The sequence continues at coordinate 480,255 of VYZM01020981.1, forward strand.
TCCTGCGGTGGAAGAAGCCGAGCGGGCTGGCTTTACTCATTATCCTTCTTTGTGCCATGGTGTCAGAAGCAAGCAAGAAGCGTGGCGCAGGAGGGAGTGTTTTGCTCAGTTATTTATTTGCTTCCCATCTCTTGGCACTGTCTTTTATATTAATTTGCTACCACCTGCACTTAAGCGCGTGTTTTCACCACAGAGAAATGTTTGTGGAAAGCCCGTGTGAGTGCAGAGGGTACAGGACCGAAGGGGTTTGCACACACCCACGCAGTCAAATGAATGGGGTGGAATGGTGTAATTCATCTGGAGCATCACAGCTCAGGGACACAGCAGAGTACACGGGGGCAGTCAGCAATGACAACGTAATGAAAAGACAGTGAGTGTGATGGCAGGGTGACCAGCCGGTCAGTACCCATTCTGCACAAACCAAAAGCTGCTTCCGAGTTTTATGAAAAATCGGAGAAATCGGACCTAGGGTGGACACTTGAGACCATCACCAAAATCACCAGTAAAACCAGGACTTGGTGCATTTTTGCATGTTTCCACTAGCTGGGTTTCACAGGAGCTGGCGCCCTTGCTACTGCCCTTGGAGAACTATTGGCAGTGGCAGCAAACCTCTCCACCCACTCCAAATCTGTCAGGGTGTCAGAGTCACGTTGTCTTCAGGTGTCCCTCTTGGAGACACTTGCTTCTGGGGCAACTGCAGCTGCCCCAGTTTGTTGCACCATCAACTGAGAGTCCACAGTGCAAATCCAAGCAGGCTCGGCTAAAAGATACGTGGTGAAAAAGAGACGGAGGGATTTATGCCCAAAGCGTGTTCACTCACACTCAATTCAGCCCTAAAGCCATGGTGCTTTTCTGGCAGCCTTCAGAGGGATGTGTCTGAGGAATCTCATACTGGGTAACTTTACGAGGCTTCTCCTGCAAAATGTTGTCCATGTCACAGAGGAGCTGGAAATAACTGCAGAGAATGAGAGTTCGGGCGGTTCAGATATTATCCCAAATCCTTTTTGTCCTTTGGAATGGTACTAGAAATTTCCCACAAAGACAATCCACGACATTCACTGTTTGATCAGAAATACGATAAAAATACACTTTTCTCTGACTGTTACAGCTTCTCCCGCTTGTTAAAGCTGTTATGGAGAGCAGATACATTGAGAAGAAAGGCACAAATGGAAAGCTGGTAAAAAAGTGGGGAAGAGTCAATCAGCTACACAGAACTGAAAACAGATCAAAGACCGTATCAATGATTAACAGGAGTACATCAGGGGTTTTTTGGTTTTTCAAAGCTTGCTCTGAGCCAGCTGAAAGTGAAATGTGATGTGCTGCAACCTTCCCGGTGTGTTTTAAAGCAAACGAAAGTCCTATTTAACATACATCAGCAAACTACATGCTCGGTATTTCTTTTCACAACTGATTTCTTGAAACTTTACCCTTTCACTGGTCAAACAGGCTGTTTTGAGCATCTGACAACCTTGCCCTAGCCAAGTCAAATTAACTATCAAAGAAATAAAAGCCCAGGATTTGCCTTGATGTTTTATGTGCTCTGGGAGAGCTGAACATAAAAACAGTGTCAGAATGACACTTGGCTTTGTCTTGTTGCCACCAGTCTGTATTCTGCTGGTTTGGCATCTTTCAGTTTTAGGCGTGTAAGACAGGAGAAAATTTGGCATCCCATAGTTGTCTTAGTGACTGAGGAGCTTAGTGAGGTGGAGAGATTCAGATTGTTGTGGAAAACCACCCAGAAGTTCAGAAGGAGATGTCTTCCCCACCATCCCCATACTTTCTGGAGGACAGGGGGGTTGCAAGCAGCTTGGAAAGAACAAGCTGCAAGCTGTACCAGCACAGTCCTTGCGTGGACAACCTTTGAGCCCTACCAGCACAGTCCTTGTGCGGGAGGTGCCTTTTGCAGGTGATGGGGTCAGAGGTGCTGTTTGCCACTGGCCCTGGACAGACACCTGCATTTCTGAGATGCTTCTGAGATGCTCCGATGGGCTGCAGAAGCAGGACACATCTTCATGCAGGAAGTCAGGAAAGCTTTAGAGCCACTTTTGCTTCTGCGTTCCTCACAGGCTATGCTACGGTTTGACCTCAAATCAGTCCCCAGTCCTTCTGTCTCTGTGATCGACCGTGATGTCTAACATAGGCAGCTTGTCCCGCTGTTTTTCAGCCCTCTCCCAGCCTGCAGCAGGGTTGCCAGTGTGCAGTAAAAAGGATTGTGCAGCAGTTTTTTTTCTGCTCCAGGCCAAGGTATAGACAAAGGCCACATTTTCTGTAGTCAGTATGAAACGATTCCCATGTTTTCCACTGCAACAGGGTTATCTTTCTAAAGCTTGTTATCTGGTACCTTTGAGTTCGTGTGAGTGGTCCAGTGAAAGGCAAAATGCCTACATGGTACCTCGGGTAGGCTCAAGCCAGCGTCCCTAGGACAGCCCGGCACCTTCAGGAGTCCCCTGGGCGGTCACCCTCCATCTTGCCCTATTTACACCCTCAGGGCCAGCACTCACAAGGAGGGCTGTGGCCAGTGTTGCCCTCCCTCAGGATGGACCTTTCATCCTTTTTCTCTGCTCACCAAGCTAAGGAGGAGCACGTTATCCCCAAGTTCAGGGCAGCTGTGCTTCCCAAGCGTTCCTGCAAGCACAAAACGCTGTGGCTAAGTGTCACGGTTTAGCTGTAATTATTCCCGAGGGACAATCCCTAAAGGCCTCGTCTACCCCGGGCATCCGCCTTGGTCGCAGCCAGCAATGATCTCACCAGCGGCAGAGGTCTTCCAGCGCAGACAGACACAGCCACGCCAAAACACCATTCGCACCTCCACGATTTATCCGGCAGGGACGAGCTCTTGGGTGAAAGCTGCGTTTGCCAATCCTGTGCTTGGGCTCCAGTGTTCCATGGGTGAAGCTGTTAGCGTTGCCAGCATCAGTGCCTGCGTATCGCAGCCCCTTCTTACCCCCGGAAGGTATTTGCTCTTCTGATTGCTCAGATGCAAAGCACTGGGGGGGGTTTCTGATCAAAACCCCAGTGACAGCGGGGGCTTCCACCAGCCTCACAAGACTGGCATTCCAAGGCTCAGCCGCACATCTCGGTGATACCTCCAGCTAAAGGGTTTCTCGTTAGCACATTAAAGCACCAGCAGCTAAAGAACCCTCGTTAGCGCTTGCTGCACAGAGCAGTTGATCACTTCAGCAGCAGACCAAGTTACTTTGGAGATTAATGACACAGTCATTCAGCTTTGTCCTTTCTATTTGTTAACTAGTTTGTTCTGCAAATAATAAATACGGAGGGGAAAAAAAAAACCAACCAACCAACCCTATTCTCCAGAACACCACTGTGAGGAGACAGGATTAGAATGACATCAAGTGGCTTTCAGCGTGACTTTGTGCAGTGTCAGGGTAGACATTCATACTGTAATACAATTATTCAGTCAATCCCACTCCCTGTGAAGTCAATGGATACAGTGCCAGGGACTTCAAAGGAAGAAGGATCATGCCCTCCTGTGCATTTTAGGGCTCTAACAGAGGTTGCTAAAAGCAGTTTTTAAACAAAGTAATCCCATTTATTTTTCAGAGAAGCATGCAGAAACACTAGACTTGCTAGCTGCTAAGGGAATTCCATTTTTTTCCAGTTAATTATGTTCCTAAGCAGAACGAAAATGAAAACTAAGATCTTTTTTTAATCTTCTGCAAAACAAAAATTCCGAAAACTACAAAGCTCAGTTTGGATCAATGGAAAACTTGTTTTCCAGTAACATCAAAACATGTTTTTTTCGTTTGGATATCGGCTTCATAAGAGATTATGCTTTGTCATAGAGCATTTCAACAATGTTTTAGTTAAATGAGACACCAGAATGGTCCCGTCTGACAAGGTCTGTGAAGAATGTCTGGACCACATTGAAAACTTTTCATTCTGTTTTTTTTGGGGTTTGTTTTTTTTTTGTAACTGGAATCCAGAATGCATTGATTTTTCATTCCCTGATAGAGAAAAAGAAGTTTTTAAGTAGTTCTAACCATCATCTAGTAACTCACAACTTGCATTAAGGAAACATTTATAAAGAGTTAATAAGTGACCAACAGATATACTAGGACTTGCTACAGACATGAGTGTTATGTATTATAAATGCTCATAAGCACACGAGTGTTACAGAAATTGAGAGAAACCCATTGACCTCCTGTCCTCTGTTGTAACAGATTAACCATATACCAAACCACGTATTTATCCTATATTAACCATGGGTCCTGCTTAGTCTATTGATAAAGTCTACCCTTCACACAAAACATGACCATTCATGTGAGAGCTACTTTGCACCAGCACCCGGGGTGACATTTCAGATGTTGAGACCAGCCTCCACAAAGGCTTTGCCTCCATCCACGGCAAAGGGCCCCAGGTGAGACGCTGAGTGCAATACCGAGAGGTGTTTATACCCCTGCCCACATCGGGCTGGGCACAGCCCTGGGGGAGACGACAAGATGCAAAGGGGACAGGGACAGTGGGAAGACTTATCCACCGCCAGGTCACAAGGCTGGTAGTTCTCACATTGTCCAACTTAATGTACTGTTTAAAGGCTACGGAGTTGAAAGCAAATAATCTGTCAAAATAATGGGTTTTTTTTAATCATCTGTAGAGTCCTCAGCAAAATTGTCCCCCATCAGTGGTCCCCTGAGTTTCCCCATCCCATGCTTGTTCCCATTTTTGGAGCATGGACATTCTTCATGTGCATCAGGTGATGAAAAGCCATCACTGTGCGGGGCAGCTGTCAGCAATCCCACCCTCTGCTACGGTGGCTACTGCTTTAGGTTCATCTTTGAGACGCAGAGCTCTGATGACAACCTGGGATGTAGTAATTTATGTACTTCTAATACAAAGAGCCAGCTCCTCTCAATTCCCCTTTCAGATACCCGTCTTGCAAATATGGAAACAGAAGATGATGGCAAAGCCCAGGAGGCCGTTGGGGCTCAGCCGCTCAGCCATTTCCTACCCATCAAGAAAACGAAAGCCAGAGAGGGAGGGAGACAGAGATAACCCACAGCACAATTCACTGCCCCAAAACAACCTCCTCAACCAAAGGCACAACCATAATCATTGGTGAGAAAAAACACTCCTCACTAACGTGTAAGAGTGATTTACAGTGCAGGTCCCTTCCCAGCACAAGGGCTCTGGGCAGTCGGGAACGCCAGGAATGCCGGGCACCTCGGCTCAGGGCTGCAAAACATGGGACCACGTGCAGGTCAGAGGGGCGTCTGACAGAAAGAGGGGTGCTTTCTCCTCCGCTAGCCTCCTGACGCTGTGCAGCCACAAGCTTTGAAAATGCATCCCGTTAAAACGCAAATGCAATTGTGATAACAGCAGTGAAGAACAGTGCACTGAACTAGTTTTAACATTTGAGATATCCCAGTCAATGTTTCTGGTTTACAGAAGTCTTAAGAAGCTTATTACATCAGCTCTGTTTCCTTGTTTAAGCAAAATCAGCTTTAAATCAGCCTTCTCCAAGACAGGCAAATAGTATAGGTGGTGTGTATGAGAGGAGCTCAGTTTTTACTAAAATCAGTTTAAATTCACACTGAAAATTTCACCACAAATATTTGCTAACTCATTTAAAATGGGGCCTATATCAGTTTAAATTGAGCCCTCATAAAGGTTTGCTTCAGCTGTTATGGAATAAATGAGTTAAACAGACTGCCATCTCTTCTAATGATTGCAAACATTATCATTACTTCTAAACTGAACAAGACATGCCAGGCTCGGGGTTCGATCTGCTGCTGAAGATGTGAGAGGTCTAAAGTCATCTTTCAAATTTAAATACCAAAGGCATAAAGGTGGGTGTCTCAAGGAGGGATTACAACACATGCAAAGCTTAAAGAAGAGTCCAGGAAGAAAGGTCTTTGCTGTGAAGAAACACTCCTACCATTTTAAAAGGTGGTGGGTAAATTCGGCATCAATGCTCTTGTGTGCAGGCCTATACATTTCAACAGAGTTGTGATAGCTCATGTAATGCCTGAATTTGGATCTACAAAATGGCCCCAGTGCCATCACAGTTATTGTATAAAATAGTCTCCTCTTCCTATACCCTACCTTCTGTGACCCTCGGAGAAGCTACTTTCTGCGTCGCCGTGTCCCTGTGCCCCTTTTCTGGGCCCCAGTCCTATCTCTGGATCTACATAAGCAAACCCATAAGCGCTGGGTCTCCCTGTGCCCCTCCAGCTGCAGTATCAGGTCTCCAGACAGCAAGTTCCTCGGAGCAGTTCCCATGTCTCTAAAGCACAAGATAATTCCCAGGAACTAAAAAACTATATCCCCTCAGTCAAAGGTCAGGACTGCATGGATTCGTACAGTACAAATCCAAATCCAAATGCATCTACTATTCCTGAAATACCTCTTTTGCTTGCAAGTGTTGGAAAACAGCATGTGCATGGGATAAATAATGCCTATATAGGACTTCAATGGTAAAACTAATCATCCTATATGCTTCCCATAGTGTAATAAGGCATCACAGCACCATGAGCTCTCTATATTACACTTCACAGGCAGGTATCGCTACTTTTTGCAAAGTCAACGTGGTCCAGGTCTGTAAAAATAAAGTCACAACTCAAAGCATTGCAAGCTTCATTTAACAGCATCACTAACAGAGTGATCACAGACAACAAAACAGGAAATAAAGGGCAAGGTGGAGCTACATTTCCTAATTCTCAGGAGTCCATACGTAAGTCTCCACACACTGCCCCACAACAGGCCTGTTATATGCCAATTAACCCATACTCTGGCTAATTCTGTAACTCTTATTTTGCTGAAAAATTACTCCCATGTTATTACAGAAGGGGAAACTGAAGTTCAGAAGGACAAAGAAGGGGAAAAAGAGCCTTGCCCAACCTCCAAGACTGCACTGCAAAGAACAGATTGCACGTTTCTAGTCCTAGCAGAAACACGGCTTATAAAAATTAAATTTATGAATTATTTCAGAATTTTAATGACCGGCCGCTGTTGTTATCATTATTATGGAAACGATTTTATTGCCACAGGTAAGTAACAGCAGTGGCCCCGAGTGCAACATCAAGAGGCAGCAAGACAAATTTGCCAATAGTGTGCAATGAGTAGAGCCACATCTCCATACCAGACCAGAAATTCTGGTCCAGTATTTCCCATTCAGCTTGTTGCCTTTCTTTACATAGTTCCTGCACAAATGTAGTCATGTGTCATTCACCCTAAAAGCACTTTTCTTCTATTGATCGATTTATCATTTGTCTTTCTTTAGGCAAATATCAGGTGGTTGGGCAATTTGCAGTTACTTTTAGAAACAGGTAATCATCCCGTGAATAGAGCAGAGCTGGCTCGATAAAAGATGCAGCAAAAGGAAATGATTAGGTCCTGAATGAGTGAATTAATGGTTTACTAGATCTTAATAAATCATCTGCCTTTTCCTCATGTGTGTCATGGGAAAAGCTTCAACGATGCCTAGAGGGCCAGATTCCCTCATCGGTGGCAAAGACCACAAAGAAAAATACTTACAATTGAAGGCCTGGGAAGCAGAGGAGGAAATGGTAAGGTTGGGTTATTGCCTATAGTCAGCTGCGTTCAAAACTTGGGGGAGCTCAGGAGGGCGCCTGCCATGTGGGTGCTCCAGGCTGCTGGGAGGAGGTGACTGGGGAAGAAGACACCTGTATGGCACGACCGGACTCCGCGGAGATCCTGGCACCCTCCTGCATCATTGGGAAACACCCCAAGAATCAAGGAACCAAAAGCCAAAGCGAGCGTGTGCTGGTTGGAGGTTAATTGTGACCGTCAGAGATGAGTGGTTACATGGACATGCCTGTTTAAAATAAACGAGGCAGTTATGAGCTTCTATAGCTCTTTAGAGAAGAGGTTGTAGAAAAGGATGGAAGCTCCTCAAAAAAAAAGGAAACAAATCAAAACATTGTTTTGTCTTCTGAATGAGATGAGGTAAAGCAGGCAGGAATAGATATCTGCCCGGGAATATGACACTTCACTGAAGGTCTCAATGGACTCAAGAAAAAAGTACTGAGCAGAGCCCACTGACATATAAAATGCGTGCAAGTCAAGACGCCCAGATTGTTCTTCTTTTACAGAGCATTTAGTGCTTCTTAGGACCCTCCGAAGGGGAAAGTAGAAAAAAATGGACAAAACCCCCCTGCTATCACAGCTCCTTAAAATACATCCCTTGCATGACATGAGCTAACATGGTGTGCACGACAGCAGTTGGACATCATTGTAACCCCACTGGTCTCCCAAGTAGCCAGGGTAACCAAGATTTCATGGTGCTACTCACTGAAGGAACAGGACCTCTTCTTCCTCCTCACCAGTCAATTGATGCCTGCTGTTGGCAAGGCACTGGGTGACTTGATAGGGGGTGAAATGGTGCTTTTGCTCCATCCTGCTGTGCTGCGCAGGAGAGTGATGCTCACGTGTTTATACAAATGAAAGCTTCGCTGCCTTGGACTGCTGCCGAAAGTGAGAAAGATATTTCCATGCAACGTTTTAGACCAGCTTTCTTTTAATGCCTTTAGTCTGTTCGATGACTGAAATCCAGTCTGTGATTTCATGTTCCTGGAGGTACTGTAAAAGTATAAAATAAAAAGACAGGCCCTATCTCGAGGAGTTTACAGTCTAAACACAAGTCAAAAAGAGAACAGATGAACAGGCAAAGTAGGGAGCATGGCTGAGATTAACCAGGGATAAGATACAGAAGAGGAAGAGGTGGGGATGAAAGAGTCAGCCCGATGAAACCCATACAAAAGTTGGAGGGAGATAAGAAGGTCCTCCAAAGGACGTGCTGAAGGAGATTAAAGAGGTAGGAGGAGAGGCAGGAAATGATAGCACCATGGAAGCCAATGCAGAAGAAGGTTTCCAGAGGAGCAGCACTGACTGCCTCGACGGGGGCTGGCAGGCGAGAGGAGAGCACAGCAAAAACAGTTTGACCATGTCCCCGCTGCCCCTTTCAATGTTTTCAGTGAAAGTTCAGGGGTATCTATTGCTGCAAACCATCGGCGGAAAAGGGGTTGTTGGTTTTGGGGTTTGGTTTGGTTTTTCTTTAACAGGGATAGGGCTTGAGAGATTCCCTAGAGCATACTCTCTTTATAATCCTTTCGGGATTAAATAACACCAGACACGTTTCCCCCGGACAGGCAGCTGCAATCTCACCCTGCAGAGGGGGGAGGGTGTTAACTGTCTCCCTGCCGCAGGTTGCGTGCCATGCCTGACGTCCTTTAGCCCAGAATCAACCTGACTTTTAGCCTTTAGGCCGGCTATGATACGCAGAGCGGCAGAGGGGTGTGCTGCCATCCTTTGAGAAGGAGGAGGCTCCGGAAGACTTTGGCACATCCAGACACGTGGCAGGGGAGGGAATGGCTGACTGAGCCTGGTTTCCAAACGCCAAGCTGAACGCTGCAGCCGTGGCTGTGCAGCAGAGGGTCGAGGAGGGGAGAGTGGTGCTGGCTAAGAGAGCAAGCAAAAACCGTTATGTAGGTGAATGCTTCCTTCTGTAATATGTGTATTCAAATATTCAGGACACCTACTATACTAAACCAATGGGAAATGAGGCTTGGTTTCCTGTAATGTGGAAGAGAACAGAGGAATCTTCTCTTCTGCCCCAATAAGACAAACCACTCATGAGAATGTAAAGCCATATCATCTCATCAGATATGGAAGCTTACCAATTTACCCCAAATTGGAAGTGTCCTTTTTGGGATGCTCTGCTGCATGGCGGGAGTGCAGTCCGTTCCCATGGATTTCACAATGTAACTCGTGATGGGTCAGTCTGTAGGGAGTGACTTGAAACCTGAACTTCCCCGGTTCAGAGATCATCAGATTTGTTTCCTGATTAAAAAAACCCTACTACTTGCCTCAGTGAGGAGAAAGCCAGTCTAACCCAAGTAAAAACCTCCTCGGTATTGTTTTAGTCTTTCTATCAGCAGCTTTGTTTTACCCTTCCTTTCAAGAATCTCCATGCTACAACATGCCCACTTACTTGGTTTCGGTATTAGGTCTGCAGCTAACAATGAACCTGCCCAATACCTGCTAGGAGAAGGCAAACGTGACAAACATGCAGTGGCTATACGTTTCATTTTGCAAGGATGTGATGGGTAGTAGAGCAAGAAATCACCTACCGAGACAGCAAGGGAGAACTGGAAAATGGTCCGTGCGCTCCCTGAGAGTGATACCGTGAGGGGAGTAGCTGGTGTAATAATTTACACAAGCCACTAAACTTCGTTAGTGGAAGATCAAGTAAACATCATCAGAACCTGACCGGCCCCTGCTCTTTGCTGACTTCGTTTGGGGAACTCACAGCACTGGAAAACAACTGAGCAGGAGGCACGTTTTTCTGATCTGAACTGGAATGTCCCCATCACATGGGGACACACGTCTGTCTTCTTGCTTAAGCCAAGCTCCCATGGGGTGTGTGTGGGAACGCAGCTATCGCTGCTTCCCCTTTACTGCTGAGGTGGGGAGAAGCATCTGCAAATTTATAAAAAGATTAAATTAGGGAAACAAATGTTCCAGCGAGACAAGCCGTGCTGCGTGAGGTGTCATGTGCGTGTGGCCCAGCGCGTCAGTCATTCGCCTGGTGTTCCCCTCAGCGTGGAAAGTCAGCACAAGCCTTGTGCATCTGCGGCTGTGGGGGCTGTAGCTTCCTCTTCATCCAGCCATGCTGGACAAAAAATGCGTGTTCCTGGGGGGAGGCTTTTACCAGCCCTGCTGATTTTTGTTTGATGTGCATTTAGAGAGCGGGCACACTGAGCCAAGAGGGGGATAAGCTCTGCACGGGAGGAAGGATGGGCAGCACGGGGTTGTGGGGGTAGGCAACGCAGCCTCGATGGCACCCAAAGAGGACAGATACCCACAGCTCGTGCAACCTGGCTTGGTGCTTCAGGATGCCGGTGCTTGAAGGCGGTGAGCGCTGGAGGCCACAGGGCTCGCGTCCTGCTTCACCGCAACAGGGTCCGCTCCAGTCCTGCTTTGCGTTGCAGATTCTCTGCAAATAGCACGAGCTTTATGTAAATGGCAGGTATATGTGTTTATTCTCTGTGGGCACAGAGTAAATCTAATTAAATCAGGAGGCTTCCAAAGTGCCATTAAGGCAAATTTGTGAAACATATTAAATTACACTCCCACCATTTTCCTGCGGTTTTGGCCTCCCTGTCTGAGGGACAGGAGTTTAGAGCAGATAAACTGATGGAAAGTTCCTCAGTCTCCAAGGAAAGATGGGAGAACGAGTGGTCTGTTCACATTTTCCCATAAGTATCACAGTAGCAGTCTGTGAGGGAAGGGTTTATTTTAGGAAGAGCTATTTTGAAAGCTAAAGTGTCACATCCTGGCTGGCTCTTTTCATGGTGTTACTATAATCATCCGGTTATGACAAGCTTAATGCAGAAAAAGCAACCTTTTTTTTTGCTTTCTTTCTTTTTTTAGGAAAAGAAACAATGTAACTGGCATATTTTTGGACAAAGGCTGTCATTTTATTTCTTTTTCAGTATTCTTTTTACTTTTCCCTGTCATCTAACCCTATTTATAAAGCGCCAGACATTAGATCTAGGAACTGCCTGTCCTTTTTGATGTAGAAGTCCATGCTGGCAGCTCTGCCCAGCCCCTCGTGCTTGGGAGGGTTTTCTGAGTCTAACACAGCAAGCGCTTTTCTGGCTGGCACACGCTCTCCTGCGTTCCCCTGCTCTCACCCAGCTGGGGCTGGAGGTAGGAAACCAACAGCTGATGAGAACTCACCGTCTCCGCTGTCTGAGTTAGCGCTCTTTGACGTTAAACCGATGCATCCGAAGATCAAAATCACCCCACAGGTACCTATTACGAACAAGCCTGCTCTCCCCGGGGCGATGCAAGTAGGTGGGCAGCTGTCTTGCTGCGGGGTCTGAGCTGGAGCAGCGAGTCTCGGCTTAGCAAGTGTGAGAGAGCTGGAGGGCGACCAGGCTGGCTGGTCCTGCTGGTACCACGCACATCAGCGGTCGGGTCTTACACCTCCCTCCTCCGCTCTGCTCGGCAGGCTGGACTCCAGCTGAAGGCCAGGGTAGCTCGGAGCAGGGCTAAAAGACTGGGTGCTTTCATGAAATAAAATTATTTTTGCAGCTGGAGTTGAAGCACAGTAGCTCATTCTGACTTAAACCGCGTTTTCTGCGGACCAGACAGACAAACAAGACAAACGCAGACTGCATCTTCCCTTGCGCTTAAGTAGCTCCTGCTTTGAATTCAAAGGGCATAAGTAGGAAATTGATATACTTTCTAATTTATTGGAGGGAAGATAACACTCGGAAAACCAAGGAGACTGCTCTCAATTTATGGGAAGAGGACGCTTTTAAACAGTGAATGAGCGAATGTTGAAAGAGTCCTGCCTATAGAGCTATATGCATTTAATATTCAGAAGACTCACAGGAGATGCTAAAGTGCCCTCAGCTCAGAAAATTAATAAAATATTATCTCATGAGTGAACTTCAAAAGCTTTGGCAGTTCCATTCATTCCACTTCAGATAAGCAGCCAAAATATTGCAATATCCTGCTAACCTGATGTGAAACATCCAGCTATCCTTGGCCAGTAACGCTAAGCTGGAAATGTGTGAACAATCTTTATTGTTAAATATTTAGCCATTTAATCTGCTCTGTTGTGCCTCCCTATGCCTGGATCCAGCGATTCCTGCTTCTAAAGGTGGATCTAGGCCCAGATAGTCAGCAGGGCTTTGATGCAACAGCAAGTGTCTGGAGACGCAGGATTTAAAGACTGTTTTTGGCAAACCTTGCGGCTCTGTATTAAGGGGTCACCTGTCTAGAGATCTCTCTTTCTGGGGCAGGAAGACTCCATTTTTTTGGTGGGTAAAGTGACCAAGTCTGCAAAATACATGGAGGAGGACACCGTCTGAGGAGACAATGTTTTAGGGAGATCCTAGACTTTGGTGGCTTTTGGCTCACCTCATTTCCCAGCAAACCATCTGCTCCCAGCTGCCCCAGGAGCAGCTTGGCCAGCCTTGGATCTGGGCTCTCAGTTATTTCTCTCTCCCACCACAGTTCTGTTTTATTTCATTTGTTTTCCTCAGGCTCCTCTTGCCATAACAAATTACCGGCGATGCTAGAACGTCAGCTATTGGGACACGCAGAACCTTTTAATTTTGAGCCATCGGCTGGCCCTGCCTTTCCTCTGAAAGCAGGAGGAGGAGAGAGGAGGTGTCAGGCCAACGTGTAGGGTTCATGCTCCACAGCACTGAGGCCTGGCACTTGCTGAGGATGCAGGTGGGGGGGCTTAACACAGAGGTCCCAAATTAACCTGATGTCTGTGGGAGTCAACATGTACTAAAGTTTCCCTGTTACGCGTTCCCTGCTGCAACAGGAACTCACCCAGCCAGAAATGGGATGACATATCTCAACAGCATGGCTATGTGAGGCATCACCAGTGGATGATGTTTGGGCATCTCCGTGTTACTCTGGTATCCTGTGCTCCTCACCTCCTCTTCATCATTTCACAGGTGCTGCTTCCCCAGGAACCCCCAGCGAATGTAAGGGAGAGCTACCTCTCTCCACTTGCTGCTAGAAGAGAAGACAATCTTAAGCAGGGGTGAATAAATTCCCATAAAGTCCCCCTGATCATGACTGGATGCTGCTGGGAAATAGGACAGAGATCTGTTTCTCGGCCACCAGTTCAACAAGAGGCAGTAACAACCAAGAGCCAGCATCATCTCAGGGCAGTCTGGTTATCCACACGGATATCCACGCAGTTGTCTCTGTTAGCCCAGATATTCACCTCACCCCAGCCCCAGCTGACACTCTCGTCAATGTAGTCTACAGACAGAACAAAAATTAAATCCCTGCGGCATCCTGTTCTCCGCTCATCCCTGCTGCTGGTCCCTCCACACGAGGAAGGGAGCCCAAGGGAAGCTTTATTAGTCTGTCGATGAACATAAAATGATAGCGCTTACAGGACTGTCAATCCAGCACAAGTAATGAGTTAAATACATATATATATATTTATATTTCATTTCCAATTCATCAGTAATTCCCGACAGATGGAATCCTTGCATTTCGGGTCAACTTGACATCACCAGCACTCAAAGGTCCAAGTGAGCATTGCTAAATTTAATGAGCTGCAGTAACAATGTCTCCACATTATTGGACTAATTACTAGCTTCTGAAAAGAAAAGAAAAAAGGACGGGGGGAGGAAGAAAAAGTAAATCCTCTAAACAGATGAAACTTTAATTAACAGCATTTTGAGACGTTACTTATTATGGAGCAAATGCCACTTCAAAGTGAAAATAGCCCCTAGGTGGATAATAGATCTAATGAAAGGTACAGTAGTCAATTTAGTACTAACTTGCTTCATATGTACGGCTTTAAGCCTTCAGAATAACCAGACTTCATGGCAACAGCCAGCGCACGCCGCTGCTCGTGATGCAAAGTCTCTGTTTCCACGGAGTATAGACCCTGCGGAAGGGTTTGGTGGGAGGGCAGCCTGATGCAGGCGGGTCCTGTCCATCGAAGCAAACTACAGCGCCTGGGCACTTCAGCCGGCGGCCAGTGAAGTGAAGGCCTGGCAACCTGAGTGGCTTGGGAGTCAAATTTCCCATGCAAGATTTTTATGTTAAAAAAGAATTGTTTTCATTAAAAGTAGCGGCTACAGTCTCGGTCTTCCAGGTTGAGAGTACATGTTTCGTTGAAGCCAGTGGAAATGTTGCACATCAACCTTGTGGAACTAGTAATAGAATTTAGCCTCAAATGAATGAAGCAAATGCAAGGCTAATTTCTTCAAATTAACTTTCAGCAGCTTCTGTTTCTCTCTCTCTCATGCACACACACACTCATTCATTCACTTATTTAAACAGGGACAAACACAGGGGAAAAAAAAATCCTAGCCTTCAAACCAGTCAAAATATTTTTCCTGTGAACTGAGAAGGAAGAAAAGGAAGAGGTTTGTTGCTATTTCTTTTTTCGAATACTGAGCATTGCTCAGATCTGCCATGATGAGGGGCCATGTCAAATCGTCCAGATCAGGTAACAGCAGGCTGCAAAAACCTTTCCTTACCCTGCGGAGACCTTCATGAATCTATTCATACCTTGCCCGCTTCACACGCCAGTGTAACCACCTTTACAAACCCCACTGATGCGAACTGCGACTGCACCAGCCCAGGGCGGGCTGGCACCTCCCCGCAAGGAACTGGGATGATCCGGGAAGTGCAAATCACGCCGGTCTGCACTGGGAGAGCTCGGCTGATGCGACAATGTTTGCGTGCGTTTAGGTGCATTGCCCAGATGGGGACCCACAGAGCGAAATTCAGCATTCACTGACATCCTGTGCGATCTTGCAGGATTCACCCAGCCAACCACTGCCCCCCCAGGCAGGAGGCAGGGAATGATAAAACTTGGCATCGTCTGGCTGTGCAGGATGCACGCTTGCTGAGTGCAATGGAATATTGCTGGGAGGCTGGGAGCTGGGGTGGGGGAAGGGGGAAGCATCAGATTTGTTTAGTCATAGTCGTACCTCAATTTTCTCCTTGGTTTTCTTCCCACTCCTGCCCCAGGAGGCCCATTATTTCCCACTTCAGAATTAGCACCTTTGCCAGCAGAACATAAAGACGATGGCTAAGGAAAGCTGCAGCCTCTGCCCTTGGAGTATTTTCTGCCCTGGTGATGGGACCTTAATTGAAATCATTTGGTTTGGGAACAAAACAGCAAGTGCTCTGCTGCCAGTATGTGGGAACACAGGGGACTCCGTGAATACGTGTTTCCCAGGATGCTGCCAAGGCACAGTCTGGCAGGGTTGGGGACAGCAAGTTCCACATCCCCAGCCCCATCAGGGATCCTGCTCTGCAGAGCTCTCCTGCTCACCTTCACTGTTGCCTTAGGTAGCACTGCTTAGGTTGCCTTAGGTAGGTAGCTCTAGCCATGCACCACAGTTCCTTACCTTGTTTTTTTAACTTGCATAGGTCTCTGCCCTTCCAAAGCAGCATGTATTGTCCCAGCAAACCAGATAAGCAAAATTTATGCTCTTTGGTAAAGACCCAAGACCACACCTACAACTGGGCTAGTCAGAATCCAGGAATTTAATAGTCTAATACAGAGAGTTCACTTTATCATCACCTCTCCCACCTCCTCCCTCAAACTAAAACACTTTTAAAAAAAAGAGGCAGCAGCTTAGAGGCTGGTGGCTATGTTTAGCTGGAACAACATTTGAGATTTTGAGGGAAAACCCCTGGCTGCGAAGCACCTGGCTTATGTAATTTGGGGAAGAAACAGGCTTCTCCCTATCAGAAGAGGGATCCTGACATCAGCGGGTATGTGGCTGTTCAGTTACTGAGGAGAGGATCACAGGACCCACAAACCAAGGTGTACGACAGGAGAATATACTGCAAAACGTGCCTGTGGTGCAGGGGGTGCCTTGTTGGTGGCTTACGTACTGCTGAGCTGCACTCAGCTCATAGCCATACAGCAGCCTTCATGGCCATCTCTCTGCATGAGACTCCAAAATAATTCTTGGATATGTCCTAGTCCACTTAAGCTATGATTTTCCCCATAGTAACAAAAAGATGACAGCCACCACTGAGCCACATGCGACCGACTCCTGCCGTGTTCCCAGGTCCAGCCCAGGCCGCTCACCCAAGCCATTCCAACCCAGGTTTGACATATGAAGCCAAGATTTCCTTAGCCATCTGGCTCAGGGGCTTTTGTGAGGCTTCATGCCATTGCTCTTCTGTATGTGGGAGCTGGTTCCTCCTCCAGCCATTGCAGTCTCTTCCAATGGCCTCAACTTTACTTTTGCCCATGACTCTTAGGACACCCTGACCACCCGAGTGGAAGCCTGCAAGGCAGCCTGTGGGCTCCAAGCAGCTGGATGTTTTCCAGGCTTGTGGTTGCCATCTTTTGTTACTGGAAATACCCTAATTAGTTTCTAATGCGCTGCATTAACCTGACAGCCATCGACCTTTTCTCTGTTGGCTTCTTCAAGGATTTTATTTTTTTTAACACCAATAGCAGATTGCAAACACTTTTCCCAACACAGTGCTCCTTGCTCTTCTCATAGCTGAAGATGGTCTGTGAAGACACTGCACAAGTGGTGGGTTTGGCTGGAAAGCAGGACATGGGGCTGGTATCTCCCACAGCTGTTTGACCAGTCCAAGCAGGTGTTTCTGCACTGGCAATTCCCTTTCCCTGACCAAGAGCTGGTGGGAGGCAGGAGGCCCTCGATGGGGAGAGCTGTGAGGTGTCCTGGAAGTCCCTCAAAACACTTGCTCAGGACCTTTACCTCTGAGACACCTTCTCTGCAAAGGGATGAGGTCAAAACTCACCTGGGAGGAGCACTTAGCCAAGCAGGCAGATATGTGTCACAGCAGATATAAGCAGAGGCACTATCAAATAACCAGGCAGAGTTTAAGCCCTAGGACAATTAAGAGTCCCGTAGTACAGAAATATCCTAACTTGCAACTTTCTTCTACTTCTTTCTCCACTTGCTACGCGCAGATGCAGACTTCTCACAGCACAGAAGAACAACATGTGAGCAGCTGCCTCTTATTCTCACTCTTGATGCTTAAAAACAAAACAATTTGTAAATTAGTCTCCCTCACGAAGGGATGAGAGAAAGAGATCCCCTCTGCAAAGTCTTTCTCGCAGCCCTCTGGTACCCATGAGGTACGGCCCTGCAACCTGGGTGTCAGCTTTAGCAGCTGTTTGCAAAATTTCCCCCTGGACCCAGGTTCGCCTTTCAAGCATCGCTCAGGGGCCGTGGGTCTGAGACATGTGTTTGATTCTTGTCTAGTTAGCTCTTACCCCTGACTTGCTACGAAGAAGGGCGGGGGAAGAGATGGGTCAAACAGATGACGTTGACAAAGGAGGTGCCTGCAACTTGATTTACTTCAAGTCCTTGAAAGCCTGTTACCGAATGTAAAAGAGGAATAAAAAACAAAAACAGGAATAAAAAACAACTAACGTATCCAATTTTTGTGGCCAAAGAAAAAAGGCACTGGAAGGCAGGCTTTTTAATGGCTATCATTCCTCCTGTGTTATTTGAAGATCCCCTTGTAAACGGGAATCCTGGGTCTGTTTTGCCATCTGTTCCCTCCACTCCTGCCTAGGAATCCTGAAAGGGTATGTATTGTATATGCAGGTTCAGTGAGGCCCACTTACTATAAACAAATACTGCATGAAATATGGTGGGGCCAGCTCTTTCTACAGTGCCTGTATTTATGAGGAAACAGTATAAAAACAAATATGTAATCTGGAAATAAACCTGTTAAATGAATAAAAAGTCCTACGGAGCAAAACATAATGATTAGCAGAGCCATTCAGTGAAAGACCCTGTTAAGGGAACACATCTGCTGTCATCCACTTTGCATCAGTGCTTTTCCCCCCTGATAAAAATCCATCTAAAAGCAGCCATCAGAAAATCATGGGGGAGGGGAGCGGGCAGAAGGAGGAGACGATACAACCTAAGAGCTATGAGGCCAACCATGGCACTTTTGCTGGTTCTTGAAATGCCTCTTGAGTCCTGCACCCTGCTGTCCACCAAATATAATCTATGTTATTTACAGCATGTACTAGGTACCGATTACAGTCACTCAGCTGAAGGGAGGGGAAAAAAAAGGGAACAAGAAGTAATAAAAGAAAAAAAAAGAAAGAAGGATCAGCAAAGCAATTGAAGGCCAGCATGGTGTGCTGAACAAAGATTCAAATAAAGAACTTGAAGTGCAACATATTTGTGCACACATGCATAGAAAATCATATTTTGGTTTCGACCAATTGTACAGAACCTAAGCACGGGTTATACAGAAGGGCAGCGCAAGATAAATCTGCTGTGGAAATGCAACTCAATCATGACCTCTGATTGCCAGCTTCACTTGTGTGCAGTATCACTAGTCAAATGCAGGAAGTGCTATTCTAGCTACCTGTTCCTATTAACTCCGTATTTACAGAACTCGAGTAAAATCACAACCTGCTCCACACCCACCCCACCCGCCCACACGGGCAGAACCAGCCACAGACAGGCCAGTAACCGCACTTGTTGTCACCCTCTCTCCCCGAGATTTACATTTGCTCCAAGATGTTCTGGGTATTTCCTATCTCAGTTTCTGCTTTCCACTGTGGGTTGCCTGACCTTCCCCATGGAGCCGGTTATTAATACTCCAGTCTCTACCGACAAGGCAAACAAAGTAGGTATAAGCTGATGCAACTCTGGAAAGCGCCGTACCAAACGCTGATGCAACCCCCCCGAGAGCCGTGATTACTCCCCCGGAGCACGTGGGATGAGGATGGCCGCCTTGCTTTCAGCTTGACTCTTGCTTTCGCCTTTGCCTGTCAGCACAAAAACTGACAAAACCCACGTCTTCCCAGTCTGCGCCTTGGAAAAGCTCTGGTTTTACCCTCCTGCTAACTATTCCCAGGTAGAAGCATTAGGCAGACAACGTGCTTTTTCTTTGTCACACATGTGACTTCACGGTCAAACTGAAGTGCATTGCCTTGGTTGTGTTTTTACCAACGGGATCGTTTCCGCTTCTTACTGATCAATCAAAGTAAAGCAATAAAACCTTCAGCTTCGTAGCAAGGGAGACAACGCCTCAGCATCGACTGGAGAACCGAGTAGCAGGCAACAGGCCTGTGGCTCCCCTTCCCCACCCAAAGCATGGAGTAAGGCATCCCGTAGCATAATTTGAGTACTAATTGACAAAACAGGCATAGTAATTTGCTTGAACGTGCACTACGGTGCTGGTGTACTGTTTGCAAATTATTAACCAGCATAGACTTGCTGCCGTTGGTGTATGTGAGATATGCGTAAAAGCTTAATGGGTTTATATCACTACAGTTACTACTACTGCTCACTGCCACACTTTAGTATTTTTATTGCTTTTTCATAGCTGACATGATTCTGATGGTATGTAATTAAATATTTTACAAAGATAGGGTCTGATCCGACAACCTTTATGCACATGAATAATCTCATTATGTTCAATGCCTCCACTCATGTACCCAAAGCAGGCAAGACTGGGTTCCTACTGCTACAAAAGTAATTTTTTTTTCCCCTTCTGTATTTCCCTTTTGGGATTTTGATGGAATTAATAATAATAAAAAAAAAGACCCTTAAAACTCCTTCACATTTATTTTGTGCATTGAAACCTTCACCTAGGATTTAAAGAAACTATAAGAACGCCGTTGTGGCCGTTATGTTTGGCTGGGGATGGAAAGAAGTAAGAGTTTGTATTTTGTCACAGACTGAAAGACATATTGCTTTTTTGCCAGTCTGTATCTTAGTGCGGTTTCCTGAGACTGATTAAGGGCTCAAAGGGGGGATTTTTTTCAAGAATTCATGACTCACTTTAAAAAGTGGTATATTTCAGGCATGAGGGGGATTGCCCAAATGTTGGGGTTTTTGTAATATTACCTGCAAAATATGTCACAGTCATATGCTTCCTTCAAACTGATACACGTGCAAAATGCTCACGTGCCAGTGTCTTACAGGCTGTGCACATCCATCCCACTCCCCACTCACCCAACACATCCACAGGTTCACAGGGAGGTTTTGGTCCACTCCAGCAAGAGGCGAGACTGACCCAAAGCTAGATCCGGAGCTGAAGATCTTTGTTACAAAGCATGGTTTGGGGTTGACCGGTCGTAAAACCAGCTTTTCAAGTTTTGATTCAGATCTAAGCCTACAGGCAGACCTGTCCCAGGTGTGTTGCCATCCTGGCACCTGGTGAAACTCATTGCTACTCACCCAGAATATCCCAAAACAATCAGGCAGGAGGGAGAAGGCACAAGTGTACCTCGGGATTTGAATTTTAAATTTGGATTCATTTCAGAGAGACGTATTTAAACCATTGCAGCCATAACCAAAGCACAGGCAAACAGAGAGGGCATCTGGGCAACTGTGAATCCCAGGAAAAACACCAGCCCTAAGTAAAAACTTGTCACTTTTCAATGCCTCCGAAGCTGAATGAAGGTATTTTTCTGGCTTTCCCCCAGCAGGGAATGCAGGAAGGCTCTGAACTGAGGCAGAGAGACTTTCTGGTCATTTTTGCATACTCCCTTGTTATTTTCCTACCCCTTGGACCCCTGAAAAAGCCTCTCTTCCATCTTTGGGCAAAAAGGGAACCAAATATGAGCTTCTGGAAACAAACAGGCCTTTGAAATTAAAGCCTGCTGAGTTATTAGCCTAGTATGAAAACCAAGTTATTGCATAGTTGCACCTAATCTGTGACTGGGAAGCAATAAACCCACTCACAGCACAGCCCAAGCAGGAGGAGGACAGCCATCTGGCTTTTGGGGAGCTCTGCCGGACTAGTCACTTTGAGTGTCACTAAATCATAAGCCATGACATGAGGTGAAGCCTTTTCAGCACACAAAGTGCAGAAGAGCTTTGGTGCCCAGGCAGGGGTACAAAGCCCCCTCCCGGTCCTGTTTACTCAGCAGGGGTCACACCAGAGGCTAATCCCATTACCTTTCAGCTGCTGCACCCTTCGCAGTGATTTACTGTTGCACCGCAGAGGGGTGCGTTGAAAACAAGTCCAACCTAAACCTGAACTCATCTCACGACAACGATTGCAAAGTTGTTTCAAGACCCAAACTGAAAGGAAAAAAACAAAAAGTCATTTATAAATTATCTGATCCAGCAGTCCTGACCTGCTGGCCGTACAGTAAAGCAGCATTACCCTGCCCCGGCAGCTAAGCCCAGAAAGGGGATGTTCCTTTTGAGATTCATCAGTGTAGCACAGCTGGGAGCCCTTCCTCCATCATTAACTGTTGTTCCAGGATCTGTTCAGAAAAATGCAAGTCAACCAGTCAGCTTCTAGCTTGCCCATCTTTGTATTTTGGTCAGTGTGGGGAAATAGGCTGCCAGGCCTGCACCCCTTCTCCTTCCCTCCTCTCTGGATGGCGCGCACGCTTGGGCTTCAAGCCTGCTTCCCTTGGCCTGACACGTTGCTGCCAAGTTGCCGTCAGGGACAGAATCAAGAGTACTGAAACGGCAGGAGAAAGATGATCCCTCATGACACAATGGGGAAAGACAACACACACCAAGGCCTCTGGAAAACAGACTCTCTCCTGGCTTCCCACCATGCACAAATTTATGAGGTTTGAATGAAATTCAGCTAAAGCATCCAGACCAACGACTGCTTATCCAAAATGAACTCAATCGCTGGACTTTTGTCCATTTAAAAGTCACCTCCACGCTCCTTAGGTTAAGCCCTGTCAGTATCTGAAATACCTCAAATAACACTAACCCTTCTGTTGGCATCACAATGGGGGATGAACTTTTCAAAAAACTTTTTAAAAACATGGTAAAAACACACAGATCAAGACACTACAGTGACCTCAGCACATGGACGTGTTACAGCCCTTTGACAAGTCAAAGGCGGCACTTAAGAGAAGCGGAAGCGGGTAGTTAAGTCAGACACAAGGTTTACTTGCCCATATGCACCTATGAACGTGAACATATGGATTTCTTTACATCTTGACCCCAGAGAAGGGCAAAAAACTTGAAAATTGCCACCTGGTTTCTGTGGTTATTTTTCCATTTAGAGATTAAACAACACCTAACCCCACGTGCGCCTATTTTTCTGTTACAAATAGGCAGCACAGGCAATTGCAAAGCAAGGAGATGGGTGTGAGAAAGAGGATTTCTAGTGACCCAGGGGGAAAAAAAATAAAGGGATGAGTCCAGGCCTGCCAAACAGCTGGTTAAACTTCAGAGCTCGGTTTAAGGCTGTTCTGAGATTTGTCTACCAACAGCAGAAAAAGCACTTTCTCCTCTGCCTGCATTTCTTTTTGCACTGGTCCTCCAACACCAACACGCCAGAACGTGATCCATGCAGCAAGATCAAGACTTGTCTCCTCACCTGAGTGAAAAAGCAGCGTGTTTTTAAACATTGTTTTCCATGAGAGGTGCAAGGGCCGGGTCAGACGAGTGCTCAAACGCTTTTAATGTGTTACCACTCCTTCCTTCAGCTGTTCCTGGCTACTCCCATCCCCCTGGGCCCATCGCTAACCCATCGCAGTGCAACCTGCGGTGGGGTTGTTGAGCCCATCTCGGCACGTCGCCAACCCACCACTGCCTTTGTCTTGGCTGGGGTCCTGAGAAGAGACTGCAATACCTATTAATCATAAACCCTGTTGATTAAATCCATCTAGCTATTTCACTCAGCCACAACCGGAGGCGAAGGCTGTCCTGCAAACAGCCCTGTCCTGCAAACCATCCACCCAGCTGTGCACACAAAGACAAGGGAAGAACCGGGTCTTCATCTATGTTGAATTTGAGGCTGGTCCTGGGTTTTCCACCTGCATGCCACCACGGGCTGACATTGCCAAGTGAGAGATTTGTTAGGATTAGAGGAGAAGCTGAAACCTTCCATCAAGCCCTAAGGAACCTGTTAAACCCTTCATTGAACATTTGCAGGGGTGAGTAAGGAAGGATGGACCCTGTTCCCGTGCTGTGGACTCCCTGCTTCACGCCCTGGGAAAAGGGTATGCTGGGATCTCGAGCCCAAGTCCAGAGCTGTTCGGAAAATGAAAAACAAAGATCCCTCGAATATTTCTTTGTTTCTGTTCATAACCACAATTTCATTTGCATTGATGTTTCCTGACCGATTCTCTCCTCAAAATAATTGATGGGGAAAAGATCAAGAGATGTAATTAAAAGAGAAACAAACAGAAAACAAAGGGAAGAGGGTAAATGGGCATGCGACTTCGGGTCAGGGAAGGAAGAGGAGCAGGTGGTGGAACTGATGAGGGAGATTTAATGAACTGCGATTGACTTCGAATAACAAAGGAGGAGGAACCTAATCCTACCGTTGGATCTGTACACATATGGACTTACCATAACAAATGGTAATCAATCCATCAGCCTTAAATTAAAGATAAGATGGGCAGGAAGGAAAGGACAGAGTTTATTCCCTCCTCCCCCCCCACCCCTGCCATCAAACTAAATCTGTTTGCATGTCTCCATGTCTCTGTTGTCAGAATTAGCGTCTGCCATCTCTCCCTTCTCAACCGAAGCGGTCACCTTCCCATGCCTCACTATGCCACCGCGGGCAGGTCTCTTTGGGGCTGCCCCAGGAATTTGGGGTCCTGGTTACCCTTATTCTGCAGTGTATTTCACTTGACAGCGATCGAGGCTCAGCAGCCTCAGAAATATGCTCGCAGGACTCTGCGTGTAAACGCTCGCTGAGCTTTAATCAAATGCACATCACGGATAGTCCTGCGTGACAGAAAGCAGAGCCGCCAATCCGCAGACCTGCCAAGAATAGCCTCATCTGCTGTACAAGCGTTTTTCCTCTTTTGTATCATTTTGGCCCTGGCTTTCTCATTCTAGGACAAGCTGCAGAAATATTCTGGGTTTTATATGTTATCTCCTTGTTTCAAGCTGAAGGCAAGCTCACTAGATTTTCTAAATATATACCCAGGTTTTATGAATCCTCATTAAGTTTTCTAGGATAAAGTTTCTATTTTAAGGTCCGGATCCTCCGAAGATAGCTGCACGGTTGGACACCCCTTTCCCATACATTCAGCCAAGCATAGCTGTGTACGTGGTTTTCTTCGTGGGATTTGCCCTAATGTTTAGGCCTGGCAGGCAGTTTCTCCCAAATAAAGTGTTTCTAACCTGGTGTCTCCAGGGCCAGTAACTAATCCTTATTTCTGCTTGACCAGTAGGCAGAAAATGCATGAACAATTCATGAAGAACACTACTGACATACCTTTAAAAGAGCCAAAGCTTGTGTCTTACCGAGTAGTATCAGGAGCTAGGAAATCCAATTTTCTGTTTCGACCATAACCTTCCTACGTGATTTCCCGGCATGATCCATATTTCAGTATATTCCAGTTATTCTAGAAGAATACCGCCAGCCAGGCTGGAGGCTGCAGGGAGGAGGTGGTCAGACACACCGGGTGGGAGATATATGGGGCTGCATTTTGGGACAGGATCTGGGCGCCTGGGAGAAGCTGGGTCTGACAGAGGGGACACAAGGAGGGCTTCCCAGCCAGAGGCATTTCCACCACAGCTGCTATTTGAACAAAGCATTTGCTAGTTAAAATAATTCAACCCTATCTCCTGTATCCCGAGGAAAGGGCAGGGCAGGCACAGATGGACAAGGACATGATGTCGAGCCCTACCACATCAAATCAGGAAAGGGGGAAGAGGGGGGAAAACAGAAATTTGTGAAATACTCACCAAAGTTAAATTTTTCTCCCTATTTATAACTTTGCAAGAGGAGCGGGAGGGACACAACCCAAGCACCGGCTTAAAAGTTATGTTTCCCATTTCACTGCTTGCACAGGTCCTCTTAACCTGTGCATTGACATCCAGGTGTCCCAGATTCTCAGCAGTTGAGGAGTCCCCACCAGAAGCACCACCATCAGGGTTGCCAGAGCAGAGAGGAGCATCCTTCGCCCCGGGCACGGGGCACACCAGCAAGCGCTCTGGCCTGTCAGCAGGGACCTCCCAGGCTGAGAAGTTCCCCCATGCTGAGCTATTCCTACCTGGCCATCAGGAAAGGGACTCGGCATGTTGGATGGGAGTCGCGGGAATTGGCGATACTGTAGGCACGTGCCAAGGAGGTACAGTCAAGCACTTGGCAAGTGCTAAACCACAACACTGTGGTATCTGGTGTCTGACTTCGCTTCTCCCAACTTCCATATCCTAAATTACATGGCACCTGGAGTGGGAATTTCCACCCCATGGGTATTTTCACTGCTTTTTGGGTACTTTTTGGGCTGACCAAGAGCTGAGGTAGCATATCCCGTCACCCCCTTCACTGGGACATGCCAAGGGCTGCCTGCCCTCCCGCCAGCCTAGCAGGGGCCAGGTTCAGCTCCACAGCCTGCTGCACCCAGATCTCATTACGTCTCCACTAAAGAGGGCAATTTCCCCCCGGCCCGCTGAAATGTGACCACATAGCATCCCGAGAGCTATCATTTATCACCAGCGGCTCTTGAGAAGACAGACATTTTCCAGTGAGAGCTCGGGGCAGTATCACTCACCTGCTCCCGCAGAAGCAAATGCCAGTGTTTCTGGCAACGTTTCACTGCACGCACGCGTTCGTTAGTCAGTCACCACCACCTCACGGCCCTCCGCTTCCTTCTGTTGGAAACTTCAATTTTACTCAAACTTTTTTGCTAAAGGACTTCTTCTCTTACTTGCTGGTCAACGGAGGCCTGAAGCAAAGCACATCAATAGCGAAGGAGGAGGGAGAAGGTCAAAGCGGAGCTCGGCAGTGCACGATCCCCCTCTCAGTCTTGCAGTTTTGGGACCTCTCCCGTCTTCTTTTCACCTACGAAAATCTGGCTGCTCGCCACAGAATAATATAGCAACAGGGGAAAGAGAGGAAGAAGGCTTAACTTTTATTTATTTTAGTGCGATCATTAGGATTATGTCAGGGGGAAAAAGCATTAATACATAATCTTTTCCCTGTGCTATACAACACTGGCTGCTTTTAATTTAGAATTAAATTGAAACACTCACTCAGAGCGGCTTTGAACAGCAGCCAAGGCCTTCTTTTGCATTGTGTGAGCAGCTGGGTAGCCTTTCCACTCTCCTTTTTTGGTCCACGGTGCCTCTTTTCAGACCTGCACTTGAAGGTCAGTCACTGAAGGTACTTGTAACCCTTCCACAAGTGCTAAGGGTCGCCTTGGCTTAGAGCTGGCACACCGACTGCAGGTGAAGGGGGAAAGCCCTCCCACTGAAGTCCATGAGTGCAGTCCCCAGCAGACCAAACCTCAGCAAATAAAGCTCCACGGCTACAAGTATTTCACAAATTAAAGAGAGAAAGGACATACTAAAAAGTACATCAAAATGAGCATTTTTAAAAAATGCTAAATAGCTTTTTTTTTTCCTCGACGGCGCACATTATTTTCTACGCTTTGTCGCACATGATTAGGCAAGTTCACACAAGGAGAACACTGTTTGGAGGTATAAACAGGACAGACAAGACTGGGTGGGGTAAAGCCAAATTTAGTTAAGTGAACTGGCCATCCTGTTTTGTTCACATGACAAGCCTGCTCCAGACGGTTCTCACCAAGCTGATGAGAAAGGTGCCTCCGTTTCCCCGTTCATTTTAATCTATATAAATACTAGGTTTTGTCAGGCTAAAGAATCCACTGCAGACTCAAGCCTTTTCCTTAATTATTGGTATTCACTGGAAGAAAGGGCAAGTTTAAAGAGGGGAAAAAAAGAGATTGCCACCCTTTCAGTGCTGCTGTGAAGGGAGCTCTGCTTATCACAACAGGTGCAAAGGCCACTCACAAAAACAGAAGCAGTTCAACAGTGAAAGGCTAAGAAATTACTTATTCTCTTTGTCAGCTGCTCACACAAGCAGGGTAAAGGCTACATGGAAGGAAAGAGAGAGGGTAAAAAGAAGGGTTAAAGTTTGCTAAAGAAAGAAAGAAAGGAAAAGAGGAAAGGAAAAGAGGAAAGGAAAGGAAAGGAAAGGAAAGGAAAGGAAAGGAAAGGAAAGGAAAGGAAAGGAAAGGAAAGGAAAGGAAAGGAAAGGAAAGGAAAGGAAAGGAAAGGAAAGGAAAGGAAAGGAAAGTGCACACAAGCCCACAGGTTCACATGAGACCCTGGGAGATATGTTGACCTTAAAAAAAAAAAATAAAAAAAAAGGGAGAGAAATAAGAATGCAGAAACAAAACTACATCCCCATGTAGAGCAGGAATGAGCAGCATCAGCACGCTGGCAACTGGGGAAAATTTTAACAGTCTACCACTCTGGCTGAATGGGGAGGGGAACAATGCCAGCTGAAAGCGCGGCATTCCTGCCCCTTCGCCCACAGAAAGGGGCTGTGAAGGTCTTTCTGATGGCTCTCTCTAATTACACTTTCTTGTGTATGGCAATTCATGGCCAGCTCAGAGAATGTTCCCTGTCGGAGGGTTGATTTGTATACCACACCTACAGAGTCAACATATTGGGGAAAAAGTTATTAAAAAAAAAAAAAAAAAGAAAACTCCTCTGATGAGGAGCCTGCAATTGCAGGGTTCTGTTTGCCCTTGGGTTCTTAGCTGGGGTTTTTTCCTCCACCCTTCCCCTTTCAAGATAAGGCATGAGAAGTAACTGAAACTGGAATTTCATTTTATAACACCCCTCCGTTCATCCCTCGATCTCTCTCAAGTGCTGCATAAATTTCACCCTCTCTTCACAGAGCTGGAGGTTATTTCACATCTGGTGCATCTTATTTTCTGAGGACGATGGTGCTGTTTATTTTAACCAGGCCTGGAATGATGTGCAAACCAGCCATGCCTCTTAGATGCTGATTGTTCCCAGGACCAGATGGTCAAACCTTCCTCTTTTAAGACAGCTGACTCAAAGCCATAAAAGAGAACACCAAAAATGAAAACAATCACCAACAACAACATCAAAAAACACCCTGTGGTGGGAAAAAAATATTTCAATGTTGGCACTGTGAGAGAGAAAAAACTTAGAGAAAAGCTAGTGTTTGGTTTCCAGACCCTGGAGGTCCAGCGTGCAAAGGGGGGAATTCGCTCATCGGGAAGTTTCCACCAGTGGCAAGCGAACAGGAGGAATTCCCTAGCTTAAATATGACAGATGTTCATACCTCTGCTGCCCAGAAGCAGTAAAAACCACCTGTGGTTATTCTGACTGCCCTGCTAAATGAATGGCGAGTTAGAGTACTAATAAAACATAGCGATGCGAGTCGATGCTGCCCGCACCTGCAGGTTCTCTGATACCTGCTACTGGCTTCACAATTTACAGCCCAACCCAAAGGGCTTCAACTTCATTTTAGCACCATGAATAGTCTCTTGCCATCCTCGGGGTTCCCGTCTTTCCCAGGCCTTTTCTATTCACAACTGGTCCTAGTTTAATTGGGCTGTTTTGCTGTAAGTCAGTGAATTGGGCTGTAAGTCAGTGAAAGCCACTGCGGGAGCACTGCTAGGCATGGTGTAAGGAGAATCACCACATTTTTTACAAAACCCTTCTTGCCTATGGCAGGTTTAATGCAGCACAGCGTCTCCGTTCGTAAAGCTACGCCACCCTCACTAAGCCTGAGAAAACCTATGCTGAATGTTAACTCGGCCCAACATGAGGTTGCATGCAATCCTGCAGATGTACAGCCAACTGTTTGGTTTGTTCTGGTTTAATAGAACCAGTTCCTCCCCACCTTGACCAAAAACCAACAGGCATTTTCCCACCACTGTAACTAAAATGAAAAATAATTTTTAAAAAATCACAGTCAGGTTATGGACAGAAAGAAACAAGGCACCACAAAGCAGCTTGTGAATTTTCTGCACAAAGGTGTGAACTTTGAGCACATCGGCAGCTCTGCAGCAGTTGCTGGCATGCAGGCTCTCACCCTTGTAGACGTAAGGTATCTTTTCCTTCTTCCACTGTCTTTCACCTCTCCAGGGGAAAACAGACACACAAGCTGCCTAAGGACTCTAAAAAAAATAATCACTTTCTCTTTAACTATCATAAGAAATGGAGAGCCACGCAAAAATAAGAGATGCCTGGATGCCTTTCAGAAACTACTTTTCCTTAACATTTCCTAATATGCTGTAAGAAGTATGCAATCCCAGCATGAAAAGACTATGTGAACATTGCAAGAAAGACAGAAAGCCCATTTCAAACGTTACAAGGGGAAGAAGGGCTTTAGACACTTTTAGAGTTGCTAATTCAATTTTCTATGGCTCTTAAAAATGGCAAAGTCCAAGTTAAGGGATACGTGCTCTGTGTCTGAACCACTGCAAACTTAAGCTAAACATAAGACTTGATTTAACAGAAAAGGTCAGCTACAAGGCTGTTTACACTTGTTGAGCTGAAATCAGATTTTGAACTAAATTAAACTGCAAAGATTAGATACACATCCGAGGCCTCAGTGCAAGGATTGCGTGGGAACCCTATGGTACTAGGATGTGGCATTCCTTCTATTGAGCTTAAAGAGTTTTGAATAAGGCTGCTAAGACACACTTTTGCTCACAGGTAGGGCACAACAGGTAGGAAACCTGAGTTCAGCACCTCCTTCCGCACATTAGCGTTCACAGATGGTAATAGCAGAAATAACTGCGTACCCTCATGAAGTATCTCCAAGTGTATTGTCATTTAAAAACAACCCCCCCAAATACATGTCAAGTAGATAACAACAACACAAAAAATTAAGTAGATAATGCTGTTGAAAATATTGCTGTTGTACAAACAACTGAAGATACCGTGTAATGCCTGCTCTGGTCTGGGGACATTCTCTGTGTTTCCAAAGTCCCCTGGACAATGGGACTCTAAGCTTCTTGCCACCTCTAGACACTGTCACAAAGTAGATGTTTAATAACAAGGACCACATGCCCGGTGCACACAGTCCTCACTCGTCAATGTCCTGTATGCTGAAAAATATTTTCTGTGCTAATTGGCAAGGACGGCTGTTAATCCACCATAGAATAGCTCCCTTACAGATCTCAGCAAAATCCACTTAGCTTTGAGCCAGGCATACTTCAGAAAGTATTTGTCCTCTTTGCATTGGGATTGAGAGACAGAGAGAGAGAAGGGGTGAGAGAGAAATACTGGAAGTGTAGTAGAGCTTTAGTATAACTTCAGAAATCCCATAAGAACGTGAAAGGAGCCACAGACGCTCCACTAAAGGAGAGCAACTGGTAATTAAAACCTTGATACAGCAAGTCATTTGAGTTTATTTTAAAACGTACTTAAAGATAAACACAAAGCATTTTGCTCAAACATTTTGAGGAATATGATCCTTAAGCAAGATTAACAAGTCTTTAATAACACTTGTGTTATGAAATGTCATTATAATCAAGCAGTAAATCAATAGTGCAGTAGCACATGCTGCAGATTGCCAGGGCTGTATTTTGAGGAACAAAAGAAAGGGCAACCTCCTCATCTTTTATGACAGCAATACACGTTATATATACCTACACCTTTCAAACAATGACATTTTTGGTACCTCTAGTCACTCATGAGGCCATCTCTCTACATGGTAAGGGGTATATGGAAAGGGATAGCAATTTTTTTCTTCGATTTACACAACCTTGAAAGCAGGTTAAAGCCAGGACCCATCATTGTTGAATGGTTGCCTACACCAGTGCGTTGCCTGGTTTTATTTTACAGCATCCCCAGCCTCCTTGCCTTGCAGCAGCACTGGTCAGCCCTGATGTGAGGCTGCTGGGAGTCTTCAGGGGGCAGATGGGCCATTGCAGGACCCACTGATGCTCCCCCAGCTTAGAGCTGCAAGGGGACAGCTGTGCCTGTGGGGGTATGCCCAGCCAGGGCCAGTGGATGGAGACCTTACAGCAGCCTTCCAGTACCTAAAGGGGGCCTACAGGAAAGGTGGAGAGGGACTCCTTATCAGGGAGTGTAGTGATAAGACGAGGGGTAATAGTTTTAAACTGAAAGAGGGTAGATTTAGGTTAGATATTAGGAAGAAATCCTTTACTGTGAGGGAGGTGAGACACTGGAACAGGCTGCCCAGGGAAGCTGTGGATGCCCCATCCCTGGAAGTGTTCAAGGCCAGGCTGGATGGGGCTTTGAGCAGCCTGGTCTAGTGGGAGGTGTCCCTGCCCAGGGCAGGGGGGTTGGAACTAGGTGATCTTTAAGGTCCCTTCCAACTCTAACAATTCTGTGATTCTATTGGGGTAAGGGCAGAAATACGGGAGCAGACATTTAGCCTAAACTGAAGCTGTCAGAGCTACGCCCTGGTGAGTGAGATAATACATGCATCCCTCTGCCTGGCCCAGGCTGAATTAGCACATCTGGAGCCCACATTTACCACCGCTTTGGAGCACCTTTGCCATTAACACTAAAAACACATCCTGGAGGACATCAGGACTGGAGATGAAGGATGTGAGAGGGGAAATAAGACACCTTGCCTCCCCCCTCACCTTGTTCCTCCCTCCTCCCACACGGCTCTGAAACACTTTGCAACTTGAATGCTGTCAATCTCCTTATGGGAGAAATATATTTATAGAAACCCCATCTTTGTGGCTGAACTTTTATGGTACCAGATGTCAGAGGACATGAAGTTGATAAAATAAAGCATAGTCCAAGGAAAAGAGTCAAAATTATCTGCTGACAGCAGTGAGAATTAAAGCTTCTCCGACTTCCATGCAGCAGTGCCAGTTTACCCCAGTGACAACTGGGGCCGGCAGTGGTGTACAGATGTAAACAATTAGGCTGAGTATGCTATTTGGACAAGAAGATATTTGTCCTTCGCAGTAGAGATTTTGCTAGAAAGGGTTAATGCTTTCTCCTTTGAAATACAGCGCAGCAGCTGCAGATGACATCAGATTTTCTGCCATACTGTTTTATTTCAATGCACACGAAGCATCCAGGGAAGACCATGCACTGCTTGAGACTGTAATGAGAGTGACGGTCAGAGGCATCACAATAAATGATATCGTTTAGAGATTTCTTAATCATATGGTTGCATTTAAAAACAGGGATGTCTTCAGTTTGTTAGGAGAGTAACGTGACAATGTATCTCAATAGAGCAAAAGCAGCAAAGGTTCAGGCGCCTTTTTTGGTAATTAACACACAAGAAACACATGGATCTTAGGTACACATGTGAAACTCGCCTGCTTTCAGCTAAAGACAGCAGCCCAGGAAGGTTCCAGGGTCTGTAACTGAAGGATCCATATCTCTGTACTTTGGCACTATGCAGCAAAGACGAGGAGAAGTAGGTTAATTAAAATTCATATGTCATTTCCATTTCCTCTGCATGTCTACAAGACTGTTTATTCTCACCATCTGAAAGAGATTCTCACCATCTGAAAGAGATATTAATTGCTGCTCTTGGTTGGTGAGAATAAACACTACAAGAGATCAAGTTCCCTAGTGAAGACTTCTCAGTTTTGCTTTTAAAACCCAATGGAACAGCTTGAAAGGGCTGCTTTTATCTGCACAGCAGTTGGCTTAAGATGCAAGCCTAGGGTTAAGTCCATTACCACTTGTCCACCAAAATTTTACTGGCGAACACTAGAGCAGTGTTTGCTGCCTATTTCCTTCAGCCACAGCTCAACGCTGTAAGAAGATTTCGGCTGTAGATTAGGTTTAGGTGATTTGCTTCAAATAATCCCCTTTCTTCATCACTGGTGCCAGCACTGTGGCTGCTGAAGTGATCAAGAGCGCGTAGGATCCCTAAACGGGACATTTCACACAACCTGGAGAGACACAGTGTGGAAATAATGAGTATGTTTGCTCATCAGTATCTCAACATTGATGCGGTATCGATGATGAAATGAGGTCTAAGCAAGGTGCACTGCTCATGGTACATCTCAGAGATTGCTTATCTCCTGCAAGCATAACACCTTGTAGTAATACAGAGCGCGCGGTTTGGGGGCGATTTCTCCCCCTGTACCAGAGGTCGCAGTGAGGTGTGTGGATAGTGCGGTCGGTGCCAGCCCGGAGCTGCATGGTACCCATGGCTGGTTTGGCTTCGGCATCACTTCCATTGTGGTTGTAGCTGTGCTTTTAATTCCTAGGTGCTTAAGACTTGCAGAGCCTGACAGTGACTGTGGTGTGAATGCTTCCCCTTTGCCAACATCAGTGCTTTCCAGGCCTTCAGAGCAATAGTTAAAAACCAATAACACGTGTTTCAGTCAGATCCGCAATGTAGGTTCCTTCACCTCCAGAAACACAAGGCCACCAAAACTGGATAGAATCCAAAACGAGGTGCAATCTCCCTACTGTGACCTTGTAGTCACGCTGCCCCACGTTCATCAAGACCCGGGTGGAAACGATACAGTTGGGGTGTGGAATAATACACCCGCAGACTTCACTGAGGAATAATACACCCACAGACTTCACTGATTCCTGGCAGAGGGCTCCTCGACAGCCCAGCAAAAAACAAAAAATGATAGGAAAAATTAACACCCATGGCAAAGTGAGATACTGCAGAGTGAAATACACTTCTGGGAGGCTTTGACCAAGCCAGGGACGTAATATGTGCGTGCTAATGAAGCATCCAGCAGACAACAGGAGAGAGGCTATATACAACAGGCCAAAAAAGTTAGGCAGCCACTGCATATACTGCTGTCATTTCCCAGCTGAAAACAGCCCACATGCATCTTTTAGAAGGATACAGCATTCCTAGACCATCATATTTCACAGGGATTTGAAAATGAACATTGGTATTACTAAACACTTGCCAGCAGGTGAAAAAGAGATTGGCCAGCACTTCAGCGACAAAAGAAGTGGGGCCGTGCTACTCGTGTGGTAGGGTAAGGAAGGTCCAGCCAGCGTGCGTCTTCAGCAGGTCTTTCAGCTCTTGGAAGAGCCACGTAATACTAAGGAGTTTTCCAGGGCTGTAGGTCAGGCTCATAGTATTTTCAGCAATGAAACATACACTACAGAAATGTTGGAAGAAGGGCATTAAAAACAAACAAACAAATAAAATCTATTTTGACATTTTTGGTTGGCACTTGTCTATGGATATAAAAATTCAGAAGTTGGTTGTGCAGTATTTGTTAACCACTTGAGTTACAGATGGTGTGCATGAAATGGATTTCAACTAAACGTAAAGAAAAGGAATTACTGTCCTGTACTTTCAGGCAAAAATTCTAGAAAAGGGACAGAGATTATAAGCAATGAATTTCTAAGAAGAGACAGTCTGAGAATACTTCTCAGTTAACAGTATTTTTTTGTCTCTCGACCAGTTGTTTACCTGAACACTTTCGTTCTCAAGAGGTCTGCAGTGATGCAAAAACCCTACCTCTCTTGCAGCATCTGTTTACAAAAGCTGTACCTGCTGCAAAGCCATCACAACAAAACAAATTTGGCTTCGGTGCTAATTTGCTCACCATAAGTGCCACTTGAGACAAAAGCTAGACCTGGAGTAATAGACAGCAATCTCCATAAACATATCGAAGCCAAACACTTCAGTAACATGAAGGCTGTGAAAACTGATGAGAAAACATACAAGTTAAAGTAGTATCATTTTTTGGGCATTTCTGGGCAAGCTGAGGTATATGCAGGACCTCCGCTCTTCCCATTCTTTGGGGTACTACATTGCAATCATTTTGTGGTCAGCTGAAATACCAGACTGGTGCTTTACAACTCACCCCCATTTTCTTGCTTTCCGCCTTTCTACTACTGCAAAAATATTAGGCCGACTTGATGGGGTGGGGAAATAGTATTTTGTACCCGCTTCTGACCCACAAGAAGCCAACAGGATTTTTGCCGCTGACTTAAAGACAACGGGAACACGCTCTTACTGAGAAATAGAGGGAGGCTGTTTGTTATCTTTGAACGCATGTACCTCTGGTACGCTGCCGTTGTAATTTGCTGCAATTCTCTTGGGTCTATTTCTAATACAAACACAGAAGCCAGCTCTATGAAATGCAAATAATGACAACTTTAAAAAAAAAATTAATAAATCCTTAGGCTTTTGAGCAAAGGAGAGCACATCAGTGACTCACTAATCAATGCACAGACCCCTTTGTGAAGTGCTAGGGTCTCTGTGGAAACACATCATGTGTACTTGAATTTTCCCCAGAAAGTTTTGGCTATGAAATGATGCATTGACAATATGGAATATATTTATCCCTACATCTTTACAACAGTGCAACTGCCATTATTGGCAGTGTAGGAATCAAATCCTAAATCCTATCCATCACTTTGAAAATGTCACTCCTTAATATGAGCCCAATAGCCCCAATGCACAGCCTTCCTTGGAGATACTCTAGCCCTTGTAAAACAGATATTCTGAACATCCACATCTGAAACTTCCTCTTCACCTCAAGGGCAAACTTGTGCTTATTTATTATTATCTGTAGAGCATCACAGGTATTCGTGCTTTTTTTTTTTCCCCCAAGCATAATACCTTTGTCCGCCAGAAAAAATCACACTGAGCCTTATCCCAGTCCACAGAGAAGGTGGTGATCACCTGGAGGCCAAAAAAGAAGGGGCATTTCCAGAGTTCCTTCCCAATAAAGTTCATGATTGATGAGCACAGTTATTTACATGACTGCAAGGCACACTGCAGTAAAACATATTTTCCCCCTTGACCAGTGAAACATCTGAGGTTGCCCTCAGGTGTCTGTAGACACCAGTCCTACACCCATCAGACCAATACTGGATGCATGGCAAAATTCCAACAAAGGGCACTAGGAGCAAGGTTAAATATCAGTCAGGGAGGTGCAACACCAAATAAAAGGTGAGATCCAATGGGAGGAGAAAGATTATAGCAATGCAGGATCCTGGGGTGCTCCTGTTACACACAGCATCCTGAGAGCTCCTCTGCGCTTTTGGTTTTAATTAGCATTTGTTAACATATGGAGATATTTACCCAGAAGGAAGGTTGGTGGAGAGGTTACCAGAAACAGCCTCTCTCCCTTTCCCCCATCCCCTTCCCACTGGGGCACTGGGGCCAGCTCTCCAGCTGGTCTAAATCTGCAGTGCTCCACTGATTTACACCAGCTGAGCATCTGGCTTCAAGACATTTCCGATCATTTATAAAAAGCACAGTGTCGTGGTGTGCTGCTTATAAATCTCTCTCCTGAGCCGAGGCTGAGGTCCTTACCTGTAACCTGCTTGGACGTGTTGCCCCATGCTATGCCATCTCCCATGGCATCAGACGGACACAGCCAGGCCCATTCCTGGCTGCTGTCACCTGGGGAAAATAGGTGCAGGATCCTACTTCCCATCTCCTCTTAGAAAATGGGCGTGGGAGAGAGGAAGGGAAATCCCTGCCCTCCGCAGGCCCTGTGGGGAGGATTAGTTAGCCAGTGTTTATAAATGGCTCTGAAGGGGTCAAGTGCGGGAGTGATTGATGTCGTCTTCTCCGCGCCACGTTTAACAGCGGACCGAGGGTTGCTTTTAATTTCTCTTAATAACAGAGCAAATGGCACCCAGCGCCCAGCCTGCGGCTTGCAAGGGCAAATCTTGTCCCTGCGCCGCGTTCCCCTGTGGCACAGAAGGCATCTCCTGGTCCTCTCACAGGTGCCAGGAAGAGGCAGCAGAGCCCTGCCCGCCCTCCTCGCAGCTCCTGGTGGAGGGCACCCACTTCCAGCCCTACTGCCCCCCACGCAAGCACCCACCTTGCTCAGCTTTCCAGCCACTTATTTTAATGCACAGGGATGCCTTTCCTCTTGAGCCTGGCGGGATGGGTGTCAGTGAGCAAGGGAAGGTGCAGCTGGGCTTGCTCTGTCAGGTCCTCGCCACCTCCCATGGCTCAAATCTCATACCCACCACAGCCCTTTCGGTTCAACTCATGACCACAGTTCTTGTCAGCATTTCCCCATGGGCAAGGGGCAGGAAGGGGGCCCATCCCCTTTGCTTTCCTGCAGACCACGTTTGTGCCTTTGCAGCAACATTTTTCCCAATCTCTGCCTCAACATTTTTCCCAATCTTTGCCTCGTTTTTCTGAAGAAAGAGTTATTCCATTTATAGCAGTAAAGAAGCTTTCTTCAAAATTGTGCTCGAGTCTTCAGGCTAGTCTTCAGGCATTTAAAATGACTTGAATTCCTTTTCCTGCCTGTTCTTTACAAGGAAAATCCCAAATTTATATAGACATATTTCATTTATATTTAAAGCCACATTACTTTCATAGACAGTTTCAGTGAGAATTAAATTAAAATAAAATTTGGTATAATAGAAATTTTTTGCATTGTGGACACCAGTTTTTGCTGGTCCTCCTGCATTCCTGTGAATAAGGTGGTTAATCCGTTCACCCATATGGCAGCACCCACCGCCTCTGGAGGGAGGCACAGAAGAAGAGGAGGAATCGTCTCAAGTGAGAGCAAGAGAAGAACAATTTCCTTGGCCATGGCGGAAACAGTCATTCTGGCTGATGCCACAGCCAACTGTGGGGGCAGAAGATGACACGGTGTGCGGCAGAACTTGGCAGGGGTGAAGCTGGGAAAAAACGAGAACCTGAACTGGCAGCCACCCCATCTTCTCCAAGGCCGCCAGAGCAACTTTGTGCAGGTCTCCTGTGGCCAGAAAGCCAAGGTATCACCTTTCCTCCAGATACTGCAACACGGGGGCAGCTACACACCACCAAAGGTGGGATCACAGTGCCCACCACATCGCTGTATCCGTCCTGTTTCCTCAGAGAGGTAACAAGATATTTGGCTTTAAAGCAGGTAAGAGTGCAGCCTCAGTCCTGCGCCTCCTGAGGGTCCCGGGAGTTTTGCCACTGGCTTTACCAGCCGGGCAGTCGGGGTCACTGCGTGGTGCTTAAGCAGCCCCTCTGGAATCACAGCCCTAGACTGCAATTAGCACTGATTTATTCTGGGTGACTACAGTTCAACACAGACCAGTACTGGTCTGGCTGCCACAATTCATCCTTGAGATTTGCCAGTAAAGGCAGCAATTCTTTTGATCTTCCTAATAGAGAAAATTGGAGAGCATACAATTAGCCTTTTTTTTTTTCCCCACTGCCATTTGGATACGACTGCGAATAGTCTGAGGGGGAGCTCTGCTTGGAGCAGAACGCTCCTCCAGTCCTGCTGGCCATGTAACGGCAAAGGATTTAAACATTCATGACTCTGCTCCCAAACATGTCAAACACGTGTAGGGGGAAAGAGCTTGAAACAAAAGTGAGGGCACTGCCTGGGGCAGAAAGGATGGCGCAGCAGAGGAACTCCCGCTATCATTTGACTGTAAAGCATCTTGCTTTACATAGCTCACGCGGCTTGGTCTAGCAGGGATCAAGGCGTGACCCAAATGACCGGCTATGACCAAGTTCACAGCAGGGTGAGAAAAGAGCCCAAATCTGTCCTTCCAGCTCCTTTGACTAGGAGCTGCTTGTTCACTGCTCTTCTGGTGCAGCTCAGAGAAGGGCAATGGCTGAGCTGCAGTACATCAGCTCTGGACAAATACAGCAGCAAGTCATCAGCAGGATATAAAGAAGCAAAAAAGAACATTTCTTTGGCTACAGGAAATGAGAGATATCCAGGACACGTATCCTCCTGTACAAAGGATCTGCCGAGACGGTGGTCATTTATTCACGCTTTCCGCATTGCCCTTGTCCTTGGAGGTGTTTTCTGTGTGCCGTTCAGCGTTGGTTCAATCTGCAGACAAGATGTGATTACATGCGAAAGTTGCTATAATGGCAGTTCGCCTGGGCTGAAAGGGGCGAACGATCACAAGCCCCTTCCGAAGGGGGACAGATGGAAACAGAAGTCACCACCCCAAGCAATGGGTTAGACAGCGAGGCTTGAACAGAAGCTAAGCCACAGGAGCCGGGTGGGGGCTCCTCCAGCAAACTCTCAGCAAATTAGTCCTGTCCTCCCGCCCCCCAGTATGGTCGTGATTATTTAAAAGCAGGGGAATACCAACCATTACATCTGTACAAACACGCCACAGGAAACCAAATTGTAAAGACATCAGCAATCAAGACCAGACTCTTGGTTTGTTTGTTCGGATATCAACATCCACTAAAGACAGCCCCGATCACGGCTGTAATTGTCACCACAGTAAATGTTCCCGGAGTGATGCGGAAG
Organism: Dromas ardeola; assembly: GCA_013398915.1. NCBI lineage: Eukaryota > Metazoa > Chordata > Aves > Charadriiformes > Dromadidae > Dromas > Dromas ardeola. The sequence continues at coordinate 519,619 of VYZM01020981.1, forward strand.
GTGAATAGGGCAAGGTGGGCAGAGAGCAAAGCTTGTCTCTCTGGGATCCCCTACTGTTTCAGGAACAAATTGTGAACTGCTGTGGACCCGCACATAACTAAATTAGTCTGGGGAAGAGGAGGGTCACGCAAACATGTCCCAGTCAGTGTCATTCACTCTGGCATTTCGCTTGATGTTCATCCTGAAGTTCAAGCCAGGAAGCTGCCAGAGAAACCATTCAGCTACAAGCTCTTCTCTCTCCTCCTGAAAACATCAAATAACCAGAATATTACTCGCAACCAGAAGTGTGCCTGCTGTTCCTTCTGAGTCTTGCAAAGTGTAAGGCGTATTTTTCCCACCAACAATGATAAAAGGTTTGTTTGTTTGTCTATTTTCTTTAATGATTAAACATTTATCCTATAGGGGATTTCTTCTTTGGAGGTTAAAATAATGAGAGAGATCAGAATTTTTTGAACAATTCACCTAATGTGGCCCAAATATTCATGCATCACCTCTGTTCTTGAATCTTGGGCGCCGGTTAAACATCATAACTGCTATAAGACACCCGGTTTCATGCAAGCATTAGCATTTAGCACACATTTACTCAGAAGAAACAAGCCCATGCAAACTATTGAATATCTCAACTTCAAAAAAATCCAGGAGACTCTCTTTTAAAAACCTCCAGGAGGAGACTTCCTTTAATGCTCTGAGTGCCTTCAAGTCATTCACAAATTAACAAGCACAGAGTATTAATAAACTGAGTAGTTTAAGATGTGCATGTGGTCTTACTCTTGGGGGGCGGGGGGCAGAACCGTGCCTTTCTGCATTAGAAGACCATACCAAAAAAAACCCCAAAAACATAAGACTGCAGGGAATTCAGCAGCACACTTTCCTCCAGTGGTCTTCCACTGCCACAGACAGCCTAAAAATAAGGGGGAGATTCTGTTCTGTCTTTTGTCATCTGTGCAGAAGGGAATCCATCTCTTCCTCATGCTGTATGTCTCTGTAGTGCATCAAGTATAAGCACGTACAGGCATGAAATACAATGATAAGATTAATAATAACAGTATGTATGTGTTGCTACAAATGCATTCTTTTACATCAAGACCTCAAGTAAGCTAATCGCTTCAGTAAATATTTAAGAACATGCTGAAGCCAATGGGACCTAGGTGCTTTCCCTCACTGAGCCCCCAATACGTAAATATAAGCATCTATTTGATCAGCTCCCAAAATCAAGAAAATAGTAAGTGAATGCAGAACTCGCCATATTTTGCCAGATCCTGCAACACTAGAAACAGGGACACTCCTTGAAACTAGTAGCAGTTTAACACAGATAAGAAAAACTACTTTATTTACACAGCAGGTAATGAATTTCTGGAATCTGTCCCTACCTTGTCTTCTTTCCTGCCCCTCGTGGGACAGAAGCAATGCTGCTTACCCCTTAATCTTTCCCAAACCTCAGCTATCATCGTTCCCCAAACTAGGGAAACTCGCACAGCAGAGGGGAAATCTACGTTACTAGAGAGAAATGTGAAAAGTTGAGTCACTTTAAAACTAGAAAAGATACCAAAAAATAGATATAATAATATTTCTCTCTTGTTTGGGGAGGGAGGGGGAACCTAAAAATAACAACCAACAAACCCTAAAACCAGTTTGCTCTAGTTATGATAATCCAGGCATAACATTTATATGAGAACATAAAATACAGCACACAGCTGTAAGTAAAACAATATGTGTGTTCCTGAATAATGGGAAAATAGCTTGCCAATAAGGATATATTTTGAGCAAATGAAAGATGACCTGGAATTGACTCTGGAGTAACAACTTGATTACTTATAAAAATAGGAGGTAGGGGAAAAGAAAAAGGGAGAGGAAGCAGTGGTTGGGAAGAGCTTATGTTATGTGGTATTTGATGTATTTACTTTGAAAAGTTTCCTTTTGATGAATAATAAAAACAATGCCGTAACAGCCACCTTCATGCCAAAAAATAAGATTGGCTTGGGATTTTACAACTAACGTGGCTCTACTCACCCAGATTCTCCATGTCAGAAGGCCACATTTAAGCTTAGATGGTGAAACCGGAGCAAAAGAGGTTGAATAAAGAACAACTCCGAAGGCGAAGGGAGGGAAGAGCATGTGGCACAGCTCCTTGAGAGAGCGCTTACCGGCTCTCCTGCCTGCAAATTGTTTCCATGCTGGTGTGCAAAGCAACGCGCTAGTGTGCCTTGGAAGAGACCCAACACGCTTACCAGCTAACGCATTTCTTTCTTTTAATATCCAAGGTGAGCTCAGTGTTCATAAAAGTACAAGATTGCCAGGCTTGTTGGCTGAAGCAATCCACCACCGCGGGTGAGACATTTCCCCCCTGGGCTCTGGGTCCTCCACGGATAAGGCAGAGCTGCCATGTATGTGGCAGAGGGAAGAGGGGGGACAACACAACCCCACGCCAGTCAATTGCTGGGAAAGCTTGTTCTGTACGCTTGCAAAATATTTGGCAGGAGTGTTGTGATGCAGGGCCCTGGAAAAAGCCATGGGTGAGTGCTAGCACATTCCCCTGTACCTACCCAAGTGACTAATGCCCAAACTACCCCTACCCTCCTCGAGCCCCCCCAGCCCTCATCCCTCAGAGGCATCAGCGCTAAGGATATCTCTGCGTCTCCCTAGATTCTCATCTTTCTGTGGATCCTGCATGCAATGGTATTTTCTGGACCAGCATTGGTATAAAGTGAGAAAAAGAGGGAGAATCAACTCATTTTACACCAGTTTCAAACTTCTCTACAGTCAAAAAGAAAAAAAAATAATGGGTTTCTTTTAATCTGACTCTGATTTCACCCCTGTGAAATAAACATCACTCTCATCCTTGTCCCTCTTCTCCTTTCCCATATGTGTAATGGACCTTTTCCCTTTGCTGGTTCTCTCCACTTTTGTATCTTTGCCCATCTCTCTCTCTCCTTCTGAAGCATTTCCTTATTTTTAAATATCAAGCTAAAAGTCTTTCTCTCTAATCTCTGTAGAATGCAGTATCACGATCAACTGCAATGTATTTCTGCCTGGCTTAAAAGCTGAGGGGCTTCCTTGAAAAATACCTCAGACAACTGCTTTTCTAAGCAATGAGGGAGCAAAGTTCAGGCCTCGTCCTGATTTCCAGCTAATCTGTGCCTACATGAAAGCTCCCCATGATACACAAAGAAATATTTACTATATGAATTTAAGCAACGTTTCCTGCTTTGCAAAAACAAAGTTAGTGTTTGAGCTGGGTTTTCTGTCCAGTGGGTTTCTGATATATGGTGCTTGTTATGGCATCCTGACAGGTTTCTTCTTCACTTTCTCAGCTGGACCTGTTCACGGGAAATAAGAGGACCAAGATTTATGAACTTAAAGGAGTATTTTGTTGCTTTACATGACTAATTCAACAAAGGTCAAGCAGTGAAAAGCAAAGAATGGAGGAGCAAGTATAAAGGCAACACAGAGAAGTGAGCCCGATTAATTTTTCCCTTGGAAATACTACAGAGAGGATTGCTTTCCTTGGAGATCATGAGTTTGTAACAGAGATGTTGCCATCATTACTGGGATAACTAAAATGTGGAGTGCAACTACTTCATCTTTTACACAGCTCTATGTCCACAGAGGGTAAAGCCTTTAGAAAGCAATAAGCCAGCAGAACGTCACTGTTATTAATCTGGGGTATTTTATCTCTTTTCGCTGGGTACATCTATTAGCTGCACATGTGACTCTTTAAACAAAACCCTTTCCTATGTCCTCTTCTTACATCTCCCTCCTTTGTTCTTTTATTGGTTTAAGCTGTAACTTACCAGGTCAAGAAAACCATTCCCATTTTTATTACAAGTCTCTATAAATAATAAGTCATGCATATGTTAGGAATAAGAACTAGAAGTAATTATTTGCCAAGGTCTGTCTCTCCTACCAAAGAAAAAGCAGCCACCATTTGTGTTGAGTTTTTTTAATAAAGTGGGTATCGTCATGTGCACTGAGTAGAGAAAGGCCTCATCAGAAAGAAAACAAATGGGAAGGAACCTGTTGGCACCTTGGCTTCAGTGAAGTCACATTTCAGAGGGGTTTTCACCAGTCATTACCGGGGTGGGGGGAGAGGGGCTGCAAGTCACATCCATTCTCAAATCACCGATGATCCCTTATCACTTGCCTTGACGTTAGGCTTTTTTATTCTGTTTTACAGGAGGATGTGGGATTTCTTTATAATTCGTTCCAGAAGCCTACCTGCACTCCCCTTGTAAGGGGGTAGTTGATAAGAAAAATACCTCTTCTCTCAGCTACACCAAAACTTCAGTATCTGCAGCCCTACAAAGGGCAATCCTACTCAGATTAAAACCTGGATTTTCTTTCCTTATCCCTGTGTACACCAGTACCTCTCGTGGGGAAGATTTGGGTACCAACAAGCATTCAGATGACAACTGCCCCCAGAGGAAGCATCCATCGGTCAGTGTAGGCTCTCCCCAGTGGAGCCCACCCTCTTCATTGGTATCCCCTTTGCTTTTTCCCCCCCAACAACATTGAAAAGGAACCACCCGGTTTTATGCACTACTTCAATCTTCAAGGTCTCAACCAGCACTCTTCCTTTCCTGAGTCAGTACCTGTTTAAACCTCAGCAAGTTTGCTGATGACACAAAGCTGGGGGGGGTGGCTGACACACCAGAAGGCTGTGCTGCCATACAGAGAGACCTGGACAGGCTGGAGAGCTGGGCAGAGAGGAATCTTATGAAAGTCAATAAGGGCAAGTGTAGGGTGCTGCACCTGGGGAGGAATAACCCCATGCACCAGTACAGGTTGGGGGCTGGCCTGCGCGAGAGCAGCTCGGTGGAAAGAGACCTGGGAGTCCTGGTGGACAACAGGAGGACCATGAGCCAGCAATGTGCCCTTGTGGCCAAGAAGGCCAATGGCATCCTGGGGTGCATCAAGAAGAGTGTGGCCAGCAGGTCGAGGGAGGTCATCCTCCCCCTCTACCCTGCCTTGGTGAGGCCACACCTGGAGTACTGTGTCCAGTCTGGGCTCCCCAGCCCAAGAAGGACAGGGAACTGCTGGAGAGGGTGCAGCATAGGGCTACCAAGATGATTAGGGGACTGGAACACCTCTCTTATGAGGAAAGACTGAGGGAATTGGGTCTGTTTAGTCTGGAAAAGAGATGGCTGAGGGGTGACCTTATTAACGCTTATAAATACTGAAAGGGTGGGTGCCAGGAGGATGGGGCCAGGCTCTTTTCAGTGGTGCCCAGTGACAGGACAAGAGGTAATGGGCACAAACTTGAGTATAGGAAGTTCCACCTAAACATGAGGAGGAACTTCTTTACCTTAAGGGTGGCAGAGCACTGGAACAGGCTGCCCAGAGAGGTGGTGGAGTCTCCATCTCTGGAGACATTCAAAACCCGCCTGGACGTGTTCCTGTGCAACCTGCTCTAAGGTGACCCTGCTCTGGCAGGAGGGTGGGACTAGATGATCTCCAGAGGTCCCTTCCAACCCTATGATTCTATGAAACGAGAAGCCTTAATGAGGTTTGCCATTTAGGCTGTGAGCTTTTCTCTTTATTGTGCCCATCGGCCACCTCGGGGGGATGAGGACCAATGGTAACTGTAAAGTCATGTCAAAGTAGGTCTTCGTCTTGCCGAGAGTAAGTTTCTTTGCTCTCCAATCCACTGCTATAAGCATTTCCTAAGCTTACAAGGACTGCACAGGTAAGCGAGTTTCCATACAGAAACATCCTGCATGTTTCTTCAGCATTGCTCCATTGCCTCTTTATTTTTGATTTTTTGTTAAATACACCATTTTATGACACATACATTGTTGCTACATTGTGACAAGCTTTTAACTAGTAAGAAAGAAGCTTTTACAATTGCATTTCTGAAAAGGCTCCAATTTATTTCTCATAAAGATCCTTGGGATAAAAAGCAGATTAATGTTCAGAAGTAAGTTAAATGAAAAATTGAGGCTGCTCAGAGGGAGATGTTAAAGGCTGACTAGCACAAAAGGGTACTTTCTGGCAAACTTCTCGAAGCACTAAAAGAAAAGGGTCAAGAGTCATCTGCTTAAGTAATGATCTCCAAGGCAAAAATATTGGCTGGCCAATCCCATAACTACAATGGACTATTATATCTATGTTCTATAGGCTGAATGCATCAATTATACTCATCATGTGGCTTCTTGAACATGCTTAAATTGCCATTTCCTTTTATTCAATGTGATAGCACATAAATTAACGCAAAGGCATACATGAGAGTATTTTATACCTTCTCTCCTCTGTTTTAAATTTTGAGGATCAGTGATTTCACTATGAATAATTTAGAGGGAAAAACTTTCAGAACTGAGGGGGGTGGTAGGGCACGTCTGTGTCTATGAGAGAAGTTCTGTCCACTAACCACACTTATGCAGGATGGGAAACAGCTTTGCCAATCAATAGAGCATCATAATTCCTCTCCTAACAGGAAATGAGGACTCAGTGCAATACTGCAGTTTTCATTTCAATGCAATTTAAAAGAAAAAAACACCCAACACCAGATGCTCATCAGAATACCATTAAATGTTATTACTATATACTATTTCCCTTAGGAACTCTCACGGTTAAAAATCAACATTAAGAAGCAGCCTATACCCTTTTATAGTGAATATCTTCAGCTGCAGTTGAGTTAAGAGGTCTGACAGGTCACAAGACTCATCACAGGTTTGATTATTTCTCAATAGGCAAGCTGAGATGAGGATAATTGCTATGTTTTTACAGACCTTCTCGCCGCAGAGCCCCTCATGCTCCCCATCCTTCAGCTTGATGAAGCATGGCTCAAACACAGCTTCGTGCCCTCTCCGTTGTTCCACTATCCTTTCCCAGATACACGTGCGGTTTCATTTTTCACGAAGGACCGAGCACTGGCCTGTTCACGTGCACGTGGCTTCCTGCAGGAAAGTGACAGCACGCCACAGCTGGTGGGTGGGTGGATGGACTCACCTCCGAGCAGGGCTCCGGCACCAGCAGCCCTGCTTGATTGCCACCACTCTCCTCCTTCCGCACTTGACCACAGCAGAAGCAGCTCTCCCTTCCAGCACACACCGCTCGGCTCTCCTGGCACGGAGTCAGTGCTGGAAAACTGGTTGTGGCAATGCTCCAAGATTTAATACAGCAATATCCTCCTAGAGTTTTATGCACTGGTAGTTTGATACCTTTCTGGGAGAAAGAACCAAGGAGACCATTCAGGCTGCAAAGCTGCTGCAAACTGAAGTCAAGGGAAAACTCATTGCTGGTTTCTTGGAGGATTAAATCAATGGTTTACCAAAAAGTGAGGAACTCCAGAAGTGAGGAAGGGTGCTCAGGACACACAGCAGTCAGAGCCTCTGAAGGCTCAGGTGACTTTTCCTGCTCTGCTACCCATCACTCAACAGCAGCTGTCTTAGGGACTAACAATGTTATGTGAAATAGGGACATTGGTACCTCTCCATGTCACAGGGACGTGAGGATGGATACACTAAAGATTGTGTGGCATTCAAAACATAGTGATTCCAGAATGGCCTTATATTGACATTAAAATTATTAGGGCTTTTTTTAGCTCCACATACTCCAAAAAGGGCGATATGGAATACCAGCACCTCAACTCTGAATTCGAAGTGACTCTTGATCCACAAATACAGATCTTCCTAAGCCTCTATAAGTTTTGGGGGACTTAAGCAGCAATCATGCTTCATCTGTTCACATTTCTTTTCCTCAGCCTGCAAATAAACATGAAACATACTCACCCAAGAGTCAGCAGTAATTTTCCTCCCATAATCCCTGGGAAACAGAAGGGTAGTGTATTGCAGGAAAAAGGAATGCTGAAGCCTCTCCATACTCAGCAAAGAAGGAGCCAGGACTCTTAGCATCCCTCCTAAGCACAAAAGCACAGACAGACGGACAAAGACTCCCTTCTTAGGAACTGGCAACAACACGGCACATCCAGCTCACAAATTAGATAGAGAGAAGTGGTTTGTGGTGTCAGAGAAGCATTTGACACTTCTGTGAGGAGGCTGGTGTTCAGATAGCACCAGCTTCATTTTCACAGCAGACATCTTTAAGCAGTCAGCTAAGTAACCCCAACGCTGCAGTAAGAGTGCTGGGAATCTTCTAGGAAATTAAGCCAAAGAGCTACAACACCTCTTCACTAAGGAGTAATTGAACACTTTGATATGATAATTGATTATTGTGCATTGATTAAAGCTGGCAAGAGAGCATACACTCTCCAGATGACTTTCAAATTACAAAGCCACAAACTTCAAAGCTTATTTGGATTCACACAACAAAATATATTTTGTTATTTACACTGTAAAAAAAGGTATCCTTGTAAATGAGGCAAGAATTTTAAAACAGTGAATGGTGAAATGGCACAACTTGAAATAAGGAACTAATCAATGCTATCAAAATGGCTTCAATCTGTCCTGAGGACTCTAATCATTTCCAGACGATAACATGGGACTGATTGGATGTCTCTGGCAGCAATTCTTATCAAGGTCTGATTATAACAACTACAATAGAAAGAAGAAAAATTGGTTGGTAGAGGATTGTTAAGAAGGCCTGAAGAAATGTGCAAACAGTTGCTTAGTTTGGTGTAAACCTACCTGATCTGGTGGTTGCAAGTTAAGGCAGAAACTACTGTAGGTCATTTCCAGCCATGCTGAGATGCTTTTCATAAATTCAGCCAAACACACACTGGAGAATAGTTTTACTTCATGGTAAAAGCAAACCAATTTGCAATCAGGTGCAATTTTTACAAACTAGCAAGGTGCAATTTTTACAAACTAGCAAATCATCAGCAAAGAACCTTGACTTGCTTCCTGGTTTTAAAAGCCTTTTCAAGCTCTCCTTAATTGCACATTATTTTAATCACCATGATTCTACCTCTAGACCTGTAAGGGAACCGTGCAGTTGTTACTATTTATTTGTATTATTACTCCAGATAGGAATTGAGACCATGTTTTCCTTGCTATCATGAAAAACTTTACAAAGACATGACCCTGCTCAAAGCGCTTTCTCTAAATCTGCATGACCAGAGGTAACAGGTGGGCTACAAGAGAACAACGGCAGCAGAAAAAATTTACAGAACTCAAAGGAAAGCAGTGGGCTCAGTGCAAAGTTAGGTCTTCAGTCTTATCACTGCTGCAGAGCTACGTTTCTGCGCTGAAACCTGATACTGGAGCATGCAGTTCACACCATTCAAAATTCAGAGATTACCCAGCTTTTCTGCAGCTTCTGTAAGGTTAAGTGAATTTCCTTAGGCAGCCTCTGCATTGCTCAGTTGTTTCACATTGTGTCGGAAGAAGGATTCCCTGCAATGCGGCTTTGATGCAACCAGGTGAAATCAGGTGTCTAGAGTGAGGCCTGGATTCATTTATATTGGAAAATCAAAACAAAGCTCAAGATACACAAAGTCATTCAAAGCAAGTACAACTGAGAACCTGGAGTTACGCCAGCGCCGAAATTGCACTTTTAATTTTTGCCGAAAAGTTACTTCCAGAATGAACACAGACAAGACCGGTCACAAGCCACGTAACACTTGCTGCTTAGCGAGGGAGCAAAATAACCACGTAAGAAGTGCTGCGGGCGCAAGTGACTGGATCTGACTCACCAAGCTGTCCTACGGGAATGCAAGCACTGCTCTTTCCTTTAAGGAGAAAGTACAGATATTTCGCAACACATTCATGTCAACTGCATGAGCTTCAATTTCTTCACCATGAAGTATGCTGCTTCTAAGCTAGGGAATAGGTTAAAAGTTTGTTTTGGGACAAGAGGGGAGAAAAGAAGGGGAAAAAAGTATTTCAGAAAGGGAATGAACATCCCACTCATCCCACTGATAACAAACATTATCTTGTTTAATAGGAGCTTGCTACTGCTGGCCTATCATGTCCCCAGCTGGTTACATCTTTGTTTCAGAGGTTTGGTCCATGGGGTGCCACTCCTCAGACAAGGACACAGTGACCTTCACAGTGTCTGATGAGACAGAGAACTTTGTCTGTGAGAGGAAGCTTATTCAAGATTAAAAAGAAGGCTGCAGCTCCTAAACACAGAAGACAATAAAATTTTTAAATACTTCCTACCTTTGCTATCTGAGGTTCAACTCACACGTGTGAGAAAAAAAGCACCAGAGCTTCATTTAATTTCACATTTCTGGTTTGCTGGCTACATTTACTGGAACTTTTATAAAATTACCTTGTGCAGATGTCATTGTGGAGAACGAAACAGAGTCAGTGCCACCATTGTATCAGTATGGGGCAGTCCTGGTAGCTGAAATAGCATGGCATGAAACAGCCCTAGGATAACAGAAGCTAACCACATCAGGTGGTATTCACCACCAGGAACCAGTTACCTACTGGTGTGTAGTAATATGAGGGTGAATCCATGCTGTAACAACTCGCCCTTTTCAACCACAGAACGAACACTACGTGCGCTGACAACCTACTTTCAATTAATCCTTTCTCCCTTCATTCTTGTTTCAGTCATACCTTGTGCAACCCAGACTGAAATATTAAGTCAGCAAAGATCTGCACATCAACAAAATACTTGTGAGGCAGTCAGTCCATTCATCAGTCACCACCATTCCCCAGTCCCAGGGAAAGCACTGGTCCCTTCTCCGGTACGAGCACAAAGATTTACTTTTCACAATTATTGGCAGATTTTTAATCAAAAGCTTCAGGCTTATTGCAGCAATTAAATGCATGAGTCATGTATTCACTCATTTGGAAAGGTTCCTACTTTGTCTTATTGCTCACCAAGACCGTAAAAGGCGCATTGCAAGGAGGATATCTGTCTCGGGCACCATGGGACAGATTTGTAACCCAAGACGGTTACAAATACACCTGAGTTCCTCCTGTGGCATCACCCAGGATCATACCCCTCTCCTCCTCCTCGTCTAAAGCAACTGCCAGTTTCCACCGGAGACGCTGCTGCTGCGCATCCTCCTCCCTGGGAGCCCCAGCAGGACTGCGCAGGAGGCTGCTTGCCTCTCCCACCCTTGCTTTTACAATTCCATCCTGCTGTAGGAGGACCTATGGGGCATTAAATGCATGGCCTGCCCACCCCTCAGGGCCTGGAGAGCTGGTTGTGCTGTTGAGAGGAGAGGCAGAACTCCCTCTCTCCTGTCCTGTGCCTCCCTGTGCTGAAAACCCATTACGGTTATGGGGTTGTAAGTGTGTACTGCTGTGCAGGCTGAAGAGGAATTAAAATGCAGCTAGATTTGGAAGGACAAAGAAAACTGGTGTTCTACTATGATTGATGGTCATTGATCTGATGTTAATTTAGTAAAAAAAAAAAAAAACCACTTTCATAATACTGGAATTACTTATAGTCACTTGATTATTCATTCTAGCTTAGTACTGGTTCCTCGATGCATTTGACTCCAACTTATAGCAAATATTTCTTATTAAACAATACTACGTATATTTATACCACAATGAAAGGTAAGCAACTGAAAAAAATTGCCACCTCCGTCTCCTATCTTTGTTCACCTTAGCACTGCACTTTTTGTGAGGAGACGCTTTGCATGAGCTTTGGGATTTGGATCCCTAATGTCATCTCATCTAATGTAAACATCTAAAAACCTCTAATCTTTTATTTAATAAAGCTTCTTACAGATCTCTCAGAGCTCTTTGTGTCTTGTGAAAGTGAGTCAGCTTCCTGTGTGAAACAAAATTTTCTTTAACAGATCACAGTGCCCTGTTTTCTATTCTCTGAAAGTTTCTGATGTTGATTTCTGTATGAATGAGTCTTTAGAATGTCTCGTTAACCTGGCCTGTGGCGTCCTTTTATACAGCTCTCTTGCCTCTTTCTTACCCATTTCCTTTGTAACCAGCCCCAACCTTTACAATTCTTGATTGAAATGGACAGTGTGTGGAAATGATACACCTCAGGGCAGTGTGCGCAGTGGTATTCATAACCCTCTCACGAGGCCAACGATTATAGCTGCATGCAGTGGCTGTCTCAGACAAATATCTGGAGCTGAATGGTCATGGTGTTCATGCCATCGCAAAAACATTTTTCTTCCCCATCTCTCTTAGTCACTCGCCCCTCAAAACCTTAGAACTTCAAAATGTAAGAAGGGGACAGGAAAAGGGGTGAAACCAGCAACGAGGAGGCCCAAATAACTGGGCCCAACTCAGCTAAAAGAGGCTCTACAAGCTCTGTGCTCTGGGGCTGCTCTAGCTAACAAGGGTCTGTGGAAGGTGTTGAGCCCCTGCAGAGGAGAAGCTCATACAATGGGCATCAACTGATTACGTAGAGAGGTGGCAACCGTCAAAGCACCATAGCTGTAAGAACCAGCTGAAGCAGACAAGGAGGGTAGTGAAAAGGAAATCCTTGAAAGTGGTATGTTTTAAATAGACTAAATTTCTCATGGGGTGTAGAGGGGCATATGGTTGGAAAGGGCAGTTCTGCAAAGTTGTAAATTCCAGAAATAAGTGAAAGACAAAACCCAAAACCTTTCCTTCGAGCCGGAATTGAACCAGCGACCTAAGGATTACTTTCTAGAGACAGCCTACAGTCCTCCGCTCTACCAGCTGAGCTATCGAAGGAAGATGAATGAAAAGTGCCAAGAATGAGTCAAGACTGTATCAACAATAGCCTTAGGCTCTAATAGGTCTCCATATGTATTCCTTTTCACAACAGCAAAACACTACCCAAAAAAAAAAAGGCACAAAGCTAACTTCCCTGCAAAATTGGATTTTGGTTACAGAACTGCCAGTTTTCTGCCAAACAGTTCACAGCTCTTGTAAGACTGTTGTTGGTGGTAGCGTTAAGGTTGGAGTCCCTGTCATGACCCATATGAAATCTGTCTACAGCTTGACAAAGAAATTTGCCCACTCTTTGATGACCTTGCCACATTTCTTACGCTGAGCTAGGAGAAGAGGGAGAACTCCCCTCCACGCAATTCCCCACAACATTTCTCCAGCCAAATTCAATAACAAAATAGCAAACAAACCTGTTAACACGCTCCCCAACAGCTTCCATAGTGAATGCAGAGGAAGACAGGAAAAGGGGAAAAGGATGTAAAGGAATAACCATGGAGGTTTTAATTCGAATTCCACCAACTGCCATGGTGCATGTAAGACCTCTCGTACACAGATGAGGTTGCAATCAATGTCTGGCATTGAACCCGGTGGCCTCCCCAGCCCCTGGGCCTGGGAGGCTGAGCCCTTTGTGAATCATCTGTGCGAGTGCCGCAGCTCACAGCTGTGGCAATTGAAAGCCAACTAGACTCTTTTTGAATTACAGTGATTCACGAGCATCTCCTCTGTCTGAGCAGCAGGGTGGGGCGGAAAGCTGTGAGCAGACACCCTGTTTGCCGAAACCAAGCTATCCTACTTGCGATGGGAGCGTGTGTAGCAGTGTTACCTCAGTGCCCTACAGCATATCCATCCTTTACCCATGCTTACGTCTGCCGCCTCCTTGTGACTCAACCTCAAACACTGGGCTGTTTCAGTAAGCGTGTAGCCAGCAGGTTGAGGGAAGTGATCACTCCTCCGTATTCAGCACTTACGAGCTTGCATTGGGAATGTTGTGTCCTGCCTTGGCTCCCTGGTACAAGACAGATGAGGATATTCTGGAGTGAGACCAGTGGAGGGCCACCAAGATGGTCAAGGGGCTGGAGCACATGATGTAGGAGGGAAGGCAGAGAGCTGGGCTTGTTCAGCCTTCAGAAGAGAGAGATCAAGGGGGATCGTACTGCAGTCTGCAACTACCAAATGGGAGAGTGTGGGGAAGGCAGGGCCAGGCTCTGCTTGGAGGTACACAGTGAGAGGATGGAAGGCAAACAGGCAGAACTTGCCACCAGAGAAATTTTGATGAGACATAAAGGGAGAAAAATACCATGAGAGTAAAAATTTTCACCCCTGCAAAGGTTGCCCAGAGAGTGGAATCTCCACTCATGGAGATACTCAGAGCTTGACTGGACACAGACCTGAACAACCTGACCTAACCTTCAAGTCTACCCTGTCTGGAGCAAGAGGCTGGAACAGATGATCTCCAGAGGTCTTTAGCAGACACATACAAAAGTGACCCCCGTGTCAGGAAGGTGACTTCACAGAGCAGATGAACTCACAGCAAAACTAGCACCACGTACTTCTCTGTTTGGAAAATACAGCTCTTTGTTTCACAATCGAACTCCCCCCACATATTTTATTTATTTTCATACTAACAGACATCTTAAGCTTCTGCTACCGCTAAAAGCAGCACAGATCTTGATAGAAACTCCATAAGATGTCTCCCTGACTTCGTTCATGGGAATATAAGAAGGTCAGGAAGTCCTTGACTTACCTACAAGGTACTGTTGCAGCTCCTCAGACGCCTAATCCTGGGACCTGTGATGTGTCATGACATTCATGTACCCACCAACGACTATCAACTGATGATGTAAAGAAAAACATATGATGGGGAGAAACAGAACTGCTGTATGCCTGTCAGGGCAATATCTGCACTCTCTGGGGCCAGATGGTCTTGGTGGAGGAGGGCCCCGAGATATCCATATGCGAGAATGCGAGCTTAATCTTGTGCTGGAGAAAGAATGGCACAACAGATAACATGGACCCAAGCTCCTAAATCAGAGCAGATAGCGTAGCCCCAGGGCTCTAATCTTTTCCAGTTTGCAGACCCCACAGCATTTTCCAGGGGCACTTCAGACTGCTTTCAAGCCAACTTAAGCCTATTGTCATGAGCCTGCCTTATCTGAGTTACCTTTCACAGACCCCTTAAAAATAATTTGCCAGTCCCACACATGCATTCAAGGACCCCAAAACTGAAAATCACTGCTCCATCCAGTTTAACTCATTGGCACTGTCATCTAATCCACTGGTGAGGTACCAAATACAGACTTAGGAGGAAGTATCACCATCTCTTTGCTGTCAAAAGCTGTTATTGGTGAAGATAACCCTAAACAGCTTGTATTTTCCTGTTAGAAATCAGTAGCAGTTAAGTCAAGATAAAAATTCAAATGGAATCAGATAAAAAGTAGATGCTGTTACTATCTATGCATGAACAAATGGGATGCAGAAACCACAGTGTTGCCTTGACAATAAAAAGCATTGGAGTTCTCTTTTTGTGGAACTTGCTAGCAGTGATGTATGGGTGATTTGTGAGAGATATTCTCCTAAACTACAAATGTACCCCCCAGGGCAGCTTTTCAAAGTAAATGTTCCTAGGAAAAATTAATTAATTTTTTTCTTGATTTTTTGAACTTGGTAAGCTTTGAATGCTTAACAGAATTAAATTTTGGCATGGAGTTCATGAAAGATCTCTGATTATTTCGATTCTTTTAACTGATTAAATGAAGATACCAAGCTTTGAGAGCCATGTGACTGGAGCCCTGAGCTATATAAAAGGAACAGCTCACCTGTTTCATGTGGTGTAGAATAAGATGAAAGGAAAGGATGTAGCTTGAAAGCAGGATGAAGAACTGCCAGAGGTAAAGCTACTAATAGCTGGACTGTATAATTACACTTGGTAATGCTATGTGTTTTGTTAAGCTCGTATGAGCATATGATGGTCTCCAGTGTTTTGTATACTTACAGGCTGACTTTCTAACATGGCTTTAAATGGTTTAAAGGTTTTTTTCCAGTGAAAAGCTTTAAAAAAATCTGGTCGATTCTCAGGGACTTGGGAGGATTGTTTTCTTTTGAGGTGGAAATACACACATGCTTTGAATAAGAGCATCACATTGGACTCGCAACGAATTTGTGAAATCTTTGTGTTCCCTTTAATTCTACCCGGGGGTGTGTTACACGCCACTGGTTCGCTGCTGTGGCTTCCGCACCACCAGCTAGCGATGAACTCGGGATATCTCAATTTGGCAGTCTTGCATGATACCCTTGCAAGAGAGAAGGAGGTTTTCCTAAAGACTGCTACTCATAGCAACTTGAATGAAGAGTCCGAAGCATCAGGAAACAATCATCTCCCTCTGTCTACCTGTTAAAATTCAAGATAGAAATCTCTTTGGGCCGGACTATCTTTGTACTTAAATGCTGAATAGCAGCTGGCACAACAGACCCCCAGCCCTGTCTGATGCTCCCAGGCTCTGTTGTGATGTAAATAATATGTACGACTCCTTGGGCCAGCTTCAGAGACAACTTTAATAACATGTCAGCGTGAATGAATGCCAAGGGGCAGGAAGGTGGGAATGCAGAAGCAAAAGAATTGGGAGAGTACATGAAGGTTTCATATAAAGGAAGTTTGATTGCATCGCCTCAGTGTGGGTTGCATTTCAGGAAACGCGGAGTTTATAGGCCATTACTTACAGCTATCCCTTTTTGTCGTGCTCAGAAAACCGGTTTAATGCTTCTGATGCTGCACCATTATCAGTAACAGACATCCAGAGGAAAGTATCCTTTGGGTTTTCAAAACCTAAGCTGGATGCGCTTATCCACAGATAAACCTAGCTTAATTTTGCTCCATGACAACCTTATAGGTCTGAGGTGGCTTTTAATACAAAAATGTTTTCTTTACAGCTAAATTATTTTAATTCAGTTTTCTTCCTATGTATGGCCAGTGCCATAAGCAATTAAAGCACAAAACCAGAAGACCCATGGCAGCGCCCAGACATCAGATTCAGATTGCACAACCCTCTTCAAGCAAACAGTTTATCACCAGCAGCCAGTAGCGATTATACAAATGCCTGAGAGCTCACCCCATCAGCGGGCACTGAAAGAAGTCGCCTCCATGTAATTGTCAAACTATTCTTCAACAAGTTAAATGTTCAGCCATATTAAATCACGCTACAAAATGCAGCGGGTAGCATTTCCATCTTCTCTCCCACAAAGGCTTCCACGTCTTGCCCTTCTGCTGAGAGACGAGATTAATAATGTGTGAGCTCTTCTGAGATGATGATCAGCCCAGAAAGTTTTGTTAACTGGGTGGCAATTAACCATAGTTGGGACATGACATTATTCAGATACAGTGGACTAGCTCCTAGCTGCTGTAAATCATAAGTCAGAGAGCCCGATCCCTACCTAGTGTAGCTTAGCTTCCATCCAACAAGTACCACACTGGACTTCTTTATTTTAAGCAAAAGCTCAGCTAATCACCCATAGGCTCTCTATGCCCTGGTCTCATCCTGATGGCAAGGCAAAGGAGGGTGTTTCTGATTGATACCTTCCACTTTCCAGCACTGTGTCTTCCCGCTGTGTATACATATTGCTTTGCGATAGCAGTTATAAAGGCTGTGGTCTCACTGGAGGCTTCGTTGTCAGCAAAACCCTGCATCACCTGGGGAAGGGCAGCAGTGTGGACGACAAAAGCGGCACCAATTTGGGACATGGGAGAGCCCACCGCCTCCTGGAGCCGCTTCCCTTCAGGAGGCAGCCCTTCCACCCAGCCACTTCCCTTTCCCTTGCTCATCAGGCCTCTCAAACTATAAAAGCCCTAATGAAAATGAAACATGCATGTCATATATAACAAGGAGACGCTCAACTGCTGGCGAAAAAAAAAAAGTGTGAAATTACAGTATCAGTGTGAGAGGGAGAGATATGAGCCCTCATTCCCCAGGAGAGAATTTGAAAGTGCATAATTTTTTCCATTCACAAGCAGCATTTAAGGGGCAGCTTTTGGAGTCTGAGAGGAAGCACCAGAAGAAAAACAGCACTTAGAAGCAAAGCGAGGATTTCTGCCCTAAATATTTGGGAACCTTTTTTGATACACCAGCTTGATTTGGCATGGGGAGAGATGTGCGTGCACAGCCCTGATGAACAGGTGTGGTTCCTAAGGTGTTCTGCCCACAGCTTATGCTTTATCTAGCCTTTCTGAAGACCAAATCCTTTAGGGGTCACCAAAAAAAAAAGAGCAGGGTACAACTTTTTGGCTGGTTTTCCTCTTCACAGAATTTAGCATTCCTGGATAAGGGGGAGACCTGCCTGTGTCGGCTCTGACTGTGGTAGCGGATACTAGTCTCTCGCGCTCATGAGAATATAATTTATTTTTAAAGATCGCTTGAATATAGCATAACAATATTACCACACATCTTGCTCAAGCAAAGAATTTTTCCAATCTATATTCAGTGCCAGATAGAATGACTATAAAATGAGTTACTGTACCTTAAATTTCTGCCTTGGCTATAGTGACAGGAAGCTAATTAGACAAACTCTGACCGTGTCTTCTGGACCCAAATCCACATTACTTGGACACATAAGAATTACCAGCTGCATGAGAGCTCGTGCTTCTGGAGGGAGTTGGACTTACAGGATGAAATAACGGGTAAAGGAGTGGAGAATGATGGGCGCTGTGGGGCCCAAACCAGTAAAGCAGCAGTGTTTAAACTCTTTTCCAGCTAAACTTTTAACACCTCACAATATGGCCAAAATATGTTAGAAGCATGTCTGAGGCATGAACACTGGGCTCAGACCACATGTAAAACTAAGCTCTAAACACAGTTTGACTTTTCCAGGTTATTCTTAAATTCCAAAGACCAGCGTATTGGAGCAAACTGCACACACTAATCCTGATGGAGCAAATCATATATTTCATAGCCCATGAAGCTACTGACCTTGACTCCAGCAAGCTTTGCTGGGTGGTGACAGACCTGGACCTACCAGAGCTCAAGAGGCCAGGGAACAACAGTTTCAAGCCTGGGCTTCACTTCAGCCATCAGAAGCAAAAACCTTTGGCCGGGCATGAGTGTTTTCTTGATGCCTCTTTTGCAAGCACCTGCATTTCTGGGAAATGACTCTTGAGAACTCCTGTCGTCTTAAGAAATAAAATCATCTGTCCTCTTCCCACTTCCTTATCAGAAGTTGGGCTGCAAACTATGCTGAGATGTTATATGGTCCTCTTTTCTGGTATTCCTACCTCTATATAATCAGATCCAAATATTTCCAATATTGCTATGTATCAAACAGGGAGAAGGGAGGGGGCTAATATCAAATTTAGTCCCACCTGGAAACATCCTTTCTGAAAGGGATGAGCAAACTTCAAAGGTAAGAACAGACACAAAATAATGGCTGCATCCCTACAAGCTGCACAGTCCTTTTTTCTTAGGTTAGGCTCAGCCAAAAAAAAAGGGGTGCAGCACTCAGAAAGGAGCTGGGCTAAGGGATCTTATTGGTACTATGTCGTGTGTATTATTTGTATTGCTATAGCACTCGGGGACCTCAAACAGGGATTAGCATTCCACTGAACTAAGCACTGCAAAAAGAAACACCACAAAGACAGTTCCCTGCCCCTGAGAGCAAATCTTTGGCCATTTCTCTGCAGCATCTGGCTACAGCAAGGCATAAGGAAGCAAATTAGGGTGCACTGGACAGACCACATGTAATCTTATTTCTATAACCCTTGTTCTTCCTTAACCTACAGCCCCACTTCTGTTTGTTAACCTAACTCATCAGCTCACTCTAAATTTAGTTTGTGAGCTTCTTGGACAAAAGTCTTTGTGTCTTTTCATTTGTTTCATTTTTCCATTTTGCATGGTTTTGAGCTGCAAAAAATAATATACATTATTGAAAAGATAAACCAAAATAACTTCCTTCCCTCTCTAAGACAAAATATATACGATATATTTAAATCTGCATCTTGAAATGTTATAATGTTGATTATATATTTCCATAGCACCTAATGTAATCCTGTGGGTCAATGAGCAATGCAACTGGTATAGCAATATAACAGTCTGGTCAACTTCGGTATATATGCACCAATTGTTTCTCCAGATGATACACAGACATAATTTCTACTGGTTAAATATGAAACAAGTTGCTGGTATACTGCATTGTGATTGATAAATTGGATTTGCATGTCCCCATAAAGATAAAGGAACATGACAAAGTCAGGGCAATACAGTCTCGGCATCTCCAGGACCTGGAACAAAACACAGGCATTCTCCCATCTCTACAGTTCCTCTTTCCAGGCCAGACTCGTGCCTGCACCATCTTCTTCCCCTGTCTGCAGCCACAGCAGCTTCAGTCCCATCAAGGGACCATTTCTTGGCAAAGGATGGTGTTGGAGCATTGGCAGTTTCTAACCTTTCCTAGGGAAAAGGGACTACCTGGACAGGAGAGTCCATAAGCCAATGGTTAGATTAGTGCAGTAGGGTCCAACAGCTCTGCCACTATCCATCCATCCATCCATCACAAATCTTCTGTAAACCATTTGTGCTCTAGAAGAGGAAAAAAAAAAAAAAGAGGTATTTGCTCAAAAGACTGTACTGAAGAACTATAAACAATACGGGATCTTAGTTTACAGAGTAGTGAAGGTACAGACAGTGTACCCCTTTTGGCCATGCAGATCTGCCTGATTGTCACCTTTACACACAGCGATTCTGCAGGCTTGCAAACCTCAAGCTTACGCCCAAAACAGCAGAATGCCTGATAAAGAGCGTCTCCAAAGAAAAGGAGGAGGACTTCCTCAAATACTACTGCACTTATTTACAGGCTGAGAGAGTTGGGGTTGTTCAGCCTGGAGAAGAGAAGGTTCCGGGGAGACCTTATAGTGGCCTTCCAGTACTTGAAGGGGGCCTACAGGAAAGCTGGGGAGGGGCTGTTTGCAAGGGTATATATAGCAATAGGACAAGGGGCAATGGTTTTGAACTAGAGCAGGGTAGGTTTAGATGAGACATTAGGAAGAAGTTCTTTACAATGAGGGTGGTGAGGCACTGGAACAGGTTGCCCAGAGAGGTGGTGGAGGCCCCATCCCTGCGGACATTCAAGGCCAGGCTTGATGAGGCTCTGAGCAATCTGGTCTAGTTAAAGATGTCCCTGCTTACTGCAGGGGGGTTGGACTAGATGACCTTTAAAGGTCCCTTCCAACCCAACACATTCTATGATTCTTTTTGCGAGTGGCAGCGAAAGGAGGGGTGTCAAGGCTTTTGAAGGTGTCTCTGCAAGCAGGCAAAAGCACGCAGGCTTTGTGAGCTCTCTGCCTTCCCCAGCCCGGAGCACGGCAGGCTCGGGGAAGCGTGGGGCAGGGGGAGCCCCTTCACAGCTCGGCAGTCAAGGCTGAGAGCTATTTGGATTAGACGAGGAATTTCAAGTGGAAACCATCTGAACCGTGTGTGAAGCTGAACTGTGTTTAAAGAAAACAAATGGCTTCTTATAGTAGCTCCACAAGGTCCGGTTCTAAAGGGGGCATAAGTAAGCCTAGTTTTTCCTGTTGTCGCAATCTTAAATGGGACCGGGGGTAGGGGGGGGGCTTTTTCCTGTTCTGAATGCAAAGAATCAGGAAAAAGCCACGACAGCAACAGTATGAATAAATTGGCAAGATACGCTGTAAATAGCTTTGATGCTAAACAACAAAAAAATCATATTGCAGCCATTTTAAGATTTCAGCTTCCTTCTTCACCCCTGCCACTAAGCAGGCTTCCTTAACGTGTGACAAGAAGAATTCAGAGGGACGCTTGCCAAGTGTTTTCTGACCCAAATCCTAGAGGTATCCTCCATCTGCAGCAACAGACAGCTCGCTGTGGTCTATTACCTTCTGCTTGGTTTTCAACACCAGCTACCCTAGTTAACGAAAGAAGGTGCAACCACCGCAGACAATGAACAGACAAACGTTAGCAGCATTTCTGGGAAGCTTTGAGGAAGACTTCTCTAATCTAGAATAGGCCAGAATACAGAACAATAATGACTGAGGCATGCATATACAAGCGTATTGCTTCAGCAAACTGAGTAAGCTCAGCTATTAGGAAAACAGGCTGTATAAAGCCTCATGGAGAGGCTTTAAGGACAAATGAAGAAGGGCTGAGCTAACCGTTCAGTTTCTGTCACAGCACCACACCTACCTACTTGGCCTCTATCTGTAGGCAATAAATTTCATAGTCTGAAAGAGCCAGGCAGCCAGAAATATTTTTTCCTATAGGACTGAGACCCAGCTCCACATCCATAATGTTCTTCTATGTAAATGTTTGCATGGGTCCCTTCATATCTAAGGTTTGTAGCAATGCATGGTATTTAGCCAAATGCCATTCCCCTAAAGGGAAACATATTTTTGTTCTTACAATCTTGCATGGAAATTGAAATGGACATATTTTAACATGGGAAAAGTAAACACACTTCCCCTCAGCTAGGTGCTGCTGCATCACTGTGCTGGTGGTGATGGTGGCCTGAGATTTTTTTCTACACATTCCTGACCAAGATGCAGAAACCACCAAGGAAGAAACTTCCCGACAGAAAATTAAAGCCCTCAATTTGACCTAGGCACTAGGCTGGGGATTGTATCTACTTAGCTATGCAGTATAGGCAGTGCTGGCCTCATCAGCAAAGCTCTGTCGTTTTGTTCTTCATCAAGCCTCCCTATTTGATGTAACAAATTCCCATTTACCTACCACATAAACATGCTGTACTTACACTGCTTGTCTCTGATAAACCATTCTCCCTTTTGAGGATCCATTAGGCCCAACATGAATTCGAGCCTAAAAAGCTACTTAAAGTTTTTGGAGAATTCTTTGGATTTCCAGCTTCACATTTCAGTTACTGCAATGTTTGTATTAAGATGCTTGTCTGAGTTCTGCCCTGCAGGATGCGGAAAAAGAAAAATGTTCCTTTTGTACTAAACACAACCGGTAGGTATTTAGCTATTTTTTGTGTATTATGACAGTACCATCTGGCATTCATCTGCTGGGTACCTCAGGAGAATGTCCCCTTCCTACTTGCCTGTATGATGCCGGCCAAAATGATAGAGTACACCAAAGGTTAACTTCCTGTAATATGGTCTCTTGGCTTATCTTGAAAGAGACAATAGTTCCTTTATATTCTTAACTTTGCGTTTCACTTGTTCTCCTGCCTGCCTGGAAAACAGGGTCATAAGAGATTCTCATGGGTCAGACACCTCCTAATGCGAAGCCAGGGATAATGCTAGCAAACTTAGTAGCAACAATCTATAAGGCCAGTTGGCAATGCACGTGCAGAAGGAAATATGAAATAGAAATGGAAATTTGCCCAGTTAGATTTGTTCTGTTCCACTGAAACGCTTTGTACAGTGGAAGAATAAACAAACCACTGCTCTTAGAAGTCATGGTTCACCTGCTGATTCAAAAACTCATGTCTGTCAACCAGCGTGAGAGAGGCCAAGGGGACTGTCTGTTTGGGTTTCTCTTTTGGTCTCAGCCTAATTTATCTTGTCAGTTCCAAGATCTCCATTCCTTTCTTGAAAGGACGATAAAGGAAGTTTAGATAGCCATGCCCTCCAATTATTTGATTATTTTTAAGCAAACAAACAAGAACTTAGCATGGACCAGTTCAGATTGACTAGTTCAGCTGCTGAGTAATGTCTTAAAGCTATTTTCATCCTAACCCCTTCTTCAAACAGCAGTTCCTTCATCCCTTTCAGGATATATACTTTAATATTCCCAACCTGCTTCTTGCAAACAGCCTTTTCAAGAGAAACAAGCCAGTCTTGAGCAATTAAGACCTATAGATCTCCCTTCACTTCCTTCAAAGCCATTGTGGAGGTGCAGCTGAAACCCATTAAATTCAATTGAGCCCAAATGGCCCATAAGTCATATGGAAACTTCCTCTGGGCTTTTAACAAAGAGCCTTGCTTTAAATTCCAAATTACAAACAAATTCAGTCTGTTCAGCTTTCACATAAAACATAAAAATTAAAGAAAACATACAGAGGAATAGTTGCATCAAATCACAAGGAGCATTATAAGAAAGTACAACCAGTTACTCTTGTTCTGAAGTTACAGACATTTCAGTTAGAAACATCACATTAAGTCATGGCAATATTTTCTTTAGGCTGGACTGGAAGCATGCTTTATTCAGTGTATCACAAAGTAAAACTGGTAGCGTTCTCCACGCCATTCTCTACTCTGACTTTTCCCCACGATGACTAAAATTATTATAAATTTTTATACATACACATGATATGATGTATATATATAAAATGTGTATATATGTATAATTATATTATATCACATATAGCTACCAGACTAATCTCAGGTTCATATATAATAAGTAGATAATAAATATTTATATGCTATATATACTTAAGTATTGCTTTATTGTGGGTCAGGTTTTTATCAACTTGACAAATTTATTAATGCAGCTTTATGTTGGAACTCTCAATCTGTCTAAGATTAGGGATCAATATATGTACTGCAAGATCGTAAGTCAGCTAAACACTGAAAAGATCCAGGCAGATACTGAACTTGAAAATTATATAGTAAAATTGTTCCATAACACATCTTTATTCAGACCCCCCATGGGACTGGCATGCTGTAAAAGCCTTTAAAAAGCCTGTACTTGAGGGTTAATTTCACCCTAAGGGCTCTGAGAATAACTGGAGGCCCAGATTTTATGATTTTGTATCAATTAATGTTTTTTACATTCTTTTTAATAAGAACTTGATGAAAAATATCCTGCCCTACCTTTTCTATTTGGCACCCAAGTAACAAGTCATGAGAAGTGCTGAATCAGTTTTAAAAGTGCTGTGGAGCAGTATTTTCTAAAGATAATGGGTCTGAGAGGCAGACACACGCACGTTCACGAGGCATGTGAAATTGAAACAAAAAGTAGCAGGCATCCTTCGTGGCTAATCAGGACCATGCCGAGCACCGCTCCAAGATGTACAGGCTCAGCAGTCGGTTCTCTTGCAGACCCAATGCCTTTGCCGCGGTGGGGCAACATCCTTCAGATGCAGGGGGAGCAGGGTACCACCACCTGCTGAGGGACTTTGCAGCACCGCTGTAGGTCTGCCAGGGCGCTGGGCTATCAAACCACAGTGACTGAGGCACGGACTTTACCTCTTTCTCATGCCCCTGTGGCAAATGCAGCAAATCCTTGCAGCTGGCTTTGTACAAACCCATTGGTGAGGGCACAGTTTAGATCATCGCAGTGAAACATGCAGCTCTGTTTCTCCCATCCCTCCTCCTCCTCCTCCTGCTCCTCTCTCCCTCAGCCCCCTCTCCTCACAATGTGCTGTCTCTGCTCCCTTTGAAGCCCGGAGCCGCTTCAACTCACCCAACAGGCAGAAGAGCAACTCAGCAAAAGCAAACACTTCAACAGAGCCTCATATAACAAGCAAGAAGGATGACAATGCGAAGGAGGTAGGACTGTGAAGCTAGGATTAGAAGGAGGAGAAGCAGGAGTGAGTTGTGGCAACAAGGAGCAACCTACTTCCTGGACTCACACCCTGAAAGACACCAAGTTTGTTAAATTAGCAAAAGGAAAGGACAGCTGAAATGTGTTAGCTTGCACCTAAGAAAAAAAAAAAGAAAAGAAAAAAAAAAGGTCAGCATAGCATATTAACACCTTGACTTTCACCCCACTCTTTTCTCAATACCTCCAGAAATTCATTGGTATTTAGACCTCACTCCTGGGACAGTGATAACAGAAACTGCAGAACTTCTAAGACTGTGACTGAGGTCTGTGAATATTAATCAGACAACTAATTTCACGACAATGAATGAAGTAACACCTATTGGGAAAGTTTGAGGGGGGGTGTGGAGGGGTGGACAACCAGCTCAACCAAAAACCTAGAAAGAAAAAAAGATGCTAAAATACCTGTTTGGAAGAAGTATGTTCTCTGGTTGGTTTGTTTGTTTGTTTGTTTTTAGAATTGTCCTGAATTGCAGCCACCACAGGAACACCGTAAATCTGAAGCGTAGATGGGACGTGTTGAATTTCGAGTAAGAGGGAGAAGGAGGGGGGAATCGCTCACTAGGCTGATTCCCCACTGCCAAGCAATCGCGAATTAAGACTGTCTGAGAAACCAAGTATGCTGAAAGCACCCCTTCTGGTGGATAAAATTTATCTAAGGACAAATTCATCCCCTTAGCTATAATACGGCTACCCTAAGCTTCACAACTCCGAAAACGGCAAGAATTAAAGGAATAATAAAATTCCTCTAAAAACACAAGCCAGTATTCTAGCCGTGTGGAAGGAAGTACTCCAGTTGATGTTGTTTAAGGGGAGAGATGAGGAATCGGGGTGCGTCTGCAGTATTGAACACACTGTCGGCACCAATCGCAGCGATGCCTGTAGGGCCACACATCCCTATCTCAAGCCTGCCTCTGGCCCAATTTGTCTTGGGCAGACCCAAATAGAGAAAAGCACTGGCACCAGCCACCATCAGGATACTTTTGTTTACAAGCTAACTCATGAGTGCCTTTCAAAACACTGTATTATTTTTTTCCTGAGCAAAAGCCGTGGCTTCTAATTTGAAAGGGGATTTTAAAATGGTTGTGATTCGTGGGGATTTATGGATGTTTCCCAGGGAGTTCCAAAAGCCTCACTTTCTCCCCACAGCTCCCAGGAAATGCAGTTAAAAGTCTTCCCAGGTTGTTACTTCAGCATGTTCAGACCAGTGGTCCAGGACAGACACCTGGCAGCGTCCACCCCAGTGCCTGCGAGGGGCGGGACCCCTACGGATGCTATCCAAGGCTGCACCCAAAACCGGGGGACTCGTGTGAAAACCATTCCCCAGTGTAGATGCAGCCAGGATTAACTTGGACAACAGTTACACGTCATTTCCATTTCTGTATGTTGCTGATTTATGGAGAAACGGTGTAGGATTGGAGGCCAATGGAACGAGTTGGGGTGGCGGAGAGGATGCTCCCTCAAGGAAATGAACATTAGGAAATTTCTTAAGCCAAAAGCACACTGAGGACGCCATTATATTTAACCTGAGAACGGCTTTGCATTAATCCTGATTTAGCTACTGAGATTTTCAGCTCAGACTGGTTACAGCAAGTAACGCATTGGCATTGGAAAGCCCTGGGTGAGGCTTTCTCCCTCACCTTCCTCGAACAGGATTGACTTCCAAGAGCTCTTTAAATGTCAGTCCTTGAGCAATGGGTTTAATACACAAGAGCCGGGTGCCTTGCACAATTTGAAGGGAGACCTTCCACGTTTTGCTTTCCAGCTGCTTTTACTGTTCTATTAACCCTGAACGTTGCCTTCAGTGATAAAGCTAAAAAACCCCACCCTTGCTCGTTATCCTGACAATATTTAATTCTGACAGCGTATTCAGTGTACTTCATGAAATATGGAACCCTGTGACTGATGAGGTATTTGCACGTAAGGGCCATATACCGTAAATTGCAGGGCAATAAAAGTAAAGGAAAACCATGAACTGATCTGCCAGCTGTTAAAGTGATGCAAAGTGTGTCTTATTAAATGTTTTGTGTTATATCCAGATGCTGACTAGAACCCAGCCCTGGCTCCCTCAGTAAAGCTTCACCTTAAAAAAAATACAGGTCTCCCTTTCTGTTATTACGCGTTAGCTCCCTACTTTTCAAATACTGATGAAAAGTTCACCTCTGTACTGCCTCCCTGCTTTCCACTCATCATGTAAGGGGAGTACTATTTTGATTTTATGTGTGTGATTGCGTCCGCTGCAGTGCTAAGCATGCTATCAGCATATGACCAAATAGCAAAGCTGACATTTTTGCCATGATTATCCACGAAATGTGTTTCCTACCTCTGATTTACAAGAGCCCTATTCATGAGAAATGATTAATAGCTCACTAGCGCTGCCAAAAAGCACATAAATCTAGACATCCTCTATGCTCCTGACATGCTGCTCATCTCATAGATACGTTCAGATCTCTCTCTCTCCCTCTCTCCTGCTTATCTATGTCTGATCCCCAATGGGCACACGCTCGTGCTGATTAGGCAATACAGTTGCTGACTGGGACAATCTTGGGCTTACATTACTGATGGCACCCAATTAGAGGTTGCAGAAAGCAGTGTCCTTCCTGGCTTGTACTAGACAAGCATGATTAAGTGTTAAATGCCTTCTAAATTAACAGGCAGCATCACCCATGTGTCTGTTACAACTTATCAGGGTAAGAAACCAGCTCCACTGCCAAGTTTTCTCTGTTTGCAGTTTAGTCTCCCAGGCTGTAAACTCATCGAGCTGAGAAGAGGGCAAGCTGCATACAAGCATACACCTGACTCAGCTGATGCTTAACTTATTCAACAAGGTTTTATACACTTAGCATTAAACATGCCTTTAAGTGCCCCACTCAGATGTGATAGATTTAAACGAGCACCGTCTGAACCGGGGCCCATGATATCATTCTCCATCCCCTCAGCACCGCCCTACCCTGCTCTAATAAAAGCAATTTCACAGTTCTTGAGCATCCTTCTTCTGAAGATCCTAGAGCGTTTTGCAGTTATTACAGAACAGATCATACCATGCCTACCCATTTTATTCCATAATTTCAATGGGGCTGCTAGCACAGCAAGACACACACAAAAAGGTAGCTCGTTGTGCCTAGTACATGAAGAGAATATCAAGGTTGCAGTGCTTTCCCTATGTGTATCCACTATGACACAAGCCTTTAATTGTACGATCATGTTCTACTTTACAAATAATACAGGGTATAACATGCCTTTTCCTTGCTGACTTTGATGCAGACGGGTTACAACTTGCAACCATTTTTCATTCCCGTGTTCACGATGTTCATTGTTGTTACAATACCGTGCCTTTTTCATTTTAGATACTACCATCAGACCTCAGAATCACACACAACTCCCACTGACTTCTCTGGAAACCCCAGCTATTACCCCAGCTGTAATAAAAAAAAATAAATATTATTACTAATAAAATAATTATAAAAGAACACTGTTTTCTCTAGGCGTGTTTTGATAATATTCTTGGCACTGGTGTTCTGCTCAGTTTTTTCCCTTCTTAACTTCCTCATGATTAATTACTGGTCCAAGCTTACAAGCAGCTATCAACTTTTGAGTGCACCCACCCAGAATTTTGCCAGATCATGCATTTTCAACAGATCCTGTTTGCAGCTGAGTTATTGGGCTTTACTACTGCACAAACTACTTCTCAGGTAAACACCTGGAAAGAATCGCACCAATGTGAAGGGATATCTTGCCTAGTTGGACAGTCTTTAGAAGTGTAAATGCTGCTCCATTCTCCACATACCTTATCTTCAAGCTGTCTGGTACTGGTGTTATGTTTTCCTTAAAGCAGTGCTCAACTGTTTCTTTAGAGAGTGAGGAGCGGCGTATATAATTTTGATTTCTGTGACAAGGATAAGAGAGTTATTAGTGTTGCCACTCTGGCCATTGCATCACAAATTATTTCAGACACAGAATATTTCATCACTGCTTCTTGCCATGACCTGATGCCCAGACACGTATCCGGCACAGCTGTATGTGCAACGCTAGCCATGGGCTACTACATCCCTGAGAAAGAAGCAGCTGATGATACGAACAGGTGCTCATCGCGGCTGTATTTTGTGCAATGCTGTTTGCAAAGTGCATCAGCACACAAAGCAAAAATCAAACAGTAACAGCCACTTTCATTGCTCAGCTTGCCCGAGCCTCCCTGGCCACTGAGTCATAAGCCCCAAAGGGCCTTGACTCTCTGCTTACTCCTACACCATGCTCGCAGCTTCTTACCTGAGTTATTTCTTCTGCTGCATTTGGAACCGGTCTCTCAGACCGCGCAGCCTAATTCTGCTCAGAATACTGCCTTCCTACAAGCAGCTAAAAACATGTTTAAATACTCCGATCATCTAGCCCGAAGGAAAGCTGTTTAGCACACTTAACATCTTCACCCAGACCTGAGATTTTCTACAGATGTAAGAACCATCTGATGGCAGCCACTAACACCTTCCTCTATAAAAAATAAATTTCTAAAAGAACAGCTACATGCAAAGTAAATAGGGAATTCTTACATAAAACAGCACAAGCTGCTGCCCCAAGTGCAAAAGGAGATTTTTAAAAAACAGTAAGTTCCAAATAACGAATTATATTTTTTCACTCTTATTTCTGGACAAGGCCTTAATTTTATCATCTTCCAAACGGCAGAATCAAGGCCAATGGAAACTGTGATGAAACCCCTATCTACTGGGTATTTACCCACCTCTCAGCTTTCTAGATAATACAAAAACCTTGTTTTCCTCCAAGACTGTGCTGAATAACCTAGAATTGGACAGATCACACACAAAAAGACCCACCCCAAAAAACTTTCCATGTATATTTACCAGTCCTTATCTTTTCTCCGCCATTTCACTGGGAGCACAACACACCAACTTCTCTGACGTAACACCCCTTAGTGGCGCACATAGGAAACATTATCTATCGGGCTGGCTGCACTATCTAATAGAGATCTCCCGACAGCTCATCTTCACTAAGTTTCATAATTACGCGACTCCGAGCGTCAGTGATCCTCACTCAGCAGTTCCATGGGAGCTTTCTTGGTAGACACTGTTTATCGTATTTCTTTTACTTTCATTCTTATTTCACCATCTGCAGTACTCAGAACAGTTTTCAGATACCCTTTTTTACACAAGAGGTGTTGCTTGTTGCTTTGGAGACTCATATTGAAAGAAGTGCAGAAAGGAATAAATGACATTTGGGGTATTTCATTACAGCTATAACCTCAAAGGTAGGAGGAAAAGAGAGAGAAGTTTAAAATAACTTTCATTCTTCTTGTCCACAAAAGCATACTGTCAAATTACATATTTGTGTTCTGGCAGTAGATGATATATTTACAAGGGCTCTTCTGCCTGTCTCCTTTTGTATAACAAAATGCTTTTACTCAAGGTTCAGGCTATTTCAAGGATTGTTCAATGCTGGCTTATTCTACAGCAAACAAATGCATGATTTAACCAAGGAATGCCCAATAGAAATAAGTGTAGGAATCAACACTCAACTTGACCTTATCCTCCTTCAGCAGGTGCTGTACTTTCAGAGACTAATATGGCTAGAAAAACTCTCAGGGAAAGAAAAGGGAAAAAAAAAGAAGGAAATTATTTTTGTGGACCATTTGCCCTAACTTCCCAAACTTGGTTCCTATTTATTTATGAAAATAAGTACAAAACAGCATTTGAATTCAAATTACTGACATAAAGAACCATGATACACCGGTACTGTGCACATTCTGGGTGCTATTTCAGTCATTCTTAAATCAAAAGAGCAATCTGTCTACCTGAAGTTCATGATGCCGTTTTGTCAGTAAAGAAATTAATGGACACCAGTACCCACTAAGACTTGAAATGTAGGAAGCAACTTTCTCTACCACTGCTTATTTTTCAAGAGCATGTGTTTAAACCTCAAACACGTAATGGGAGCAGTGTATACTCCCATCTGCTTGGCATATCTAAATGATACCAAATAAATTGTGACATGCTTTGGGAGAATTTTATCATTAAATATTTTGCGCATATCATCTTGACCCTCACACAGCTTGATAAAAAAAATAATCTGAGTAACAGAAAAGTTTTTTCCTAAGCTAAGAAAGCCTTACATGACCTAAGCTCTATTTTCTTTACTTAAACAAAACAAACAAACAACAAACAAGCTGAAAACCCAAACTTTGAGCTTTCTGAATAAATTAATCCTAATTAAGTAAGGAAAGTAAAAGTTGGGTGGTTCTGGCATCAGCAGAATCAAAGCACATTCCATTATTTAGCTAATACCAGCAATTTTGTTAAACAAACTATACCTTTGTTCTGTAAATTTTGGAAGTTAGGCTTTGGACAGATGTTCCCTGCTGGATGCAGACATGCCACAGGAAGGTTATAGCCCCAGCTGTTGATCGTCACTTCTTTGCAGAGGTTACTGCTCCCTCACATTTGTTGGCAGAGCTCGCTTACAGGGAACACTCCCGAAAGCCACTTGAAGTTAGAGTGAGTGGCGTTACTATTTAGACAGTTTAAGGTAACTAGCACGGCTGCTGTAAGAGTTCCTGCCTGTCTGTACCTTTAAACTTCCACTGTTCACAAGACTGCAAGTTTTCACAACTTCTTGTCGAGGCAGAAGCTTTTCTCACCTTTTTGTGTAGCACCAGAGATCAAATCCCAAACGCCACACTTGAATATTTAGCCTTAAATGCCTCCTAATTAAACACTGACAATTGTGTTAAATGTGCTAGTGAACTACAGTCCTGTTTCAACTCTAACTTTCTGCTTTGACTAACTTTCAAATCGCTTTTCCACCAAGCTCGTGGTCTTAGAAACAACAATCAAAATCCGTGTTGTTTCACTGTGCAAGGGCATCCTGCAGAGCTGTGTGACACATCTCAGGATACAACATGCACAAAACGCAGCTCTGATGCAGTGATGTTGGGAGGCACCAGGCCACGGGCAGAATACAGTACTTTAGACATGCTGTGGTGTTCTAGACAAGCTCCTCGCCTTTCTCTGCTACTTTCCCACCTACAAAATAGTGAAACTTTTGCAGAGTTCTTTGAAATCTGAGTGAAGAGTGCTACGTGTTTGTGTATGATAATTGTTATTCAGAATATATATCCATTGTTCCTTGGCAAGTTAAAAAAAAAAAAGAAAAGGCATCATGCAAATATTTCATCAACAGATAATTAGTATTGCTATCCAAATGGTTATGACTTTAGAATAATGCAAGGTTTATTTTCTCACTCTTTTATAAGTAATACGTACCTATGACTAGATTACAATTAAGGGATGCATTGAATTTACAACTGTTTTTTGAGGGATTTTTTTTCTTTTTTTTCTCCTGGCAGGATATTGATTGAGCTGCCTAAAATGTCATTCACAGCAGGCTATTTATGTGGTGACGTTTCTATCCAAGTGAAATTGCTATGTCTAACACCTTTTTCCTCTCCAAGGAAAAATATTATTTTGCAGACAAAACAGGAAGTTATCCAAGGGTTTAAGAAAAGAATTTGCCATTTCTTTGCTTCAGCATAGAATTACTTTGCTTTCGTGCATTTGTCTACCTTCTCTACCGCTTGAGCTACAGATAATACCAAGTAGCCAATTATATGCCAAAAATAATATTAAAAGAACATTACAGATACAAAGTCAATCACACAAAACTTACAACCTTCCAAGATTTCCCAGACAATTGCATTTCAGGCCCCTTGGCATACACATTGCATGCAGGGCTATGGATGACATGACTATTTTTTCCTAAAGCCATTTCCTCATTCAGTGGACAGACGAGATGCTAATTATTACACACATGAATGTTCAACATGCTTTTTTAATTCTTACTGCTCTCCATGAAGCACCAGATCGTATTTACTGACCTGTACTCAAGACTTGCTACAAAGACAGGATTATGAATGGCTGTTGACTTTTCTGTCATGCCATCCTTGTACTAGTTGAGTGCTCTGCAAGCAAGAAATTACCTGTGTGATTTTGTGAATGGGATGAGCTTCCCCTCATTTCCACAGGTGAAAAGATCATATGATGACAACCTGGAAAATAGTAGCTATTAAGTAGCTTCACTTAAATCTCCACAATTAATTTATTTTCCACCACATCCCTTCTATGTTTTAACAGTTCTTGAGTTCTTCTTGCATGTGCAGTAGGACATTTGTAAAGCCTGGACTCTGGCAACATTGGGACACATTGCTTCTACCTCCCAATTATTTAATTCTTTCTCCAAATCGTTGGAGTACCTCAACAAAATGGACAGACACATTTATTTTTAAGACAAGCGAAAAAAGCAACACATTTCTCTTAAATTTGTTCTCAGAAAAAACAAACACAAACCCAGCCATTTTTTCTGAAGCTTTATTCAGCCAGATGCAGTCTCCCAGTTTGTACAGTTTCAGTCCAAATAATATATATTTGACAAATTTATAAGCAACTGAAAATGGGGTCTTGCGATGAAAAGTGTCAAGGAAGCTTAACTATAGGTGGCATTCACAGTTTCACATATAATTAATATCTCCTATGAGAAGTCTACCGGTAATCCAAATGAAGCAGGCAGCGCAAGGACTCTCTGCATACCTACACAAAAGTGCGAGGCTGCATTAAGAGGTCTCATTCATTCCTCTGATGATCTGAAACAAACAGGCATCAAATGATTTATACCATGTAATCAGTGTTCACAACCTCAGCAGAGTACCTGAATACAGCACAGAAGCAAAAATGAGCACCCAAACCCCCTTCTCGACAGTCCTACGTACAAACCAGTAAGTCAGTGAATTATTACTGCATAAGGAAGCCAGAAAGGAAAACTTCACTTGCAAACAAACCACTTCTAGCTAGCTCGGAGGAAATACGTGACTTTGACCCAGCTGGTTTTTACCCTGGTGAGTCACGGCTAGATCTGTCCTGATACGGCCAACAGTAATTACCAGACACATCTTCACATGGTTTACACTATTCCATAAAGGAAAAGACAAGAAAGGAAAAGGCCTCGTCCCTAGTAAGCTTGGCTCTGTGTCATTGTAAAGAGACCTTAAAATGTGACTGACATCTGCATTCCTCTTTGTCTTATTCTGCTAATGTTTCCAAAGCCAGCTTTTCTCCAGCTTGGTTCTTACGTGTGCCTGTGGACTACATGAGCAAACCATGGCTCCATCACAGCTCATTTACTCAACATGCTACAAAGTATTGTGGTCCCATAAAGGGCTAAGAAATCCTTGATGATTTGTAACTCTGTAGTATACTACTGCACTTAGCAGAATCACTAAGTAACAGTAAAATAAAATGTGTTGTTAACTGAGTAATTGTTTTATTTCCCCCCACGGAAGTGGAAGGAAGCATATAAACAGTTCATGTCTTTTTATGGAAATGAAGACCAACATATTCAACTAGCTACAGGGTGGTTTCCCCCTTTTTTAAACCAGAAAAATAATTTTTAGCGCTTATTTATGTTTTCAAGATTGTCTTGACATCTGTTCTTAAAAAGCACAATGAAAGGCATACTTTTAACTACAAACACTGATAAAATATGGTAACGCTCTGTTTTTCCCTGCTGCAGAACTGCCAAGTAATAAGGATTTGCATGACTAAGCTTCTATTACGCTGACATATGCAAAACTGAGGAACAATCATTCTTTCTCCTTTGACAACACTTAGAAGGGAAACACTCCTTTTATCTCCTCTAGGACATGCTGGGCCTCAGACAAGATGAACAGTATCATTCAACCAAATCAATTTTTAAATGCACGTTTAAATGCTGAGTTCTCTTAAGCAGAGACACTTGGATAGCAACCTTATTACGTGAGCTAAAGGTCACTGGGGATTTGAGTAACACTCGCAAACATACAGTATGTCATTTGACATGTCTCTACACAGAAACTGCCACACCATTTGGAATCCACTTCTTTGAACCTAAATATGTTTAATAAATATTTAAATAAGCTTCTTGAAGCACCTTTGCATAACTCCCAAATCTGTGATCAACGTATTGGATTAAAACAATATCCAGCTAAAGGATAAAAGTGTTAATAAACATTTCCAAACTTGGGCGCTTAAGGTTATTTTCACACCAGTAACTACCATTGGCCAGCTTTCCTCTGGGAGCAGCATCTGCAGGTCCAATTGACTTGAAGAGACTGGCAGGTGCTCAGCTGCCCAGAAGAGTATGATTTATCGGCCTAATCTTAGGCACAAATTTTAAAATGTTGCCCTCTTTCAGAATGAAATTTCTCTTTGCTTACTCAGTATCTTCCATTGTACTGCACAGTATATCACAACTTACATTTCAACACAGATCACAACAAAATGTAAATAAAATGTAATTCTGGGCTAAGGTCCTCCAGGGTAATGAGGCACCGTTTCCTTTCCAGACACCTCCACATACCACAACTTACAGCATACATCTACTTGAATGGCCATGAACTCAGATTTGTGAATCTCTGCCCTATCTAGAGTATCTAGACACTACATACAAAATAAGACATACCCTTATCATTTCTAATAAAAAAAGTTGGTATATTTTTAAAGATAAGACTGTCAGTTGCAAAATGTTTGGAAACTGGCTACCAGAGTACAACCATTATGTCATCTCTTATTATAACCTCGTGTAATCTCCCAGATAGGGTGAATAGCCTCTGGAAATCTGTATGAAAGAAGCATTTCCAGGGAAAGCATATGATGCCCACATTTGTAAAGATGTAGGAAAAGATCTGGGTTTCAACACACATCAATCTCCGCCTCTTGCGAGAAATTAAATGGACTTTGGATGGTGAACCCAGCTCGGACGACGATTACTAGTGTTGACAAAAAGATCCTGAAAGTTACTGGAACTGTAATTAAAGCTGGGGTGGGGAGAGGCAGAGGCCACTGTCACACAGCCCAAATGCATCACTGGTGCCATCACACCTTTGACATCTCATTGCTGCACTCTGGATAAACTTTCATTAATGGTAATCACCGGTGGCAGCCATTTTCAACTTAGTTTTGTATGTAATGAGGCTTAAATGATTGTGCTATCTGCCTCTTTCCATCTGTTTACCTCTTGCCACTCCCTCCCTCTCCCCCAGCCTCCCTCCCAGAAAACTTTCGGAGCTGTTGGCCAACCCAAATTAGCGAATGCTCTGAGGGAAAAGCAGGCAGAGCCCACTCAGCTGCTCCAGCTGGCAGCAACCAATTGCCCAGCCAGCACTGGGCACGCACAGTGCTGGGCTAGGCAACGTGCATGCTGCTCTTTACAGAACAGCATGCCATAAAGGAAATGGAGAAAGGTCAGCGTAGTGCACTGTGAAGGGAAAGGGACAAAGGACACCAAGCCAACGGAAGCCACATTTTATTAGCCCCACTGCTCACAGACTGGCTTCTTCCCACGGTGATCCTCCCCTGTACGGTCTGTTTGCGTTTGGTACGTATCGGCCGACCGCATTGGTGCTGTCAGAGGAGCACAGGGGAAAATGCACTGATGAAAAGACAGATTTGCTTTCCTAGTGACCAGCTATCAGTGGTCACCTGGAAAAACCGAAAGATGGAAATGACATGAGAAATAGAAAACAAATTTAGTAATTCCAGAATAAGGAAGTAAGCCCCAGTGCAAATCTTTCCTAAGTAACTAGGCAAGTCCATATAAAATTAGCATAGTTTCCTGCTTACTAGTTTTTCAGCTTTTCAGCAACTTACCAAGTATTATCTTACTGCCGAGAATAATAATTTCCATCAAAACTTATCAGTAGCTAGCAAGTGTCCTGAAGAAGAGACATATTTCCTTCCTCTCTCTTTGTTCCCCTCCAGGACCACTCTCCTCAAGCAGGGAGTCTTGTCCTAGGATTTAGGCTGAGAAACCCACACTCACAATCATAAGAAAATCAGATAAATAAGGATGGAATTAACCCATGAATTAATTATTTGGTAATACTGTCTTCCAGATTAATGTCTCCTTTGGATTATCTGATGAATGCTGCAGTTAACTAACTTTCTTTTGATCCTCCTACTGGGAAATATAGAAAGGATGAGATGGCAGGGGTGGAAAGATAATTATGCTCAAGAAGATGACAGTATCTTACCCATACTAGGAAGGTTAAACTCAAGTAGTTCCTTCTCAAGACTCCTACTACCAAGTAGAGATGCCAGTGTGAAGCCGTTTAGCCAGTTTCAAATTGGTACATGTTCTCATGCTCTTGCGACACCTGGCATATGCTGAATGCATTGAGACTTGTAAAAAAACAGTGATTCATTGTTAATCGTTCAGAGAAGAGCCAGAGATTCATGGTAACCTTGTATTTCTGGAAAAGTACATCTACACCCCAATTTTTATCTGTTTTATGAGACAGAAACCACAGGTGAGGTTGAGAACAGAATCTGCATCCTGATCAGTTCTACAAAATTCTGGGGAGTGTCACTTAAATCCACAGTTAATTTATGCAGTATTAGTTAGGGTGAGCTGTGGAGATTCAAGAAGCAACCCCACAGTCAGGAAGAACTTCTGGCACGAACTGTGCACTTTTCAATGGCGGACTCAGCCTTACAAAAGTACCTTCTTCCATGGGTTGAAATGGATCTTTTCACTTTTGCATTGTAATAGCTGAATTCTGATCTCCTACTTTGACACAATTACTTTTCACAGAACAATCACATTTCGTGTGTGCCTATTCCAGAAAAGTATTGATTTGCATTTGCATAAGGAACATTTAAAGTAACTTTTTATATCAAAAACTTGCCATTTCACTCTCCCGTCTGTGATTTTCCGCAGTTAAATCTCAAGGACTGAATTCCATGCTTTGACATCTCCGACGGGCCATTTTACCATTAAAAAAAGGCATGTTAATTACTTCTCTTGTTTAAAATAGCTTCAGTGCTGCTCCAAGCTTAGCAGGAGAGATGTTCAGATTTAGCAGTCCCTGCTACTTTCTTTCTTCCTGTCTCATCAACTCTGCTTAGCACCAGGAGTGAGGAAATCAAGAAGACAAGCCAGCCAATGCGAGGCTGACCCTGTGGAAGAAGTGGAGCTCATAAAAGATACAGAAGGGGTAGGCACAGCACGTAGAGGATAGGTGGACCGAGAAGGGGGTTGAGCAGGTCTTTGATGAGTTAGGGGACGGTTTAGAGGCAGTATGGGGAGAAGACCTAGGAACTGAAAGCATGCATAGCTGTGTAACAGGAGGCTAAAGTGAAAGGATGAGCCAAAATGTCAATTCTTGGAGCATTGAAGCGGAGAACCTGCCCTGTGCTAACCCTTGAGTGACACAGGCTGGTCCTCCAGGCCCGTGGCTCTTCCCCCTGCCCTGTGTGAGCAGAGCATTTCTGCGCCAAGTTATCAGTGCACCAAATCGAAGGCTCACAATGGAGCAGCAGCCACACTGCCCTTGGGAGCAAATGCAATAGCACCAGGGACTCTCTTCCTAAGGTACTAGCCCTGCGCTGGAAAAAAATTAACTCCCAAGAGACGGGATGTCCACACACAGCAGGTAGAAAATGCAAAGCCAAGCATTACAAAGTCTTGGATCAAGCCGGGTAAGCCCTCATGATTTCTGGCAAGCTGTGGATTTGAAACCATACTTCACTGGGCCCAGGCGCATTTCTGCCATAAATCAGAACTGAGCAAACATCACCAACATATAAACAATATCATAAATCCTGTTGCTTGGCTCCTCTTTTCATGGCAGCACATCGCATGTGGCGTCAACGACACTGGATAAAAATGCACCCAAAAAAATTTAATAATCTTTAAAATCGTACTCCTCCTTCCAGTTCATCAATTACATTAATAAAACCATCAATATGCCAGAAGACAGACCTTTCTCTAAGTAGATGAGATCTAAGCTTGTTTTCAACAAATTAAAACATGCCAATAAATTAAGGTATCATATGTAGGCCAGGTATAAACTTCATCCAGGTTAGCAAAAATGATAATAACCATGACTAAATTCTGTCTTTACATGCAGAGCACTGCCTCTATTTTTTAGTATTTTGTTAGCAATGCAAAATATTGAGGTTATTGTTTAAACATATCTTCCAAAGAATACAGGAACAGTTGGAAAATAGAGAGATAGATGACGTGATAGGGAAGAAGTTTACATTTAGATCAGTTAGTCACACTGCACCTCCTGGTTCTCTGGAAAATGTAAAAAGCAGGCAAGAGAGTTACATGGGGCAAGACAGCAAGGAGCACATAAGGCTGGGTTTGTTCAAAAGTGCTTCCACAAAAGAAACAGCCATAGAGCTATCCAATTCAAGCTCACATCTGCTTCCAATTTTATAGTCTTCTGTGTCTTTGATGAAAATCCAATTTTTCCCAAAAGGAATTGCAGCACAATTGAGTAAAGAAAGGTCTATTGATAAAGCTAATGCATCTTTTACAGAGTGTGATGCTTCAGGGGGTTGGCAGTGGGGGGAAAAAGGGTTTGTCTCATAATGTTATGCTGCATCTCTAAAGCTCCTTTTACATGTCACCACTTTCTAACCTAAGAGGAGATCTATTTAGAGCAAGACTGAACTAGAGGCTCCAAGCTAGCTCCTTTTTTTTGTGAGAATCCCTAGGCATCTTGGACATTCGCCTCCATCTAGCCAGACACAGTCTGAGATTTTTTTTTAGCCCACATTTTTAAGCAACGTGAGGTAGCACACATCCAAATCCACTTGACACCAGCGTGTCCTTTTGACACCCTCTCCAAAGAGAGCAGCAAACAAAGAATAACACTTCAACAATAAACAGTGCGTATTTTATTATCTTTCTTTCATAGACACACAAGAAAATTCTTTGTCTTACAACGAACACTGTTCAGATACTTCTTTCGGTAATGCTAGCCCTACCTATGGGCTAGTTCTCATTCCAGCTACTTATATTAAACCCTTGGCCCTTTCAAAATTAACAGAAATCAACAGGGACAAGACACTCTGCTCCTATTTCAAGGCACACAAAAACTTTGGGGTCTTGTCTGTCATCAGCCCACTATTTTCTGCTCTGCAGCCTTGTTGTCAGAAACAGTCCCCAGGCTACACAGGACACATAGCTTTTCAGGGGGACATGAAAGGTACTATAAATTGCCATCCGACACAATTGAGCCAGAAATTTGACTGGTATAAGGATGCAAAATTCCACCGAAGTGAGGGGGCCTGTGCTCATTAATGTCAAGGCTTCATTTCACCCATTAAAAAGTGAACTGTCAGATAAGCTATGCTCTATGAACTCTTGTGGGATTTCCTGCCTTCTTAAGTTACGCATTTCCAGTTTACCTACAAGCCCAGTCTAAATGCATGAATTTAAAATAAAATGCATTTCTAGAGACACAGGATAGACTCTCTACATTACATGCTGCTTCCACTGTCAAACAAACCCAGAAATATGTCTTAATCACACCTATCCTCCTAACCAACCTGGGTGGAGGAAAGGCAGAGTACTCTTTGAAGAGATAGGAAGGTCAGGTCAACAATAGGACAAAGGCCTTAGTGCTGATCTTGCCTTTTTTGCAATGTAAATCTACAGGGATTGTTCAAGTTAACCTGCTGCTTAAGAGGGACAAAAAAATACCCAAACAGCCCAGTAACTTTTTCCTTTTCTTCAGCCAAGACAAAGCCATGAACAATGCAACACCAGTGCTAATTTACTTAACATAATTTCTTATTTGAGCACCTGTCTGGGGGTCTGTGGAAGCATCGGGACTGGATAATCCACTGAATGATCTTTAATCAGACAGTAATATTAGGTGCTAATAGCTCTGATAAAGGGGCTGTTTAACCCAACTGTTAACACAAAGGCGTGCCTGCCACAACGACTATTTCAACAATGTGTTTTCCAGTCATATTAATTAAAACTAATTCCTTGCAGGCCACAGAAAACACAGAGTAAACCCACGTGGAAAATGTCTAGGTTCTACCATGACAAATCACATTAAAGAAAAAAAAATTAAAATTATCCTAAGGCAATGAAATTTATCTCAGAAAATACAGTCTCTTGGAAATTCTCAAATTGTAAATTCAGAGCAAAGCTAAAAAGGCCTTTAATAGAGTCTTCTGAATGTGTAACTATATATCTGTGGCTCTGTCCTGTGACTTCATACTAGTCATTAAAACCTTCTAATAAGTCAAATACAAAGCACTGAGCCTTGCTAAAGGTCCTGAGGTTATTTACATGTCATTTAGATGACTGTCCAAGACTAGAGTGGTGTAAGTGAAGCAGCATAGATAGGCTAGCAGGATTTTATCTTTTTCTATCTCTAGAGAGTTTAAATAAATTTTATATATACATTTATCAGGCTATAAAGGGGTGCACAGATTTCAAGCATAAAACTTACAACTAGTTCAGCTGGAAAGTCTTAATTAAGATCATACGCACAAATGATGGCTTATTCTTTAGAAGTGTGTGGTTTTCAAAAAAGTGTTTGGCTCTCCAAAGGTCCTAACATACTAAAAGAAATACAGGAAAAAGACACAATTTAAGCACTTCAGTACGCAAATGAATCCCCAAGGATATTTTGGTTAAGAGATAAAATGCATCCAGGTTAACTCACCACTTCAT
Source organism: Dromas ardeola (assembly GCA_013398915.1). Taxonomy (NCBI): domain Eukaryota; kingdom Metazoa; phylum Chordata; class Aves; order Charadriiformes; family Dromadidae; genus Dromas; species Dromas ardeola. Next base: position 561,155 of record VYZM01020981.1, read on the forward strand.
TTCCTTCTGGAGTCTGTGAACAGAGTGATAGTCAGCTAGCAAAGTTTTGAAGTTATTAACAATGTGAATGTAGGCCTCAGTGCTGTACTATCACAGCACAGACCCTTCTGCCAAGACCTGTAAGAGCCAGAACCCCAGAAGACAAAAGAGTGTTATGAAAAAGCATAGTCCAGAAATCTGTGTAACGATCAAATATTCTTCTGGTAAAATGGGAGCAGTGGGCATAAGCTTCAAAGATTGATATGTTAAAGTTTTCTTGCCAAAAGGTCAGTGCCAGTTATGTATATCTATCTCCAGGGTAAGCAAGATTAAAAGCCATCTGGACATAGTCCTGGGGAAGCTGCACTAGGTAACCCTGCTTGAACAAGTGGTTTAGACAAGAAGACTATTAGAGGTCACTTCCAACCTCAATCTTCCAACCATGAAAAGAAGAAAAAAAAAAAACAAGGTGATATTCCAACTATTAGCACCTACTCACCCACCTCACTAGGAAGTTAAGACAGGAAATAAGTGTAACTTTTGTTGAAGATGATGCAGCAATGTTTCTGGAGCTCCATTTACTTTCACCAAGTTCAAGTTGAATCCAAGTAGGTAGTTAGGAATGTGAGAAATCTTTCCTTTACAGGATTTTTGCAAACCATTAGCATTATCTTAACGCACTTTTGTTAAGTGAATTATTTATTAACTTGATACTCTCATTGATCAGCATAGGGAACTCCCACCAAAGCACTCAATTGGACTTCTGAGTGCAAATCAATAGCAAGCATTTAAAGGGATATTCTTCCTCTGATGCACATAGGAAACTCCCATTAAACAATAATGGGAAGTATACAAGGAATTATCTCGCTAAAAATCACGCAAAATAAAGACAACTTTTTACTACACCTGTTTTGGTGTTGGTTTTGGGTTTTGTTTTTAATCTGATTTACATTATGCATTACTGAAAGTTAGCCTGAACTCTGGTTAAGCTTTCTCACAGGATTTAAACTGTTCTCTAACTGTCATTACCAAGTTCTTCACCATACAGGCTTCTGCAGTTTCTGTGAAAATGCATTTATTCTGGAATCACTGCTCACTTCATAAAACAGAGTAACCGTTATAGGACTTAAACATAATTTTTATTCTCAAATAAAGCACCCGTACAGGAGACTGTTTTGTAAAGTACTTTGTCCCGTAATAGCTGTGTCAGTCAGTTTCCCCATTTAGGTATGTCCTAAGCTTAGCTGGGCAGAATTTTAATCTCTTATTAGCAGAAAGCCAGGCTTCATTGTTTTGTTAAAGTTTACAAGCCAATCACTTCCTGGTTCTTAGGAAATTTATAGCCCAACATTTAACAGACTGTAAAATACTATATAGAAATATGTTACCCAGAACCTGGATTGAGATATTTTATTGTTTGTGAGGCAAATTCATTTCATCCCGGAGTTGATTTTTTTTCCAAGGAAAATGCATTGAAGCCACTGGCACTGAGAATTAACAGAATCCTTGTGTTTTGTCAATAAGGTCGTGCAAGTGTTGATGCCTTCTGGAAGTAAACTTCTGTTAGAAATGCTGTTGTCATTCCTTAAAAAGAAATAGTATCTTAGAAACTTACAAAGCATCCCAATTTGACCGAGTACTTTCATTCAAGAGTAGTCAAATTACCTTGCACTTTTTCTTGATACCAACACAACCCTGGTAAGTCGTGACTATAATCGTGTGACCACAAACCATTATGTATCATTAATTTGGACAGAAACATTTCAAATAGCAAAGAGCAGACAACTGCTAATCACCATGGCAGAAGGTCTTAGACATGGGGCATTCCACTGACAATTATTTGAACTATGGCATTTAAATTGGTGGCCATTTTCTTTGTTGCTTTATCCTTGGACTTGATCAACATTCCAGATCCTGCATGCATTCTGTATGGAGCCCAGCAATAGCTAGATCGAAGACATTGAAAATCAAGTTAATTTAATGTGACAAGAGTGACTTTGTGCATAGGCTTTGCATCCAGTCATTTATTTACTCCCTGTGTCTTTTATTACAAGAATCTCTTCTTGCTTTCTCCGCCTCATTTTCCAAAATGGTTGTTATTGCACGTACTGCCATCCTCACACGGGTATTGCCATCAGCACATCTGATCACAAATTAACTTTCCCCATAAATATATGCGTTTCACTACCCCTATCAAGAAAGGGGTGCAATGTTGTCCAGGCCAATGAAGATGCAGGCACAAAAAAACAGAACTTGGCTTAAGAGCATACTCTTGGGATCACCAACAAACTATCCCTCACTTTAGACTGCCACAACCCACAACCCTATTTTTCCTTCCTCTGTGGCACAGAACAGTCTGCTGTCTTAATACCATCTGGAGAATTTTATTGAACTTTGGCTATTGAAGAAACTTAGTCATGCCCTGACCTTCCTTGTTGCCTTCCTGTAGCACATTATGCTTATGCTATGAACTATTAATCTTAAGCTTTCTAAAGGGTTCTCAAAAATGTCTTTTACCACTATAGAGGAAGTATCACAGGGCAGATTTTCTCTGTGTCCTTCTGAAATAAACAGCATATTTATGGCCAACATCAGCTTGCAGAACCTAAACTGAAAGACTTTGGCTCTTTTCAACCTCACCTATCTCTGTCAGTATAAATATTTTCTGGGGATATCAACCACATCTCTCTGTTTTAATGGCACGTTTCAACATTGTGGTGGAGATGGAAGAACTCCTCTTTGGCGACTGGAAGTTACTTTGTTGAGAACAAATGATATTCGCTTTTGTTTTACAAAGAAAAGCCAGTATTTGCAGTGAGACCTCATTTTAACCTTATGGATATTCTCTTTCAGGGATTATTGACCTGTTAGAAATTTCTAGATGCATTGACAGTAAAGACGGCAGAGACCATAATGTGGGAAGATGGGAACACACTGCAGAATTCCTGCAGTCAGTTTGCACTGGGTAGCAAAAAGGTCTGCTAACACTGCTCAGCAAAAAGGAGATGCTTTGTAACATGAGCCTCTGCACCTTTCCCTGAACCACGACTTTCAGATTACAAACATAAAAAGCTATTAAGGAAAAAAAAGCTTCTTTGTAAGTCTGATCAAAAGTGACAGGAATTTCTCTTACTAATTTCTAACATTCTCTCTTTACTTGTGCATACCATAATATGGAATTACACCCCAGAGATCTATTAGAAACCAGGAAAAAGGCATATACATCTCTTCAGAAGCAGGTATGTCCAAGAAAAGGAGGAGGAAAGCCTTCTGGAATATACTTGGATGTATGGGGCCAGTCTTTTTTCAGTGGTGCCCAGCGACAGGACAAGAGGTAACAGGCACAAACTTGAACATAGGAAGTTCCATCTCAACATGAGGAGGAACTTCTTTACTTTGAGGGTGGCAGAGCACTGGAACAGGCTGCCCAGAGAGGTGGTGGACTCTCCATCTCTGGAGACATTCAAAACCCGCCTGGACGCGTTCCTGTGCAACCTGCTGTAGGTGACCCTGCTCTGGCAGGGGGGTTGGGACTAGATGATCTCCAGAGGTTCCTTCCAACCCCCACCATTCTGTGATTCTGTTACTCTATTTATTAAAAGAAAAATACTTTGGTTAGCATTGCTGATTACACATCTGCTTTCCATCCAATGCTCAACCTTTACTCATCAAAAAGTAACATACAGAGAGGTCCAGTGCATTACCCATTCTTGTTCTGCAAAGCAAACTTGACTGGTCAGCCTACAGCCCTGTTTCTGGATCCTGTAACCAGAAGCACTGATAGAAATTTTTTAACAGAATGATTTCCCATCAAAACACTCTAGCCAGAGACTAAGGATGCCAGACTTCCTGATTTTCTGGCTCCACATCATCTTGCCAGGTGGGCAACTGGAGACTTTATTTCATTTATTAAAACTATGAGGCATGCCAGGTGTGGAAATGGTTCTGTGCTTAGCAGGTGCGATGTTGCAGAATATACAATAGACAAAGATATTCCAGTGTGTGTTTTCCCTTAACTCGAAATGAAAACCTTTCCCAAAGTCAAGCTTTTCCTTTTTCTTCCTTAGTTATAATACACACCAATGCATAGCCTTCTTAAATGAAAAGCTTCATTGACTACAACAACTGAAATTTACACAAATAACATTTTAAATTACACCCTACACAAAGCCCTCTCTACATCAAATCCTTTGATGGCTAACAGGTATTGCCGAACCTCCTTATATACCCAGAGCATACTCCGGAACCTTGCTCCTTCATGTTGTGAAAGGGAACATTTTCAGTCCTGCCAAATTCAATTGTTTTTCTGAGTTCCTGGGCTTTTATCCCTCTGGCTAAGGGAGTCCCAAAGGCTCAGCAGGAGACAAAGGCAAGGTGCTCATGGCCAAGCGTGCTGCCATTGTGTTAACAACTCTCAGGTGACAAATGAATGCCTTATCTTAAATCATCCTTTCCTATGCCTTTTTTTGGGGGAGGGTTAGCTGTATGGATGGCTCCTCTTCCAGGAGGCCTCAATCAAGTTAAATCAACATATTCCTAGAATGAACATAGAAAATCTGGGGCAACATAAGGTGTTCCTACATTATTCCCACACTTCAGTAGATGATTCTGCTTTCTGTAGTCAGAAACCAGACTTCTAAGTATAAATCATGGAGGTGGTGGGCTCATGATCTAACCACACCCATGCACCTAGGAACTACCAGTGAAACGGCAAAGAAAGAAAACCACTTAAGATCACAGAGGGAAACAAACTGTGGTTTACAGTCTACTGCATGCTCTGGCTATAATTTTAATAACTTTGATTCCATCTGCCCCCTTCGATTTCTAAGATTTGGCCACAACTCTATATACAAATGTGTGTGCAAAAGTGTGCAAATTGGTGTTACAAACACAGAAGTTGTGTTGAAAGCTGTCACAGTGGTTTTGTTAAGAGTATATTACGAAAGACATTGTTTTCTTTTTCACATCCTAAGAAAAAAATATACATACATATATGGGTAAGCATTATGGAATCTTAGCACAATTCACCTGCTCTCTGTCATTCCTTCATTACCTGTTTCAATAAAAGATAAATTAAGATATCCATGGACGTATCTTAAAAAAAAAATTAATATAAAGATTTAACATTAAAATGATACCTACAATGATACTGTGTGATAACTCAGGCTTTCAATTTTGATTCTGAAGTTCTTAGTCATTTCATAGTGCAGGATATTCCTGTCAAAGTGTATATCCCAACTGTGGCAGTAATTCTGAATTTTTTAGTAATGCATTAATGAAAAAGAGTCTATTTGTAGCCTAATTTTGTATCCTTACTGATGACAGTAGATATATTCTCCAAAATATACCGATATAAATTACACCATCCCTTATTTTATCAGAATAGAAACATAAATCAAACGTGTGAACAGTTTATACATAAATGTAGATATCCCCGAATCAGGGTGATTTTTATTTTAGCATTTTTCTATCCGAGATCTTGGCTTTTTGTATGACTCCGCAAGATCAGTGTTTTTGCCTTGCCTCTCCCTTTTCTTTTACTGGGTAACTGCCTTATACAAAGTGATATTTGTATGCCAGCAGGTAATATGTATACGGAGTAGTCACACAAACCTGACAAGTACTGTAGTGTATTTCTTTTGAAAATTGCCCAAGGTGGGGTTATTTCGTCTGCTTTGACAAATTGTATATGCACCATCTACATTATGCTGTCACATCTACCTTAGGTTCATCAGTATCTTATTACTGATGTGGTTGTTTTCAAATCTAAATACAGTATGGGGAAAGCAAGCAAACACACAAGCAAATCTATCTTCGCAATAATTTTAAAAACAAAGCACAAAACAATGACACTGTGCAATAGCCTTGAGTGATTTTTTTTATAGCTGTGTTCTAATTCTTCAGAGAACAGAGAGAGGAGCTTTGAAAAGGTGCTAATAGACCATGAATTTGCAGCAGTGTAGTTCACAGCTGAACACACTCCCACTTCAAGCTGGGGCAGGAAAAAAAAAATGAGGGCACCACAGAAGTGAATTAAAAATCACGCAAACAGTCCCAGCAACAACCAGGGCAGTAGCAGCTTATAAGATCAGCTTCATTTGGCAGGGTGCCCATCATACCACGGCCTAAGAGGGCCAGGACAGGAGGATATCTTATGGCTTGCAAAAAGAGGGTGGGGCGAGCTGCCAGGGGGAGGGATGGAAGCAAAAGAAGCAATTTTTAAGCCTATGTTGAATTAACCTGTTTTACAGAACACTGACAGCAAACTTTTAGGTCTTTAAAACGTGTTTGGAGAGTTCTTCTATAATTTATTTTAGACTGTAGACAAGAATTCTCTCTGGATCAGCTGTGCTATTGGGAGAGATTACTATTGCAATGCCCCTCCTCCTGCCTGGGGGTATTGTCCCCTCAAATCTCCCAGAGATGCTCACGTGCATTCTCCAAATCAGACCGTGGTTCCATGACACTCTAATCCTATCTAAGCTGGGGCTGCCGCAGTCCCTCCATCCACAGCTGCTGCCCTTTCCTGTGCCAGCAAGGATGCTCATCTGGTCCCACACTGAACTGGTTCAGAAAAGACAGAACTAACTTGAAAAATCGTAACACTTCCCTGCCAGTTCAGCTCCCTGGGGAGTCAAACAAGCACCAGTGCTGGTGGAAGAGATGGGGTGGGGATATATGTGATGCAAAGCCAGGCTGCCGCAGCTCTGGTTTGGGTCAGCATAAACCACCTTGGAACCGCACTCCAGGCTGGGCTATTAAAACCGCACTCCTGCTATTAAAACTGCTTGTGGTGATAGAGCTCTTTCTGCCCAGCTCAAGTTTGGGAGTGGTCCTAAAAAGAGCTTTCTCATCAGATCAGAAGGGATGGGCAGCCTCCCCTCACTATCAGTAGCCCTTTCCTCAGACACACCTGCACGCAGAGTTTTGTAGAAATGGCCTCCTGCGATCCCTGAAGCCTACGAAGTTTCTGCATTCTTATGGCTGGACAGACACGGATGAGCGGTCCTCCACGTTGAGCTGGAGGAAGCTCCCTCTCAGGGGCAAAGCCACGCTCCCAAGCACCCCACAGCAGCCAGGGCACTCTGGGAAGCTGTGATGATCTCCCAGGGTCCAAGCCCAGCATGACAGATGATTTGAACGTAAAGAGATGCCACGGAAAGATGGTAAAGGAAGGGACGTATCAAAGTCTACCTGGACTGGAAATTTAAATAATTTCTCCCCCCTTTCTGAAGTTTACCAGGTTTTTCAGCAGATCCTGATTAGTAAGGCAGTAAGCAAAGTGGTTTGGTACTTGCTGATTTGTTTGCACACATCACCACAGCTGACGAGTGCATGCTGGCACAGAGGTGGGGAGGAACACACAATATCAAACAGCAAACATGTAATTAAGACAGTTTTACTACCTCCAAAGGTCACCTGTTTCTTTCCAGTAGTAGCTGTGGAATAGTTTACAGCCAAAACTCTGGAGGGCAAAATCAAGGATACCCTAATTAGCCACTAGAGAGAGAGAATATCCCACATGATACACCTTGTGTCTTTACTTGAAAGGCAGGTTTAATTGCCAGCTCTTCCACAGTCTTCCCTCATCACCTTAGTTTTACAAATACTTAGTTCTGCTGGACCCACACACACCTGTGAAAAGCACAGCCTGCAAAGTATCGTGATGACACATTAGGAACTGGAGATGCTCGGACAGCAGAGTGATGAGGACAGACTGGATTCACTGGGAAAAGCACTTGAGCTTTTCAGGAAACAAAGGGAGAAACCAGTTAAGAAAACCCTGAAGCCACCTTTCAGATGCCAGATTTGGTACCGGGTGGCAAGTCCACACCTACAAGTTCCCAGCCTGTGACATTTCACCCACAGCAGCACATCTGAATGGTTGAGTGATGTGGATTGGGAAAGGAGCACAAGTAACATTGCTCAGATTCCAAATAGTGCAAGGCAGGAAAATATCCTAATAGCCTGAAACTACTGCAATGTTTGCTGGGGGGAGCAAATCGAAAACATTTATACTGGGAAGGGAAGGAGGATCAAGAGAAAAAGACGTAGTCAGGGGTAGGTTCAGTAAAGCATAAAGTCTAAACTGTATGCTTGCAGAACTGCTTACTGAAGTGAATACACTAGAACTAAAACAGCTTTTTAAAAAATAAGTAAAACTGCTCAGCTTACTGTCAAACAGCCAGTTGTTTATTGCCAATTACTTTATTGTCAGATGCCAATTTATACCCTAATGGTCTTTGGGTTGAAACCACTGCCCTGTTCAGCGGGTAATCCAGTGGCCAACACAGAACTGCCCCTTTGGTGCACTTCGTTTGTAACATAATGGAGATTTGCATGCTCTGTCATAAGAGGAATGCTCCAAACTTTATTAACACTCAAGCCAAGAATGTTATCTGTTCCCACCCCCACGCCCCCCCAAAAAAAGTGGACTGAGTTCTCCTTTTTCACTGATTCTCAAGACAAGTATAAAGATCTTCTCTGCCCGTTGCAGATGTGCTCTATTTTTTTCCTACATCAGAGCTTCTGAATCACTCTTAATAATAGGCAAAGGCTATTCATACCAAATGGGGAAGTTCTCGCACACTATGATGATAAAGCATTTCATCCATTCGCAAAAAAAAGGAAGAAAACACTACCCACAGAACTGCAACATCACATCATCTGTGCTTTGCTGAATGTTCACAGAACAACACTGGAAGTCATTGAAGTGTCAGATAGTGATTTCATCATGTGTCAGGCCTCCCACTAATAAATGATTCATCTTTCTCAGTACCAGCACCTCAAAGAATTAAGGAGAAGAAAGAAATTAATAAACTTTAAAGTAAGAAGTACTCTACTGATATTATACTTCTCAAGTAAACAGAAGCTTATGCACACCCTAAGAATGTGTTTAGAATTAACCTTCCATGTATCTGAAACATACTTTTAAATTTTAAAAGTGAATCCATTACAGAAAAAAGCTATCATGGAATTCTACATGTATATCACCACAGAGGTAAATTGCTCAATTTACAAATATGAGACTTCACACAGCGCTCCCCCCACCCCAAGCTTTGTCAACTGAAACTGGAATTGAGAAGAAATCTTTACTGGTTTCCATAGCAGTGATTAACAGTCTGTTGGTGACAATAAGCCTGCCCCAACCTCTGAGTACTGATTACAGTTGTAAAAGCAAATCTAGCTCCTCTTGAAGGCGTTGAGCAACTTACAATTTACTCTAATGGAAATGGGACTGGAAAGAAATTTTTCATTTTAATAGGAATTTACATAATTGCTCTTTGACGCTTCATAAAGCCAGAACATCTTCCATTGATGACAGTAGCTCTACTGGATGAACGGGACTAACTAGTAATCCAAACTTACTTCTCCCAGAAGGTATGAACTTAAATACAGACCCAAACCAGGCAATGTACTTAGCAAGATACTACCATTTTTGCTTGGTTTGCTAGAACACTGAAGTTTGTGTAGTCACACAATGAGTTTCCAGTTAATTCTTTTCTATTTCAACAAAATGCAGTAGAGATACAGAGGTCTCAAATTCCCGCATTCTTTGTAAAAAATAAATAGCTAGGAGAAGAAAGAGATTCTGAAAGTGTCCTAACTGGGAAAAAAAAAAAAAAGCTGTAACATGAATTTAAACCTTATGAAACATTAAAGAATCCACATGGGAGAGAGACCTAATAAATGACCCCACTGTAGAAAAAAAGAGACAATTGTAATTTGCTATAAAATCATGAGACACCGACCTATGGAAAACCAGGCTTTGCTGGTTCTGCCACTAATGGAGCTCCTTTGGCTGTAGGAGGGGTTTTTTTTCCCCTCATCAAAACAGCATTTATTATAAACGAAACACTTCAATCAGTAGACTCAAAGCTGGAGGAACATATGGATACAGGATTTATCCCACTTGATTCCTCTCCTGGAGCAGGGAAAAGAATTAGATGAAGATGATAAAATTTGGACTTGGACTCGGGGACCCATTCTCAGCAGAAATAATGAGGCTGGTTGGAAAACTGGTGGGGACAGAAAAAAAGCCACACGCCCCTGAGGTCCCATGTCCTAAGCAGGTACTTATTTCTTTGGCTCACTCTAAATATGTATACCAGAGATACCAAGATAATGAATGGAATACTTAAAAGCAGTAATACACAAAAGCAAATTAATCTTTGCTGTTCTCTCATCTCTTGTTTTGGTAGAATTAGTTTGGGCATCCTGGGTAAAGATGATGTCCAGTTTCTCTATCGGTTTGATTTAGCATGACCTCTTCACTGTCAGCAGAGGAATGTAAAAGACAGCAATGAACATTTATGTGTAGTAAAATTTACATGGCTGTGGGGCAGGATGCCTGAATGATCAAAAAGAAAAGAAAATATTAAATACTTAAAACACTTTACCATGAAATCACCTTCTCCCCCTTCCCCCTTTCCCCCCGCATGTTAAATCAGGTAGAAAAGTGTGATAATATTAAGGCTTAATCCAATTTAAATAAATTATTTTCTTGTAAATGTTAAAACAATCATTACATGCATCATTTACCCCCTCCTCTGCCCATAGTCTTAAATTATGCTCCATTATATCCAGATGGAAAAACTATGCAGAAATGTTTCTTAAGCATCAGAAATTTTGTTTTTTATTATATTCAGAGGTAAAAGTCATGAAGGAGCCCTATCCAAAAAAAAAATAAACCTTAGAAAGCATCATGGGATTTTGTGTAGCAAACTTAATTAAGAAATTTATTTGCTAGGTTACCAACAATATTTTATTAGAAGCTTAAGGTATAAGATCGTTATAGCGCTCTGTCGTGCTTGGCATCAAAGAACGAACACATGCAAAAAACAACTTGTTCTTACAATTAATTACAAATGTACAAATGAGTGATATATCAGACCCTGTCTACACTGCTAAGTCATGCATTTATAACCATTTCAACATACACAGTTATTAAAAAGCATGCTTTGCATCTACAGTAGCTTGATACCACATCACAGCCATGGGTAGTTACGTTTATTCATGCACAGCTACCACCAGCCAGAACTATATGTATGTGTCACTGCATTTTAGCAAAATCTGCATCAAATAACCAGTAGTGCAAGTCTCTTCAGCTAGCTTTTTTTTCTTCTTAAGCAGGCAGACTGGAAGGAAGATAGGAGAAGGCAAACCAGAAACGCAAAGGGCAGGTGGTGACAGACAGCAATCTTTAGCCACTGGCCATTCTGGGTCAGTTGATGTGGTGACGATCACCCAACACTGCAGAACTGCATAGCAACCCATCCTTTTTATCTCGCACATCCTTACTGGCCCAAAATACCACACCTTCCACAGAAGGGGTGAGGAATTGTCTCCCCACTGGCATCATAAACAGCTGAGGGGGAAACACCTGAGCCCTGCACACTGCAAAGTCCCTGGCTGCTGATGGACCCCGCAGCTGCGGGGGACCCCCACTTGCAGTCTGAGGATTGCCGGTGGAAGAGCCCTGCAAGAACATTTCTGCAGCATAGCAACCTGCAGCACACGGGACAGTGAGCAACAGGACTCTGATGAACTATCTTAAGTAAAGAAGTCCACCCTAAATCCTCCCCTCAGAAACCTCAGTTCATCCAGCTGGGTTACTGGATCACAGCGAGGTGCCAAATCTGTGTCTCCAGCAAGGGTGGAATACAGATCGCTACAGAAGAAAGAACAGTTCAAAGGGTGTCCACTTCAAGACTGAGCCAAGTCACAAACCAACTAGAAATTCCTGCTATGGCTACAAGGATGCTGGCACCAACACACCTTCGTCCCTGTAGACACAGACCTAACTACACATTGCTCAAGGCTTGTAACGCTGATCTCACAGGCAGGATTTAAAAATCACCACTCTGCTACTCTCTCCCCAGGCCAGCAAAGGATATTTTGTTTTAACCTCACGCCTTCAGTTCATGCTTCTCCCTAGGAACATTTGCTTCACTCAGCTGTCCAAAGCCAGGCCCAGCCATGAGACTGAGTAACATAAGTCTCCCTGAGAAGTGTTTCAACAAACCCAAACCACTGCAGCTCTCAGCACATAACTTGCCAGACAGTTTTACTGGTTATAGAGGGAATTCCAGTCTTTGACTCACTAGTAAGTAAGTGTGTTCCCACGCCGTTTCCTCATCCACACAATTCCCTCGTCCTGAGCTGTTTGCTAAGAAAGCCTGAGATTATTTGTGTTACGTTCCATGCAAAGAAACTACAACATACAAACATATAATTACATAGTGCTGAGATGCCCCAGTTCCAAAAGCCATAAATTCTAAACAAGATTATCTTGGTTTTAAAATTCATCTTCCCTGGTTCACAAGATGAGCCATCTCATGGCCCAGAGAGGAAAGATGACATATTACGGTTTATGTTATGATTACATAAATTAGCAGGCACGCACTTCTAGAAAGGGCTATTAGGGCTGTTGCCCACACTTTTCATGACAGCTGCAGGCGTCATGTTCTCCTGTCAACTGATGGGAGAATAGTATAGGAACTCAATACGACAAGCATATTTTTAATTTACAGGCAACACTGGCAGTTTGAAAGCTTTTTAAATAATGAACACAACTGACTAGGTACATGCATGCTGCAAAGCTGGCTAAACTGCCTTGAGTACTAGAGGCAGACTTGACTTTCTGCACTGATTTACCACTGCAGAGAAGTAATCTCAGAGCAAACAATCATACTTTTCAGTGGGATAAATGAGCACATCCAGATCCCTCTACTTCATCAGCTACACTGACAGAAGTACTCAACTGGCTTGTTCAAAGCTAGCTTCGGTGCCCCTGCAACCTGCAATATAGATATAACCTTTGTTTTTTGTAAATGCCACAGGCAGAGTGATTCCCACCTCACTGTCCCACCTGTAGAGATGCTGGGAGCCATCACTACAGCAGATCCGGAAGAGCTCAACTGGAAGACGGAAGAGAGGAGATGCCGGGACGCTGCCCATGGGGCCTGCACAGCTACGTGTGTACTTCTGATCCTGGGGAAAGCAATAACCTGATCAGTGCTCTACCCAGCTCTCTTCACACAGGCTTCAAAAAACATGTTTCCATTGTGACCAGATACTCGCTTTAATAAACAAACTTTAATAAAACAAACAATTAAAAAAAAGCCAGATCCTCTCGCACAGCATTCCCCGCAAGCCAATTACAGACAACCACTCTCGTGGGCCAGCGAGCAATCTCTTCACAGGCCAGGCACCGAGAAGGAGTGGAGCCTGCCACAGCTTCTGGGCAGGAAGGGCTGGGCCCACTGGGGCTTTGAAATAAAACAGCCAGCTTGTTTGGCAGATAGCTATTTTTTCGTGGACTGGTCAGCAGGAGGCATCGTGCTAGTTGGCTGGCTGGTGACTTGAGCAAGCCCCCTGCCTTCCTGGTGTGTTGTGCCTGCATCAGTGAAGAAGGCAAATCTTAAGCTGTACCCGAACCCCTTAAGAATTATGACGACTTGGCTGACACTTGGTTGGGCCATCCTTTCTCTGTTGTTGTTGCTGTTATTTTAAACCTAATTCAGCTTTTGCCACGACTCACTCATGCCCAATATCCTTAATCTACAAACACTCAAGGATGGTAATTCAGCTTTATTATCCATATTCCCTGAGCTCGCGTTTCATAAAGTATAAGCACACTCAAGAAAGAATGATTCCTAAAATAGCCAGGCATGTGCATTTCCACCCTCTCCTCAGGAAAGCAGTTCAAAAACATAGGTCCTACAGGTCCTTGTAATGCTTAGAATTGCTAACCTGAACCTCTTGATAGCAGCAGGCAATATCTTCAGGAACAGCTGGGGTTTTATCTTAGCCTCTCACACCAAGCTACTACATACCATCAACAGTGTTTATATAAGCACTGCAGTGACAGAAGACATAGCATGAACCAAACAGCGCACAAATTCCAGCTCACATCAGCAGAAGACTTTGAAACTGCACATCCAAAGCCAGCACATATTACAAATTCGAAAAAAACAACAGAGACCACCACCGGTGTTGTTATAACTGGCTATCACAAACAAGAAATAAACATACCCAAGTTTTTGGGCAACAAAAGCTATTACTTAGAACAAGCTGTTCTTGTACTTTATTTCTTACACTCTGCTTTTTGTTTAATGATTTCAGGGTCTTGACTCTATGCGGTGCTGGGGTACCTCAAAAACTGGTCAAAAAATCAAAAGGAACTGAGAGCATCCAGCATCCTACAGGATCAGGCCTTTTCTATGCTGTTATTAGACACTGAATTGTGTGATAACCTTCCTTATGACTACAACAATAATTTGTTGTTTTTGTCCTTTCAGTAGGAGCCCCCACTATGTGTGTCTGTTACTTGATTATTTATAAACATGGCCTTTTATTAAAAACACAGCCTCCACTGTGCTCAAAATTAATTCTACTTGGCTGTCACACAAATGATGTTTCAAATGTGTGAAATTTATGGTCATTTACAAGGCAAAATGATGGCTAAACTTTGGCTAGTAAATTGGATGCCAACAGTGCTGACCCTGCCAGCGCTGGAGCCAAGCTCGTGGCCTGATTCACCACTTTTCCACTTTTCTCATTGGCTGGAACCAGCCCTGGGCAACTGGTTTGTTTGTTTTTTTTTTCCCAACAGGAAAACTGAGTGCATCCTATGCTTGAGAGGAGCATCATTACTGCCTATAAAGATGGGCTCCAGCGTGCTACATCTCATCTCAGAGATGTATGTACTCTCTCTCTTTGCATATTAAGCCACCTCAAATAAGACAATCTTTCTTTCCTAGAAAGGCCTCGATGTTGCCTGCTGCTAAGGCAAATGGCCCTGGAAGAGCAGGTCTGCCCAGACAGCTGATGTGCAGACAGGAAAGACAGACATGCAAATGACAGGTTTGTAGGGTGGTACTGGCTGAACTGGGAGTCTCTACAGCCCCCGGTCCACCCTGGAGCACAAAAACCTGTGCTGCCTCTTCCCTTCCTCCCCTAAAATCACCAAACTCGACCTCTGCAGCAAAGATAGCCCTTGCCTTTTTCCAGCTACCTATTCTCTACCCCTTTCCCCAGTCTTCCTCCCTTCTCACAACCTACCTGGCTCTCTGCACTCACTTCAGTCACAGCCTCCACCTTCCCCTCTCTATTCTGCCCCCATTTCCTGTGCCACTTGCCAACAATGAAATGCTGGCAAGGCAATCATCTTTCCCCCCCTGCTCCAGCACTGTGCCATGCCCAGCCATGCTGGGCTCCTTTGGGTGCAATGTCTCAGCCACTTACGCACACACTGCAGCGTACCACGCCAGTTTGGGCAGGGCCGCCATTGCATAAAGGGAAGGGCAGAGGCGGTCATGAAGAGATCCTCCCCCTGCCCATCTAGCCAACATCATCCCCGGATCACAACCTAGACTGCGCTGGTCCCATAAGCCTGATCTTCCCCACGGCTCAAAGTAAGCATTATACCCTTCATAAAGCTGGGAGGAGGGAAGGGAGGAAGAAACACAAACTTTCAAATGGGCCCAGAGAAGGAAGAAAGGCAGGATGGAGTGTTTCTCTCAACCCCCTCTTCCATCCACTGAGACACTTCTGTTCCCCTTCTTCCACATAGAGCTCTGATTTCAGTGTAGAAGAATCTTACTTAAATGTAATCAAGAGGTTAAAATTACTAACTCAACTAAAATAGTTCACATTTATGCAAAATAAGTTTCTGCAGCAACTTGCACTGAAACAAAAACAGGAGTTCATACCAATTTGACCATTTTTGTTCAAGATTGCGTGCTTTTGAGGATTTCATTCAAGCTTGAGTGCCTCAAGGGTTACTGCGCCACAGTCCTATTTCTCAACAGACGCAGGGCAAATGCAATAAATGCTGAACAATGTGGCAAGGAGAAGCACCCTTACGTTGCCAGCTGTAAAAAGCAGTGAAATAAAATGCCAAGAAAAGCTAAGCTGACATAGTACTAAATTCAGCAGAGAAAAGGCAGACAAAGAGCCAAATGAAGTGATACTGCTTTTTCTGCAGTGCTTGCACCAAGGACATCGTGACTGACCACAAGTGCCATGTTTTCATCAGTTCTGTGAACTGAAGGAATATTAGCCCCATTTTACAGATTGTAAACTGAGGCAGTCAGAAATTAAGATCCAAAGAGTCTCAAAGTACCTAAAACACGACTCTTGCTAGTACTAAGCATTGCATATACTTTGAGTGTTCAAAGGATACAGCTTCCAGCAGCCTTTGGTGCAGATGCACAAGTGTAGTCCTAAGAGAACACATAAAATGAGGAACACAATTCATGCGCTACAACTGTACATAGCAACCACAGACGTATTTATTTCTCCATCTCCTCTTCTACATTTTCAAGTGGGAGAACAAAGTATCCTGCACACTAGGAGATTTGGATCAAAGAGCTATGATGGTTACAAGTCACAACTCATCACCCACCTGACAACTGTGGCTATTTACGTACAAATTAGTAGTGCTGACCTGGCCACTATTAAAAGATTGATGTAAATCGCTTATGCAGCATCACACTCCTTGGCAGAGAATCAACTTCTCCAAAGCAACATTCAGCTGCCTTAACAATGAGATTATGTCTTCCCTTCTTGCATTCATAGGAACACAGTAGGGTAAGAGTTCAACAGACAACACTCTCCTTCACCATGCACTCTAATTCATCCCCAGAGCAGACTTGTTTAATACACTGAATAAAAACCAATCATCCTATGAAAGGGGAGGGGGGAAGGTATGCAATCTATTTTAAGATTATTACAAAGCAATATATAGATGTATGGATGGAATTAAGATTGCATAAGCATTTCCTAATTCTGGCATTCTGTAACTTTTGAGTGCTTAACTTAGCCACTTTAATATCCTTTCACCCTGACCATCTGTGCAGTGTCTGTCTGCACGTGTACACTAGGCTGCCTCAAGGATCCTGGAGATGCTAGGCACCATGTCTCAATTGCCCAAAGGACTTTAAATCACATGCATAAATCTGCATTGCGTGAATCCAGCCTCTTTGCGCATGTGATACAGAATCCGCTACACATGTAGAGCTTAACTGCATGATGGAAGCTGCCTGTTGGGAAAGCCTTTGGCGCAGATGCAGAGACACCACCTTGCGCATAGACCAACTTACTATGTTGCACGGTCATTATGTTTGCATTTTATGTATATATTTAACAAGTAAAAAAGGTTGTAGGAAAGTGGCCAAATTGACTGCCAGCAACTGACTACTGGGCTGGCCAGCCTAAACCACGACAGCTACTCATAACTCTATTTCCCCAAGGGAAGAAATAAAAGGAAGTTCTACTTCCCTCTTCTGCAAGGGATTAATTCACAGCCATAGATGTTTTTCTCTTAGATATGTATTTTAACTCTATCTTATTCTACTCCATTATAGTAACATGCTACAGGACTTCTAAGACCAACGCAAAACAGTAAGGCAGAATATGAATACAGGAAAAATAGGATGTAAAATGTGACAGAAGGAGGAGGGGAACTCAAATTATTGGATGCGGAAACCAGAATTTCAGGTCTAGACATCAACTCAAGTCAGTGGCAAGGTATCTATAGAGGCCCCTCTCTGACCGTCTCCGCATCCTTCTTACGTACTACAAGAAAAAGTCATCTGCCTGTAGTAAAGTTCTGTCTTCTCAAACATGAAACAAAATGCACTGTACATAAATGCATCAACATTTGTATCACAAAAAGCTACTGAGTAGGAACGTGATTGGACTTTATAATTGGACTTTATAAACCTGAGGGTCTACTTTTAGAGCCTCTTTACCCACTATGTCAAGCTTCTAGAAAGCCATTCAAACCTCCAAAAATCTGGATTCCCTGTGCGTTACTGTATCTTCACAGATCGCCAGACTGATTTTAGGGCTAGAAGCAAGTTCTGTATCCAGCAGTGCAAAGCTACCATCCCTCTCCCACTCATCCTTCTCAGTGTACAAAAAGTTTTATCCGCAGAGATTAGATCTCAAAATTGAAAGCTGCATCCCTTTCAGATGTAGAAAATCTGTTCAATGCTAGAGAACTTAACCTTGCCTTTTCCAAGACAGGCATAATGCAGGTAAATACACCACAGCTGAGGAAAAGGTATCCAGAAGTTATTTTTATGAACTGGTAAGCAGCCATCTGTCCACAAACAATCGCAGCCTGCCCCCAAGACAAGGCTCCTTTACGGCTGAACTTGTCTGGCATCATGCCTTTTGTTTGCTGACTAATGAATTATGGCTTACGAATTCACCCCATGTTCTTTCTGCCTTCCCAGTACTGCTTGTGCCTATTGTTTTATCTGTTTGACCAAAAAGAAGAAACAACAACAAAAATAAAAGAAATGGTTGTGCTTTGGTTTATAGTAGATCCCCATTTTTCTTATGAACTAAAAAATAATGTTTATTTATTTGTTTTGACTAGCAACTATACCAGGACTTTCCCCATTAGCTTACTGAAAATCTTGCCCCAGAACTCTGAGGACACCACAGACCATTTTGCATATGCATCTGCCTTCCAAGTTTGAAAGTGTCAAAAGCTGTAGTCCCTGATTAAAAAAAGAAGTGCAGTCATACAAAAGTCAGCTATGATGAATGTTCTTTTCCTATAACCTCAAAGAGATTTTATCTGTGTTGAGATGTGAAGTAGGCAAGTACTATGAAAGCTGTAGTAGCTGAAGAGATATCACCAAAGTTCCTTCTTAATGAAGCTTCCTCTCACTTTTCACTGGAATCGGGTACGAGAAGCTTATCTTATGTGCTGGAAGTGACCATATTTCACCTCTTTCTCAGAGATAACTGCACCTAGGATGTTTTGTATACACAAGTCCAAATGCACACTGCATAAAATGTGTTATTCTCATGCAAAAAAATAATCCACAATACCATCACACACACACCCCCAAAAAAAATCACCAAAGCTTTTTGAACAATAGTATCATGTCAGACCACTGAGCGTGTTCTAGCCTTTGCGAGTTGTTGGGAAGGCTGACTCTGGACAGTGATAAAAACTAACTGTAAAACACATAAATCCAGTTTTGGGGCTCCTTTATAAATCTGTACAGCTCCTTGTAAAAGGGTTACATATAACAAAGAAATAAACGAGATGCAAACAATGAAACTCTACCATGCTAGCATTAGTCACTTCTCAAACATTTTCAAGGTACAATATAGTTGGAAGCGGCCAGCATGAAACTCGCTCTCAAATTAGAAAAAAATATGTGACCAAATGTAATGGCAAACACCGACATCATCAGCAGTTAACCTGTTATCCTAACTGCTATTGCATCAGCTTTTAATTAATTTTGTAAACCAGTTTAGCTTCAGTATTTAAAAGGTCAGTCTCCAAAACGCAGGCAAGCTAAAACTGAAAGGCAAGATGCACTGCAGTTACACGATACTTAGGATGTACACAATACGATGCTCTGTATAACAGGACACAAATGTAAATAGAGCCACGGATCTATGGAAAAGGTTTCTGCCACCCAGCCTCGAGAAGAAAATTCATTAGTTTGCACTGACAGTAAGCTCTTGTTCAACACATGGCACAAAAGCCAGTAGCAAACATAGCAACACGGAGACTTAAGAACACTCAGGAAGTAATCTCCAAAGCAAAGGGGCGAAATAGCTGGGTTCGCTACCTTATGTTATTTGAGAAAAACCAGGTAGGTTTGCTACAAGAACCTTTTGCTGAACTGTTGACTTAGAAACACATGAATGACTATCTTTGTCTGTTCTGGTTTTCCAAAATGTCTACTGGAGAGAGATTCACAGACTCATCATTATTAACGGAAGAAACCCTGAGACAAAAGTGTTTTCTTCCAAGTATGTCCTAGACCTTCAAGCTACATAAACACCTTGAGAAAAGTGAGGGCAGAAAGCTAAACAGTCCAACCAAAAAAGTGCCTATTTCCAATTTAAAGGGACAAAAATCTCTCTTCAGATTTACACTTAGAAATAATGTATATTTTCCTACAAGAGGTCTAAAGAAAAGGCTTAAAAAGATTAACTTGATCACAAATAGTATTACCACAAAAGTTTGATGTTGGATGAGGCCAAGCACAGATCATTTTTTCCCCCATTTTTTATTAAAGACTAGGAAAAAAAAAAGCCCTAAAATAATTAGTAGGAAACATGAAGCAGTGAAGTGAAATCCACAACATTATGACATAACTTGATTTTTTCCGCTTAGTGTCTTAAACATGATTTGCATTCTATTTCTAAGGTAAATGGAAAACATTATGTTCACTTATCTAACTAAGTGAGGAAGGATGGCCTCATGACAGTAGACTAGGAACCAGTGAGTGAGGTTCTGGCGAGTCCTCAGTCTCCTGCTCTCCTGACTTTGAGCACAGCCACTCAACTGTTTTACCTTTTCAAAAGCTTTTGCACCTATGGAGCAGAGGTAACACTCTCCAGAAGGGATGTGAACACATAAACCACATCTGGAAGACAGGGTAAAGTCCCTAAAGCGTTACATAAATGTAGGCACTAGTACAGAGGCATGTCACCTCACAGTTTGTGGTGAGCTGTACAGAAAAGCACAAACAGCCACTGCGTACAGTGATACCTCACTCGGGAAATCAATTGCGCTCCTTCCTCCCTGTCCCTGGAAGAAACTCAATCCACCATTAAGGAACTGTTGTGTTTTCCCTGAAGATGCACCTTCCACTCTGCACCCACTTTCCTGCATTTTTTAATGAAAAAAAAAAA
>VYZM01020982.1:0-32897 GCA_013398915.1 Dromas ardeola
TTCTATGATTCTATGACAATCTTCTGCCAAATTACTATTGAAGTCCTCTGACAATAAGCAAAGAAATATTATTTTGAAAGATTTCATTTTTATCGTGAGACTGTGTAATGAAGTGCAGAGATATATTTTAGTTCCATGGGGGAAGTAGTTCGCGTAATGAAGTGTCAGAGAAGCAGTAAATCTCCTTTTAAGTAAACAAATGAAATAATGAATAGGTCAATGTAACATTGCAGGATATTAGAATAATAAGATAAGATACAATTTCTAAAGAAAGCTTCCCTTATTATTTTTCTAGCTTTTACAATATTTTGTTTTTATAAAAGTCAAATTTTTTCAGGAGGAAGAAAAAAATAAAAAACAACCAAAAAAAGTTGAAAAGCATGGTGTTAATTCCAATTGGATTTGACCTGCCCCTTAGAATTAACAACTGTTATCTAGAAGAAGCAGGAGGAGGCCATAAGTTTATTGTTATTAGTCTAATCCAGAGTCAGGGGAAGAATCAGACAAGTTTATGGTCATGCAAACTAAACAATCCATTTTCAGGTCTGACATCAAGCTGAAGAAATACTTTGTGTTCCCAAAATCTTGTAAGTTTTAGGACAATTCTATCCCTCCAAAGAAAGTATGAGAGAGAACTTCTCAGGGCAAACCTTTCCATTCATTATCTTTAGGAAACCTGTCTATATAATACTCTTGTGGTATTAAATAATCTAATTTAAAATTGCAACGTGAGCATCAGTTTGTAGCTGAAGTGAACCCTGTTCCATACCAAGACATTTATGCAAAATATGAGACAAGAAACAGAAAAATTATTCTGACTGTACTGTGGAAGTTATTCTTAGCCAGGTATACTTAATGATCTCAAGTGAACTTAAGACTTATGACCACAAAGTTTGTGAGTAGCAGAAACAGACAGGACAATCACTTTGACGCATTGTGATTAGACTTTCTCTATGTAGCATGTCATCAGCTCCTGAGCACTTTCTTTTTTTTAATATGACTAGAACCTACCCTGTTCTTTTCTGTCCATCGTTGCTTATTCTGTTGTGCTTTTCTGAAATGCCACAGAGAAACTCCTCCTGAACAGGGAGCATAAAAGCTCTGCTTTTGACAGCAGAGCTTCTGGGATGCTCCTACAATGTGTCTTTAGGAAGCCATCCACTTTAAACTTGAAAAAGCTAAATAGGTCCAGCTAAGCATGTATGGTAATATAACATAGTTCTGCTTCACCGTCTAGAGAAACATCACTACCCTGACCTGCAAATAAATGCCACTTTGTACACTTGCTATGCTGACTCTGTGAGAAACACTGAACGTCTTGCTGCCATAAAAAGAAACAAGTCCTTAAAGAAATAAAGAATGAATAAACTACTGAGTGGAACAATAAATATATTCTATTAACAAAATAGTTCAACTATATTCAAATCCAGCAGAATCAAATACTCTATGCTATTCTATCCCATATGAAATTCTTTAGTTTCAGGTTTATTTTTGTTTGCTGTTGATTTTACATCTTTTTCCAAGCTAAATGTTGCCTTCAGGTTTGATAAGAGTGAGAATACATTCATTTTGCATACATTAGAAAATGTATGGAGCCCTCTGTCAGAGGGCTCCATTTTTGCTGTACATCCTGTTCTTGCACACTAGGCTACCTTTCTTCATCAAAAAAAGTTCACTGCATCATGGAGGGGGGAAATGGTTGGTGAAACTGATTTCCTTTCTTCTTTTTTTAGTAAGTGACGCTTTACTCTTTGCATTCTTCATATGGTATTAAGGCTGTGAAACAGAGATGTTTTATGTAGTAGCTACTCTGCAAGGGAACCACATTTCCACTGTTCTGCTTTACACTGGATGCAATACTAAGGAATGACATTTTAAGCAGCCCAAGTGGTGAAACAGCTGCTATCTTTAACTTGAGTGCCTGGGAATCTTGCAACCATAGTGATATAAGTTCACCAGCTAATAAACTGTTTCTCCTTCGATAAAAACCAAAAGACCTTTTTTAACTAATTCTTAGCCAGACTAACTAATTGCCTGAAATATCAATTTTGTTGTATTCTGGATATCTACCAACATAAGTGCCAGCTTGAGAAGTCTGTCCTGTTTTTACTGTTTCACTTCATTATCAGTTCTGAATTAGATTGCTGGCGTCTATTTGCTAAAAGAGTCATCTAGATTTCAGAAGTTTTATAAGGATTTGTATTATAAAAAGGGAACACTGGGTTCAATGTTTTGGCATAATTTTCACTTGCAAAGTGACATCTTTTTCTGCTCTTTTCAGTTATACCAGGTGACTGAGTGCTTTTTGCAGCTTAGCAACTATTTCATAAAAAATGTTTCTACCTAGTGAGATTTTACAGAGAACCAAAGTAAGAAAACTCGGTAATTCTGAAGTTAATGCATGCCACTGAAATTAAAGGTTTGTACAAAGCTCTTGCTCCTCAGGCTGGGACAGTGCACAGTGTCCTTTTTCGAGGAGACACCCACTCTTGCAAGACTCTCAGATCTTGGGGTAATGCCCCAGCTGGTGCCACCTGGAGCTTCCCATGGCACTGCCAGGAAAACTGTGGGTCGGCTCTGCTGAAAGATCTCCTCCTAAACCCAGCTACTGACCTCTTCTGACTCTACTTTTTTCACACCCTTCCTCTAATCTTTCCCTTCCCCTTTTGTAGAGCAGCAGTTGTAACTGCATGCCCCCTGATCTGTGGCTGTAATTTTAAAAAATGTCCCTCTGCTTCCTTGCAGTAACTAAGGCCCTGGTGCTCTGTCCTTCAGAAAACAAGGCAAGCATATTCCTCAAAGTACCATTTATTAATGAAATTGGAAAAAAAGTATTCATCTTCTTCCTCAGTTGCAAGAAAAAAAAAAAAGGTAAAATGTGAAAAGAAGAAAGTGGAAGAAGAAAACCAGAAATATTGATAAATAGAAAGGATTTTTTTGAAATATTTTGGATAGACATTTACATAAAAGCAATGTGTATAAAACCAATTAAAATTACTCAAAATATAGCAAAAAGTTAATACTTTCTCTCCTTATGCTTCCTTCTGCTTTTAAACTTGGTGGTACCTTGTTTCAATGTCAATCATTATCATTAATTATCCTTTAAAAACATGAGTGAACTGAGAATATATAGCAAATCTGGACATTATTCTACGAAAGAACTATTAAAAAATGCAGGCTAGGAGATACAAGTTTAGGAAAATCATTAAAAATAAATAAAATATCTCTTGCTGAGCAGATGCAAAGCTTTTAGAGCAGAATTATGAAAAATAATCATCCAGCCTCATTAATTTAAGTCTTTTTTTTTTTTGTATTTTTAAGGAGTTTAACAAACTAATAGATCATCCTAGCTGAAGCCTTCTAGCTATTTTCCTTCCTTATACTGCAAGATTAAAATACCACATAAATCCTAATGATTGTTTTTTTGCTCTATAAAGAGCAGAGAGTGTAGACATATGGCATCCTCATAGAAATGCTAGCTTTGAGGTAGAGTCCTTGTGGTTCTTTCATGTAACTTTTCATTTTGACTTGAGTAACACTGGTGCTTTATGACCATAACAAAAACACTCTTAAGTGTGATGGTTATAGCTGCAGTGAATGTATACTGTCGACAATTTTGACTAGTTTAGAGATGAGAACAAGTATAATTTTCCCATAAGTAATGAAATACCATGATTAAAGCAATATTTACTTATGAACTATTGGATACAGTTGATTCATAGCTGAACACAGTTTAATTATATAGTATAGTAGTATAGCATTATAATATTGAAATGTACATTTTATTTCAATTTCTTTATGGCTTTAATAAAATGAAATTAAAACTATTATCACCAGTCCTAGAACACTTACTCTATTTGCATTTGGAGTTGGGCTAAGGTGCAACTGCTTTGCATCAAAGAGGAAAAAAGAATAGGAAGAAAAATTCTCTTGCAGCATATTCTCATTTCAAGAGTGAATCATTTGATAACAAACTGTTCTGAGACAATTAGTTATGAATCAGCACTCACTAGTACACCATTAGTACAGTTCAACATACTCCCTTCAACTCTATGTCCATTTGTCATTGTAGAGTAAGCTCAGAAATCACATCTGCATGTATCAGAAGATTTTTATTTGTGGGCATGAAATTACATTTCTTAATTACAGTGGTCTGAATTGGAAAACCTTTCAAAGTTGACCTTTCCACTAACTCTAACTTTATAGGTAACTGAAACACTTTGAACTTCAGAGGAATTTGTGGGGATTTTTTTTTTTAACTTACTAAGTAAATCTCTCTGACTGAGATGGGTGAACACCAGGGTAATACAAACATTTCCATGAAATAGAAAATGCAGTTTTATTTGCAAATGCTATGCCCCTAACTTTCTAGACATCTCCCTTCTGTCAAAGGAGTAAATTTATGTCTATCTGTTTAGGAAAGGGATCTTTCTTTATAAATGGGACTCCTGGCATCAAAAAGCATCATTGTCTGCTAAGAGCAGTATGTTGTTCTGCAAGGACCTGACATGCCCAGCCCACTGGGGCCAAGAGACTGGATCGGGGCTGAACCCCCTAAAGCATGTGGCAAGGCATCCTGAACAGGGAAAGAGGGCAAAAAATGCCTCTGTCACACAAAGCGCCTCTGTCAGGCCAGTCCAAGAACTCTGATGGGTCATGAGCAGAGGGAGCATATCCCAACACTGGACTGTCACTGATCATTTGGACTCATAGCCCAAAACCACACATTGGATCGAGTTTGATTGCAACCTAAACATTATCTTCAGTTTGGCTTTCTGGGTATATGGTTTCTGTATCTCACGGTGAAATCTCAGAACCGTTGAGACTCTGGATTCCCCTCAGAATTTACAATTACCTAGTTCATGCTTACCAGCCTGGGATCCACTTTATATGAAGCTCCCATATCTCAGCCTCTGCCTCAGTTCCTTCATCACTCTAAGAACTCTTTCAGATTTGGTCATACTGGGTCCTCCAGGGATCTCATGGACTCTCTTTTCTCCAAAACCTTCTCTCCTTCCAACTGCCTCTTAGAGACTCCAAGTTACCAAAATGCTTTCCCAGCTAAGCTGCCCTTCTCAATTTGGTGACTTCCTTTAAACATATGCTCAAAGAGTCCCTTTTGGAGAATGCTCATTGAGAGAACAACCACAACAGGAACGCAAAAACAGCATCCATGCTGCATGCCTGCCTGCTGGGCACAGTATCCACTTTCCTAATGTATACTGGAAATGACTGCAAAAGCTGAAGGTGAGTTGAAATTTCTAAGTTGTAACATAATTCAGAAAGCGAGAGAAAAGAAAACATTCCTCATTGAGAGGATTCCTCTCATCAATTGAGTAAGCTACTTTGCATACAGGCAAAGATAATTTAAATCATTGCCTATTGGGCAAATTTCATAATGGTATTTTCAAATGATAAATGGTTTGAAGGTGTCCTGGTTCCGGCGGGGACAGGGTTAATTCTCCCCAGGCTCCGGCAGGGACACAGGTATTCCATCCCATGGGAGCCATGCCCAGTCGGAGCTGCCGGGGGAGGGGGCAGGAAGTCGCCGCTTGGAGCGGGCGGGGGCGTCCCGGGTCCGGTCGGGGAGCGGCGGGGAGCGGCGGTTCCGTGATCGCGTTCGTATATCCCTCTGTCCCTGTTATTGTTGCTGTTTTCTTGTTACCTTTAGTGTTTCTGTTAAATTGCCTTTGTCTCAACCCACGAGTTTTGCCTTTTTCTTCCGATCCTTTCCCGCACAGGCAAAGCCCGAGCGAGCGGCACGTGGTGCTTTGTTGCCGTCTGAGGCCAAACCACGACAGAAGGTAGGCATGAAAATACCAGGCAGCTTGAAGGCAAACCCTCTCCCTGTGATTAAATTAACTTTTTGTCCAATGCACTAAATAAATCAGGTTGAAGATGCTGCAAGGTATTATAAATTTTCCTATTTGTGCTTTGTTTTTTTCTTTAAGGTATTTGGGTTGGTGGGATCAAAGAAATGTTTCCTTAGTTCTGCCAAAAAAGAAACACTGTAAAATGCAAAACATGAAATGTGAACAGGCTTTTTTGTCTCCTCTTTCCCTATAAATTCTTCTCCTTTTTTTTTTGCATGGGAACCAGTGATCTGAAAAGAAACTGTTCCTCGAGGTTTTATATTTAGTGACAGTGTGTATATGCTTGCCATCCAACACTTCTAACAAGTCATAAACGCTGCTTTTGGGCTGACACAGTTAATTAGGCTTTCTGAGTTAAACAGTGCTAGCCTGTCCCCCTTAACAGTTAAGGTACAAAAATCTGATAAGAGATAAACCAGAGCATAAAATCTGAAAAGGTCATGTCAGAGAATACTGTCACATAAAGTTGCATCCCAGCTACAAATTTGAGCAGGATTAATTCATTGAAATCGTGTCAGCCATGCAGCAAAGTCATTATTGGAAGACTAGTTCTACTCAACTTTATTTTCTGTACAGATCAACTTTATTGTTTTTTTTCTAAGTGCAACACAGTCTGGTTAAGATAATATCTTATATAAATCTAGTCATACAGAAGGCTTTGGGAATACAAAAGGGGCAGTATAGGCCTTTTGCTGTGTAAGAGATAGTGAAGGTTTCTCTTTAGCACAAGAAAGAGGTCTGCTCTGAAGCCCTCAGCACAAGAAGGACATGGACCTGTTGGAAAGGGTCCAGTGAAGGGCCACGAAGACGATCAGAGGGCTGGAGCACCTATGCTATGAGGACAGCCTGAGAGAGTTGGGATTGTTCATTCTGGAGAAGAGAAGGCTCCGGGAAGACCTATAGCAGCCTTCCAGTACCTAAAGGGGGCCAGCAGGAAAGATGGGGAGGGACTCTTTATCAGGGAGTGTAATGATAGGATGAGGGGTAATGGTTTTAAACTGAAAGAGGTGAGATTTAGATTAGATATTGGGAAGAAATTCTTTACTGTGAGGGTGGTGTGACCCTGGAACAGTTTGCCCAGAGAAGTTGTGGATGCCCCATCCCTGGAAGTGTTCAAGCCCAGGCTGGATGGGTCTTTGAGCAACCTGGTCTAGTGGGAGATGTCCCTGTCCATGTCAGGGGGATTGGGACTAGATGATCCTTAATGTCCCTTCCAACCTGAACCATTCTATGATTCTGTCATTCTATGACTGTTCTTCCTCATACAAGTTTTACCTTGAAGCAATATCACTGAAGTCAGCTAGTGTCACTAAAAAAATGTAGTGACAATTTATATGATGGAATGAAATCTCTGGACACAGTTTTTAAAATACAGAAAGTACAGATGGGCAGCTAATATTCTATTAGAAAAGAAGAGAAAGGAAGGCAAAGAAGAGAAAAGAAACATTAAAAGATTATGACACTTTTACAAGGTATAGCTCTATAAATCTAGATACAGGTGTATTAAAGGATAGGCAATCTTGGATAGAGTAAGTCCCCTACCCTTGGCTCAGGTTCAAAATTAATCATATCTGAGATCTGAAAAAGTGTGGTTAACTTTAATTCCCTATTAATTTTCATTTTTTAAGCATCCCCAATTCTGGAATTTGGCCAGGCCCAGTAGGGATATGTCAAAGTATCTCAATACACTCTTCTCAAAACATCTCCAGAGTAAACAACTGGACAGATAAAAACAATAAAAAAGCCTTTGCTCTCCCCCAGCTCTGAGTGCTGGTGCTCTACTTAGGTAAAAGTCAGTGCAAACATCCTTGCCTGTTCCTTTGAAACTCATGACCCAAGGTCAGCTTTACAGATTGTGGCCAAAACTAATTGCAAATGAATGACTGAACCTTCTCCACTGCCCATTGGTTGAAACGTAGATCACATGTACCAGCAGTGCTTTCAAACACTGTGGAGTGTCTTGTTGAAAAGTAACAAGGTCTCCTGAAGTCATAGCAACATAGAGGCTCTTCACCATTAAAAAAAGCACCTAGAGAACTCAGAAATCCAAGCTGCCTCGACACCCCTGTATAGGTTTACAAGACTCTGGTTAGGTTTTGTCAGCGCTGTAAGGTTTTGGCATGTCATGAAAGTACAACCAGCAACACCTCAAACACACGGTTTACATTCAGTTCGGGGGAGTCTTTCCAAAGTCAATGAACCTAAATCTGGTCCCATTGCAAAGAACAGACCTGGAGCACTTATCAGTTGTGGCATTAATATCTGCTAGGAAGAATACAAAATTAATGCATACACAGTGTGTTTCTGCTGCACGAAAACTGTGAAGTTGGAGACTTCACAAATTTTAACTTCTACCACACATTAGCATGAGAGGAAAAAAAGAAAGCCTTGCAAGGTGCCATAAAGCAACATCAGTAGCAATAAATGTTTTTTAAGAGTGTCTCTGAAAAAGAGGAAGTCAAGAAAAGAGATAATTAGAAGTTTGTTCTTGTAATGAACTACAATACAGGATCAGCTAATGTTTCACTGAAGATGACTGAGTGAATGAAGTTTAGTTTATGGTTATACTCACGCATATACAGAAGCCAGTGTTTTCCCCAGTATTCACAAAAGGTTTAAAAAGTCCAATCCTTTCTTCTGAGTATGTCTATTCTACCAATAGAATAAACAATATTTTTAATACCAGCAACAATGTTGTTAATTATCATAAATTAGATGGCATTGACAAGATTGTACCATTATCTCTATTGTATCATTGTCGTATTGTGCTGCTATGTCTAAATTAGTGTTTAACACATTTTGTGAACAATTGTTAAATGTGCATAGATATTAATCCTCACAAAAATACAGATACTATTTTCAGGTAATAAGAAATGTCAGTATCTCTTTGGGAGAAGATGATATGACTCTTTAGAAAACTATTTTCCAAAGATCTTCCTGCCTCCTAACAGACTAAGATTGTTTGCTGACTCATTAAAAGAGATAGTCACTAAAAGCATCAAATAATGGCAAATATTGTAAGACAAGATACGTAACATGACAACAAAAGTTTCTAATAGATTGTGAACCTTACCACTTCTATTTGTGATACTGTCATCATATACTCTCAGAAACAAAATCAGTCAGACCAGTTGAAACAAAGCTCTTGCTAAATCCTCCCCGAGAAGGGTCGTCTTCCCCTACTGGGCCTCAGATTTCACACCGGAAACTGAATGAGATCTCAAAGAATAATGGGGCGGGGGGGGGTCGGTTCAGAAGATCACCTCTGATTTTGCTGACTATTTCATGTATCCATCATTTCACTTTCCATAGATCTGTCACATCTGGTATGACCTTAATTCTGCTACTGTCCAGCTTAGGACACAAGCAACTCTGTAACTTGAGGATAACTATTGCCAGACAGAGACCTGAAACTGTATGTTTTACTGAAACTCCTTCTGTTTCATAATTTCTCATTTCCCCCCGCCTCTGATTAAGCCTCAGGATTAAGCATCAGGATTGACTGATCAGTGAAAATCATGCATGAAGGTGTATCTGTGGCTCTGACCTTTCTTTAAATTTTGCATTGTGTGTAAAAAAAAACAAACACAGACAAAGATCACTCAAACATTAAACAAACTAGCATGACAGAGCACTTTCCAAGTGCTCTTTTCCATGGAAAAGGTCATTACAAAGATTTCAGGGACTTTTGTGTACCTGTTTTCCTAAAAGAAATAAAAGAAAGGTCCAGAAAGCTTAAGGTAGATACACACACAAAGACATGTGTCTCTTTAAAGGAAACATACAGAAAACAATCTTTTTCTTTTCCATAAAATCTGTTTGATTTAGCCATTGGTAAAGCCAGTAAATAATTTAATTCTGAATATATTATCTTTCATTGACGTTTGAATGCAGTCATATGCTTGATCCCCTGCTTTAGGAGTGAAGCTCGGGTCTAACTTGTGGAACCACAAGTGTCACAGTATGTGTGATCCACTGCAGTACACTGCCACTTCCATACATCATTCACTTCTGTTATACTGTAAAACCACTGTATTCTTGCCTGAGCCCAGACACCTGACAGTATTCGCTAAGCTCATTTGTGCTACTCTTTCCTTACTCCTATCTGGAACACCAAAGCTTTCTTTACTAAAAGTTACAGTGAGATTAGTAAATGGAGTAATTCCCATTGAGGGATTTTGTGCTGTTTGTGTATGATTAACCATATACAAGGGTTTCCATTCTTCATTTGGAAATGGAATGCACACTCCTCTTCACTACATACTTTGTGTATTATACCTTCTCAAGACAGGAATATTTAATTAAAATATACACTGTACAGAGAAATCCTGTTCTCAGGGACATAAGCTCTGCCCATATTTTTAAGGTTGTACACACAAAAGTACTTTTACAAAATAAAGGTACCACATTAATTGTGTTTGCACTCAGGCTAATTGTAACTGTATATTCACAAACATCACATTTAAACCTCTGATAATCAGTTGCACTAAATGTGTCTACTTATGTGAGTGACAAATTAGGTAAAGCTAAAATAATTCAACATGAAATGCTAGACAGTCTTTGAGTTTAATGAAAATAATCCAAAGAAGGATGTAAAATGACAACATAAAGTACATTTTTAATTTTGCTTTTATTGCAAAATGACCTTCAGCATGGTATCTACTGATGCATGACTGTTAAGTTATACAGAACTAAAGGGAAATGAATAAACAATGTGTGCATTTCACGTGTTTCTAAGCAGACCTCTGAGCCACTCTCTTCCACTTAATCTTTACGTCTTTGCTGCTAGAGCCTCTTACAGGAAAATGAAAGAAAGGAAAAATGAAAGTGAAAAGATGTAGTATACGGCATAGAAAATGGAGTAAGCAGAGAAGGAAATGGTAGCATATGTAACCAGTAGGGAAAGGGTGAGCCAGTCCCTGAGAGAAGTCTGGCACACCATCAAGAAATAGAAGCAGTGGAATAAGCAATAGCTCAAGCCAAACACCTTTGGTGTCCCTCCGTTCCAATAACTTCTCAGCCTGCACACTTCAGGGTTGATAGCAGACAGAGTTTTAAGGAAAGCACTGGGCACTTCTGTCAGATCATGGTCACTGTTCCTCCTGTCTCTCTCTGAAGCAAAGCTACAGCTGAAAGAATGGGCAGCCATGTCCATGCTCTCCTCATGTATTAAGGATACAACACAGAGAGGAAAGAAGGGGTACATCACACGCTACTAGTGACTGTGGTAGCTGCAACTGAATCAGCTTTCCAGCAGGACAAAAGTCAAAGCAAACAGAGATAGCACATATATGAGTTCTATAAATAACTGACTACTGATGTTGCTCTGACTAGCTCACTTGACAATAGAATTCAGAAGAACTTGATTGAAGAATAAATCCACTGAAGCTTCTCAGGCCAAACTCCAATATTCTTCAGTCCACAGACTCAGATTTTCTATTACTCTTTGGAGTCAATATTTCCTCTCCCAGGGGATACTGAAAGAAGCCATGAACTCTATAAGAGCTGGTTGGTTAAATCCTAGGATTAGGCTGTTGTCCCTGGAGCTGTTACTTGGGGACAACTATATAGCAACATTCCCAGAACCATTATTTTCTTTTGTTAGCATAAGCTAACAGAAGCTGAACCGATTAGATGAATATACCCACTGAGCTGAACATAGCTGTCTAGAAGCACCTTCATTTTCTTCTATTTGTCCCTCTTCTTGAGGGCAACACTAAAATCATATAGCTATGACACTGTAGGCAGAAATGTAAGATTTGCTTTGTAATACATAGCCACTACCTTCTGAAAGGTACATTGTCTCATTTGAAAGAGAAAGGTCTTTTTGTCACAACTTGCAATATCTAATAGCCAGCATTTTGTACAGAGTACCAACATCAGCTTCTTGTGGTTGATGTTTAAATCAATCGTTTTCAGTTTAAGCTCCCTCCATTGGACGAATTCCCATGAGCAAGACTTAAATAATTGGATTCTGCAGGGATTATTCATTCTATTTGTCATTAAATTAAAAAGAGGAAGTAGAGCTATATTTGTTGTGCTCCTTAGAAACATGGCCAAGGTATTATCTGTTGTGGAAAATAATGCCAAGCAAAATGTAAAGAAGCCATTAACAAAATAAGTTATAATGTTAACCCAAGTGCAATTCCAAAGCAGCATCAGTTCAATTTTATGAAATTTTCAAATCTGAGAGCTCACATTTTTTACATACATACAGTGCTCAGTAAAATTACTCTTGACACTCTATAGCCCTTGCACTAACAAATGGCTAAAAAAAGAGTATATTCCTTATTCCCTGTATATTCCTTATTCCTGTTGTTGTAGTAAGAAAGAAATGTGGTAATTGGGCAAAAGAATAGCAATTTGTCCAGGGTCAGTCAGAAACGCAGAGCTCTTTCAGACAACAAAACCATCCCACCTCTAAAAAATCCAATACGCTGAAGTGTATTACTTAGGTAATAGAAACCAGAGTGAAAGGCATGAATTTCACTGGGGAAAAAAAAATCTCAAACAAACAGGTAGTTGTGTGACTTTTTTGTCAGCTTGACAATCCATCACAATCAGCTTGCCTTCACCCAGCAATATGCTGGTCTGTCAAAGTTTTTTCTTTTTTTCTTTTGCCTTTTCCTTTTAAAGATGTGAGGCTGCATTACTAGAATTTATGATTATGTTTTTTGTTTTATGTTTTTTTGTTTTATGTTTTTCTGTTTATTTTCTTCTGTTTTTAAGCACAAAGTATTTCTCATGCTTGGAAATCTCATAGGTCTTCCTGCTCAGAATTTAACAAAAGCTATTCTCAGTTGCTTGAATACAAATGAAAGAAACATTAGAGAAGATGCTTAAATAACAACTGAAGCAGAGGCTGGAAATTATGTCTCCTCTCTTCCAAGACAGTCTGTCATCACTAGGCAAGATAATTGTGTTCACTCCTATTTTTGTTCTCTGACTACAGGCTATTTAGCAATTATATGCAACACGGAAGGGATGCCAGCACAACGACCTCTAACTTCTTGATACAGATGCTTACCACTGGAGAGGAAGACAATGCTCAGGCTGAAGGATGATCTGGCCGTAGAAATCCCACACGCTGGGTGAGCCTTCTTACTGAACTATTGAAGAAAAAAGGAACCAGCCATGGTAATTACGTGGGAAAAATAAGTATTGGCACCTTCTCCTGTCATGTTCAATGTGATGCTGGATCTATGTCTGCTCCTCTTGTCACAGACAAATACCTTTGGATTTGATAATGTTAAAAAGCAAGGCAGGGGTTTAGACATTCAGAAGCATCGAGATTGGGATGCCCTGGGTAGTCTTAGAAACAGAACTTCTCTGTAAATAGCAAAGATGTGTTTTAATTGCTAGGTGGCTGAAGTCTTTTTTCTGACCATGCCCAGAATGATACCATGTGGGTTTCCACATTCTTTATTCTGTAGTGATTTTAGTGCTAAGAAGAATAGAGCAGTCATAGGAGAGACACCTAGAGAAGAGGACAGTGACGCTACTTGGTTTTAAGGCCTCCAGCTCTTATGGTCTTAATCCAAGCTTCTTGTATGATAAGTGAATTCTCAAAAGAGTGATTCAAGTTATCCAAGTCAGCTGCTTACAGAAAGGCATTGTGAATATCCACTGTAAAGTGAGTAGTAGTCAGGAATTAAGTGTCTAATTATTTATAAATTTGTAATCTTCAGCTGCCATTGAAATAAAATAAGGTGTCTAAATAGCTGTGTACTCCTTCCCTTGAACTTTTCAAGAAGAGCCCCAATATTGTGAAGGGAGAAAGGAGAAATAGTGCACTTCACTTTTGTTTACTATCAAGTTGATGCTACAGAAGGACCTAAAAATTGAACTCTTGCTAAAACTGCTTCTCCTCAAATGCTATTGTTACTAGAATGGAGTTACCCTCACTCAGCCTTTCCTAGGACAGCTCATGTCTGAAATACAGAATAGATTTCTGTAGAAAATTACAAGACTACTTTCATGGTATTTGAAGAAAAGTTGAAGCAGTTTGAATTCCAAAAGGTAACTGAAGAATGCACTATTATGAGAAATGTACTGGTCTTCAACTGTCAAGTGAAAAACATCTATCAATACCAGTAATTTTTATGTTACAGGAAGCTACTACCATTTCTTCAGAGTACATTCCATTTATAGCGGAACAGTGTATTGGATAATTTTTATCATCTTTATTAAAGTAAAATCAATTTTTTAAAGGCTGTTAGGAAAAAAGAAACAACACCCAAAACTTTTCATTTGTGACTGATGCAGAGTGGAATTTTGTACAATAAGGAAAATGTATCCGAATCATGGCTACATTGACCTCTCAAAAACTTTTGTTTAGTTCTGGTTTAAAAAGGTAGATCGAATGTTTCTATATAAATTATAGTGTTCATTTCCTGGTAAAGTTCACGCACAAGTTCAGTACAAGTAGAAAGCTATTATGGATCTCTAGTAATTTAAGCCAAAGTTTTACACTTGGTCAACTGGGAAGCAGTTTGTCATTTAAATAACTGACCTAGTTTTGAAATGAGCTGTATGCATGCAATATCCATAAAGTTTAATGCTTTTATAAATAAGCCTTCTGTAAAGAATGTTTATGGTTATTAAGCATGCTTAAATTCTTTCCCAAATGGATTCAGTACACTGGAGTATGCATAAAAGCATTACAGACAGACAAAATGTCAGTTTCAGAAAAAAGTGGAAAGTGGTATCAGGTCAGTACTGGGAGACCACTTGAGCCACTGAGGAGAAAAATTGATGCCTAGGTCCCCTCAGTTGTCAGCAGTTGCACGAAAGCCTGAAATCCAGCCCTCTCTTGCCTCTTTTCTGATTCATCATGCATCATCCAGACCAGTTTCAGACTAATAAAACTCCATTGAAGGAAAATACGAATTTATTTTTAAAAAAGACCATGGCCAGCTGGTCAGGACTATAAAAGTACAGTAATTTACAATTTTTTTCACAGCTGTGCTCGAATGTCTATCAGGGGCCAACAAGTAAGTCATACAGCCCTTGAGACTCTAATGACTTTATTTTAGAAGCTCTGGTTTCCAAAACAAGCACCAATCTATGTCCTGTGGTTGCAGACACAATCATGCAAACTTTTTTTTAGGTTCCAAGTGCTGCAATGAGGCCACCTAAGTCTCAACACAGCTTGTAAATACTTCTGGTTTTGAAAGAAATTGTCTGCCCACAGCCCCCATTATCTCCAGTATTGCAGATAGGGATATCACACTACTAGAAAAAAGATTTATTCCAGTCACAGACACATACATATATGAGAACATGTAGACTACTGGATATTTAGGGACCTTTCCTTCTGCATGCTTATGCAGAGAGAAAAAGGGAACATTTGTTGCAACTCCTGAAGTCCCTGTGAGGAGGAGGATCCCTTTCTCTTTGTCCTGGGTAACAAGAGGATTGCAAAATCTTTCATCCCATTCTTGTCCTGAAAAAATGCCTACTCAGAAGCATAAATCCACAGAAAGTTAAATGAGAAGTCCAACTAAGATCACGTCAGAAAATGATGTATACACACTTCTGCTCGTTGTATGGGAACAACTTCAAGTAATGGTAACTTCCAAATAGTGATATTAAACAAAAAGGGAAAGCAAGGAAACTACCAACAATAATGAGGACCGCAGTCTTTCCTCAACTGTTTTTCAGAGAAACCTGCTCCTGTGAAAAAAAACTATCTATCCTAAATTTGGACTGTCGCTTATCTGCAACTCAACCTACTAGCTATCCAGCAATTTTTTGAAGTTTTCTACAAACATCCAGAATGGTATTGTCAACATCCGAAAAAATATAAAATCTATAACACAGTATACTCATTGACCTGCCCGTGGTGAGGTGAGGACAGCATCGTGAAGGTCGTATGGGCAGCTGACACTCTTTGCAATTCTGGAGGTACCAGTTTCCCAGACACCTGCTATTGTTTCCAGTGCAATCTTGGTAAAAAGGGCTCTCTTATAGGTAGTCTGAGTGGAATCAGGGCCCTGACCATTCCTCATTTCAATGCTAGGCTGACAATTGGCAGTGTTTCTGAAGGATGACAAAACTGTGACGTAAGAGCTGAGGTAACAGGTCCAGGAAAACTGAAGGAAAAAAAATATCACAGACAATGTGATGTAAAGTTCAATCATTAAATTGCATTCAGGAACACAGAAGGGAAAGACAAGGAAAAGGAATCCCAGTTAGTCTCTATATTTAGAAGAAATACAGTTCTGCCGCCTTCAGCCTGTGGAAGAGAAGGCTGCATAAATATCCTTATAAAACTATGTCATGTCACAACAGCACATCTACTGCTGTTTTACAGCTGCTAGTTATACATTTGCAGGACACCACAGGCCTTTTTTGACATTGTTTTGCAAGAATGGTGTACTGGTATTTATACTGCTCTCAGGATA
This sequence comes from Dromas ardeola, assembly GCA_013398915.1. Classification (NCBI taxonomy): domain Eukaryota; kingdom Metazoa; phylum Chordata; class Aves; order Charadriiformes; family Dromadidae; genus Dromas; species Dromas ardeola. The sequence continues at coordinate 16,280 of VYZM01020982.1, forward strand.
GAAAATCTATCCATGCAGAGTTTACAGAAATGTACGTGCATACAAATGGGAGCACCATTTGATCTGCAGAACTGTGGCAAAACCAGTTTGTGGAAAGAAAATACTCAGCTCTGTGACTGCTTCCTCCTCACCCCTCCCTGCACCCAAGAAGAAAAAAGTGTTTTCTGAGCTAGGCACAATGAATTTAATTTAATCTATGCATATAGTAAATAACCATAACGACCTTGTGCTCCACATGTGGATGTTTTAAAGCAGTCAGATGGCAGCACCAATAGCATTAATCCTTCTGGTAATTATAGTGATCAAATAAACAGAAAAATTGCAGGTTTCAAAGAGGGAAACTGCTGGTTAATTTGTTTACTCCCTGGGATGTGTTGAGGGACTAATTAGCTAAATCATGGTGGTTTTTAAAGGTCTTTGTGTTTCCTAGAAAATAATTAGTTGTTTCATTAAAAAAATAATGAGGCACTAGGTAGATGGATGCGTAACATTAGAAATGTACAGACACGGTGATTTCAGGCTCTTGGTTTACTTATTAATTTATTTTTAAATGATGTGTCTTCCTGCAGCTACATTTGCATGATGATCATGAACAGCAGAGTGAAGTGAAGTCTGCAGCTCTGCTCACTTTTCACTTGCTGTGTCCCACTGCAACCTCTTCCATATCCAAATGGTGCCAATACATCTGGAATTGCTGGTCTCTTCTCAAAGACCAGCTGTACTCCCAGCTAATACCAGCATCCAAATCTTGTGGCCTGATCCCACTGCAAAATCTTGAACCACAGCTGGCAGTTGTTTTGGAGAATTTTGGAGGGCACAAGCAAAAAACGCACCAGTGTCACTCCTACAAGTTATTGCTGAAAGCAAGCTCACTACCTAAATTCAGTGTCAACAAATATGATCAGAACTGGTCAATTTTCTAGTATTGATATAATTTCAGAGCTTAGGTGTATTGAGTTTCTTCTATAGTTCATAGATATGGTTTTGTACCACCTATTAAGTCTCTGGCTACTGGAAGGTTTTGTTGCTAGTTAATGTTGTTGTTGTTAACCATTTTTGTATTTTGCATTTAGAGATGATTAGTGTTTTTGAAAATAGGAAAACAAATTTCAGTGACATGCTGCTAAAGATATAATCTATGGAGATTAATCTGCAACTGGTGGACCTCTGCTCTCACAGAGGTGTGCTCAGTCCTGGTGAGGAGCATAAAAACGCAGTAGAATAGCTGCAATGAACATACATATGACATATGTAAATAAAATATCAGTGTATGGTTGTTGTGGAACAGTGATAACCATAAAAGAAAAGTGGTGGATGAGGTGAACAGGGTGGAGAAAAGTAGCACCCAGCTAGCCAAAAGAATGAAGAGGCATTACAGAGTGTGACTGAAATCCGGGACATAAAATACAGACATTAATACATCTTTCAAAAATTAAAGAAAATTTGTATGTCTCTCTAAAGAAGGCACAAATAGACTGGTGCTGTGAGAAATATGTTTCGGTCTGAATAAAATAGGCTCAGGCAGAATCTTCTGTGAAGAACATTATTCATGTTCTTGCAACAACGGGTGACCAAGCAAGTAGGCACACATTTGGTTCTTAAAGCACACCTTTGTATTTCCTAATCCTGGCCAAATTTTCCCTCACCTGTTTCCCGTTGTTTAGGTACTCCAGGGTTCACAGTCCGTACGGAGTGCCTAAAATCCTTCCCGGCTGTCTGCCTCTGTTTACTTCTCTTTATGCTACTCCTAGAGGGCTTATCTGACTTGTTTCTTTCTTTCCTTTTTTTGGTGAAATTGCTCAATGTCATTAGCCCTGGTTAAATGTTTGACAACCCTTCTAGACACTAATCCGGTATGAATCAGTTTATCCTTTTGTCTATGCGATGAGATGTTCTACAAGCCTTTGCTGGAGCATCTTTGTCTAGTCATTCCCTTATCATGTCATCTCTGTTGGAAACGGCTTTTCTCTGTTGCAAAAACAGTACCTGCCTTTCTTACAATTTCCCCCTTTCCTTTTTCATAATCTGATTGCTTTTTGCATTTCCAGGACATGGTTCCATATGAGGCCTCTAAGGCCGACAGCATGATGTTACATTTTTATTCTTCTTCTTGAGTGTTTTTATTTTCTTCTTCTTCTTCTAGATGAAGCATTTTTCTGGGATATGGAGGGGGATCTACTTCCATTCACTTTGTCAGGGTAGTTTCTATGAGCCATTGTACTAACCCTCGGACACAAGGTATGATGCAGCACCCTGGAGCAACTAACACTCCAGTTAGTATTATTAGTGAGGTGAAGATGGATACTATCATTCCCTTCCATTTCCCAACCAAGAATCTAATCACCCAGTTAAAGAACTATCTATCTATGAATTTTCATCTATTTCTTCGGCTAAAGTTGTGAGTCCTTAGAGAGCTTTGGTTATGGTACCATCAGGTGCTGTATTGTTTGGTATAAAAGGGCACCGTCAGTTCCCTGGCATTACACATACTCCTCCTTTTTTGGCTAACATCATGTCTAAGGCTATCCTATTTTCCCAAGCCATTCTGCTTGTAGCATCAAGTTGTTCCTCTATTCCTTTTACTGCGTCCCTGGTATAATTTATAAATCTCTGTTGATTATAGTAGATATAATTTATCCAGTCTACATTTTTATTTACTGTCACCCACCAAAATAAGAGGGATTCAAAACCTGCAGCTATTTGATTTCTTGCTTTATGCTCATCAGGAAATCCTCTAGGGACCCCAATTGCATCTATATATATATATTCATTCGTCAAATGATATCCCTAGCCTTCTTTTGGCTCTACCTTTTGGATGCAGAGATCCTCTTTTAAATGCCAGAGTAAATGGTATAGCCAATTGAACTATCCCACACGTGCCCTACAGACTGCAGGTTTTTTCCTCCACAGTACCACCACAGATCTGCCCTGGGTATTTGTAATGCTGAATAGTTTTCTGCATCATCTCCAGTCATGTTTAAGGTTTCAGTGCATAAGTTGAATGGTCAACGGGAAGATACAAACACCACAGGGAAAGAATGTGGAAGAATGTTGTAAAAAACACCCCAAAATTCTCAAGGGAAGAACTCAGGACTTGCATATATCCATTTTATTGTATGTCCTCACTTCCTCACTAAATAAATAGGAGTAGGTGAGTGGTAGAAATATCAAGGTACCATGGGATAGTATGGGGTTGCTAATTTTTTCAACAGATGTAGCTTTCACTTTGGTAAGTATTTCTACATCAGCTATCACAATATCCTTGAAACAGTTCAGGCTATTCAGATCAGAATATACCATGCAGTTTTTCACAGAATAGAAGTTTGTTCATAGAGTTATTCATAGAATAAGGCATCTTCTAAGAAAAGCACCCACTGCTTCTCAAAATTAGATATACCAAGATTAGATATAGATAGGTATTAGACCTACTGATTAGATTTATCATTGCTCAGTACTTCATCACTGAAAAATCAGCACCCTATTCCTTACATCATTTTCTCTTTTGTATTCCCTTTTTTCCTCTTCCCCCATGCCTCCGCAAGCGCATTTTCGTTTTTTTCTAAGTACCTAGTCTCAGCTGTAAGTAATTACCTTGGGTATCATGCAATGTAGGTGTGTTCCTCTGAAAATCTGGTTTAGGGCACTTAAACCTTTGTGAGATACTATCTAAAAAGAGTTCAGGTATTTCTTTGTGACCATGAGTTTTGTTTACTCTGCAATTATGAGGTGTAACTCAAAATGCCAAAACATCGAGGAGTCTATTAATTTCTTGCTGATGCTGTTTTACAAACAGAAAAAAAAATAATGGTTGCTGACAGCTTTAGTGGACTATTCATTACATCATGAAGGCACACTGCATTACAGAGCCTACAGCAGCGATTGCAAAACTCCATTTGGGGTAGAGGGCACAGGGAATAGAAACTTGCTCAGAACAAAGTGAATGCAAAAAAAAATGGAAAAGGGGGTAGGGAAGCTCAAGCATGTCTTGCTCTATGTGAAGATTTTAAGTCTTTTATTAAGAACTGGTCCTACAAAGTGAGTAAGGCTGTAATTTCTCAATTAAATGGTGTGAAATGTCATTTGATTTGGCATGCGTTTTAAGTTATATAGCTGCTACAAATCCTGAAACAGGTGTCTGAATCAAGTTTTTGAGAATTTGTACTTGGGGGTACTGGTGAGGTTCTGTTTAGGATGCAGTGACTTCTAAGACAAAAAGGGCAGTGGTTTAATTTCATAGCACCAGATGGCAATGCAAGTACACATAGGTATGTTGACAGTATTGCTGGGTCATGTTGGAGGGCCTTTGCACAGGTTTGCCTGTGATGGTACGGGAAGACTTGAGAAGCAGTGGAGCGTTGAGTGTGGCCTGTGTCTTACCCCAACATGGATCCAGCACTCCCCTGGACCTGAACTGTTTCTGATTCCCAACAATAGCTTGTATTGCAGATGTACAGCACCTGTGAACAAATTAATTTCATTTTCCTGTTTGCTTGTGCAAAAATTGCTTTAAACACTGTAAATCAGTACCCAGGCAAGTATCTTTTCAAACAAATGGACCACACTACAGAACAGCATGTGGTGAAAATTGCCAGAGGTGGCATCAAAAAAGTTTATGAGGGAAACTGTGAGAGTGTAACAAGTGCCAAATACTCACAGTGCATTGAAGTTGGTGCTTTACACTTAATCCAGACTACTGTTAGCTCTTCTGTTCTGTAAGACTTGCGTTCATTAAAATATAAAAGCAACTGATACTTAGCATGTCTATAAAGCCTGCTCATAATATTCTGGCTCTATAGGACCCATTTTATGTTGTGCTGCAGGACCAGGCCTATCTGAATTGTACTTATTAATCACGCTGCCTATCGGGAAAGCAGGAGGTACACAAAGCTGAGCTAGCAGATTTTATCCACCATGAACTCCTTATGGCAGGGCAGGATCGACTTCAGACTTTCAGATAATGTGTCCCCACACCAACATGGTAAAAGGTTGCTGCAGTGGATACTGACTAAATCTGTTTCTAGAAATGAGCAGATGATATAATTTTTAGAAACACAGAATAAATATTATTTTCTAGCCCAACTAAGGCAAAGCTATGGTTTCATTAGCTGGAAAAAAAAAAACGAACAGATGCTGGTTTTTTTTTCTGCTGAAAAGCTAAATGAGCTTTACAGCAGTTAGCCATAAGTGAGGAGCTGGCTCCAAAAGCACGCTAGGAGTGCAGCATTGCACGCACTTTAGCTGGGTTGTCGATATATTGCTGATTATCTTTATGTGCTCACACATAAAGCAAGCAAGATGCTGCTGCAAAGAATTCACTGTAAAACCTTGCTCTCTAGCATGCACTCAAAACTGTTGCAGCTGGACAGAATTCACAATCCCTCAGGAATGATTCATAGCTCCAGGCAATTGCCCTAATTTTGAAAACTGAAATCTGGCAATTTAGCGGGCTGCTGCTGCTAAAATAATGACTGGATCTGAATAGCGAAGATGCATTTTCACGCCAAACCATTTGGACACAGAAACATTTGAAGACAAAACCCAAGCAGACATTTAACATTGATTTTAAAACTGTTTTGTAATTCATTTAAAATGCATATATTTGTTAAGCTATTTATGTGTTTCAGACAAGAATTGAATGCTTGCAAACACTTGAGTCTTTTGTGTTCAGAATTAAGGCTTTTTAGAAAACAATCAAAGGCCTTTCCTCACAGGTGATTGATTTAAGCAAATGGCTTCATGTGCTATGAATTTTATTGGAGTAGAAGATGAACATAAGAGATTGCCTGTGTAGTTTAAACTACCAGATTAGAGCTCCAGCATGCGCTAGGGAACTGATTAGAATTCAGTTGTTGATATGAGAAATCAAGGCTTCGTAAAAATACAATTCGTATCGACATGTAAAATAATACTGTGTTTGCCTGTAATATATGAAGCATACTGCATAACTGACAATTGTTGGTGACAATGTGAAAGGTCTACTACAATGACACTACTTTATAAAGGATTAGTATGATACAAACATGAGCAGTTTTTTAGGTTTAGAGTAATGGTAGCGGTTCTAAAATTTTTTTTTTGTTTTGTTTTATTGCAGTCTACCTACATTCTTTGTATGATGTGGGAAAAATGAACTGCTGTTTGTTCCATATGTTTATTAATTCATCTTTGGCCAACCTTGCCAGTTGTAGGAAAACAACAGGAGGTGACTGTAGCAACAAGGGAGCTGTGCAGCAATCCTACATCAGAAGTGACTTGCAGGGGAAGAAAAATGTTGCTGTCTACTAGAGGGGAGGGCTCTGCCCATACCCACTTTCTTATCCCACTGTAGAAGGAATAGCACTTCTCCTGGTTACACCTTCCCACACACCTTCTAGAGTTTGGCTTTAGAGACTTTAAAGGCCTCATCATGCTATCACAAAAACAGTTCAGTTCCTCTCTTGAGTTTAAGTGATACCCTATGCTTTTAATCTAATCCACCATTCACAACATGCTGACCACTACAGAATGGCAACTACATGAAAAAAAAAGCCTAGGAAAGTTCTTTTTACTGGTGTTTGCTTTCCTCACCCACTCTACTTAAAAATAAATATGATATTATATGTAGTGGACTCTGCCCTCAGTTAGTGCCGAGATGTTCTTGCTTTTGATAGTTTACCTTGCAGGACATAAGTAGTCCTTGTTGATATATTTGTACCCTCCATCAAAGTTATAATATTATTGGCAGTGAACTCCGTTCATCCTTTTGACTTAACCCTGAGTTGTGCTCTACTTCTTTCCATGTCAAAAGCATACATTATGTATGGAGGCTTGCCTACGTCCACTGATTTTTATTGCAATACCCAGAGACCTAAACTGTGATTTACGGCTTTGAAGGGCATGCAGCCCATGAAAACCACAGTCTAGCCTTTGCTCTGGACTCAGAAAAGAAATAAAAATATTTTTTTTTTAAATTCTGTGTAAGTCCTTCCTCCAGCTGGAGCTCTGACTTTTGCAAAGGGATAATGTCATAGAATCACAGATTCATAGAATCGTTTTTGTTGGAAGAGACCTTTAAGATCACCAAGTCCAACCCTTAACCTAGCACTGCCAAGTCACCACTAAACCAAGTCTCTCAGCACTACATCTACAGATCTTTTAAATACTTCCAGGGATGATGCCTCAGCCATTTCCCTGGGCAGCCTGTTCCAGTGCTTGATAACCCTTTCAGTGAAGAAATTTTTCCTAATAGCAGATCTGAACCTCCCCTGGTGCAACTTGAGGCCACTTCTTCTTGTCCTATTGTCTCTTACTTGGGAGAAGAGACCAAGCCCCACCTCCCCTTCTATACTATAGAGTAAACAATGTGACATCACTGTCACCATGAAATTACTTCAAACACCAAAAAGATGCTTTCAGAGCTACCTTGTCTGGATACACCTGGTAAATAAGCTCAGTAAAGCAGCAATCTGGGATGTTTTTTCTCATATGGCTCACAAAATTAAGTCAGAGACAAGGAAAAAAAAATGGAGTGGTGGGCAACTCCAAACTACAGTTCATCACTAAACACACATAAGAAAGGTTTATCTACTGATGACCATCTGCCTATTTTGTACGAGAAGTCATGGGCTTGGAAAAACTAGCACAGAAATTGTCAAGATTAACAAGAAAATAGCTCAAACATGTTTTTCAGTTTTTTATGTTGAAGTTTGCAATTATTCAAGAATGTAAGTGCCCACTGTAATTCCCCTGATGGCAATGAACTGACCTCTGTGTCAACAGTTTCAAACCTTGTTATCCTCCGAGAGGAAGCATGCAGGTGCCAGCCCTACGTGTATGTTAGGTCTATTTTCATTTTTTGACAAGGCATTAGCAAATATATAACAGATAAGTTTCAATGATGTGATTGTTTTTCATCAGAAAAAATTTAAGCCCCACTAGGGGTCCTGCCTTTTCTATTTCATAATCAGAAAGCAGATTAAACAATACAGCAGTACAGAGAATTTTTAGATCAGCTCCAGGTAATCTTACCCTGTTCTTCTAACTAATTTATTGCAGAACATAGAGACTGAAAACAAAGCCATTACCAATATTCAGAGGGCTTCTTGCACAAAAGCCAAACAATCATTCATCTATATGCTTCTGGCACTAGTTTCCCCACTATCTTTAGAATCAGAAAATCCAAGTGGAATTTATCCAAAGATGAAACTACGTTCATCTCACCCAGAGGTGGACCTGTCTACACTACAGCAGCCTGCCTGACTGCTGCTGGGAGTATTTGGTAAATCTTCCCAAGCAACTTAGAAAGAAGTCCCTTGTGTTAAATAGCACTTTCATGTACAGCTGAAAGTTGAATTAATTAAACTTCAGAAAGGAAATTGTAAATGGAGACAAATACTAAATGTAAATTAATACTGAAAGAGAATGAAAGGAAAACAAATATAGGTGCTTATCCTGGAGTTCCTCATCCCTTCATTCTACTATCAGAAGGGATTAAGACCTGAAAGCCAAGTAGCCATTTGCATGAGGTAATGCCATCCATAAAAACTCACAATAAATTAATAGGATTGTTCTATTTCCATAGCTTACCTAGCAGGTAAGACAATTCTTTACATAAACATGCTGTGCACATTTTCACTTGTGCAAATCAAGATTCACCATCAAAAAATGTGGCTCTATCTGCATATGCAAACAACATCTGCAGCAAAACCCTTAGTATCTCGGGAGTTTGGGGGAAGGGGGAGTTTCTTCTGCTTGATCTGCGCTGCCTGTAGCAAGGCAGCAACATGAACGAATGCTGCGGAGGTGTTCTGCATCCCTCACAACTCAGCACGGCAAGAGAATGTAAAATCTATCCTCAAGCTTGGCATGCCCTGTGGCAGCTGTTCTAGTGTTCACAGGCTTGCAAGATCAAATGTTTTTACTGTAGTAACTGGTACAATTTTGTAGATTGACAAATAGACATATATCCACAGTGGGAGGTATAGTAATCATGTGAATGGAAAACACATTAGAAAACAGAAGTTTCTTGGTTCCAATAACTATCTGCCAAGTATGTGAAATGTCATTGCAAATGTTTCTAATTGTTTCAAATAAGAAGGGATATGGATTAATTTGCTCTTTTTCAAATAATATGGTGATTGTATTTTCCATTTAGCTACAGCTGGCAAAATATGTTGGAACTTACTACAACAACAATTTGAGTTCTTTCCTGGATTTAAAAATGAACCTAATTAATTTTGATCATTTTTTGAATCATCCAAAGTGATCATTCCAAATAAAAACATACTTGCTTGTGAAAGCTCAGTGTTAGAAAATTAGAAATTACTAAGATGGCAAAGCTAAAGTCAGTGTTGCTAACAGAAGTGCCAACAGTTTTCTAACAGGTTCAATAAGTACCAAAATCATGAAATGGCATTTATAAATCTGTAGTAAATCATTAATTAGTAAGTTATCCAGTCTCAGTGTTAAAATAATCATTATATTAATCCTAACAGGCATAAAAGACAAAAAGGTAAAGCCTAAATTTGTCACCAGTGTAGAAGGAATGCTACCTGTGAAGTTCCTTCTTGACCTTCAGAGTCAACAACTATTCAGCTGACTTTGACCTAGATTTCAGTATTAGAACATGACAGCATATTACAAACAGCTGAGACCTTAACCTTGTACAATCTTACTCAAGCAAAGTAAAAGAAACTAAATGATCTACTGTGGAATTTGGATAATGAGGTGAAGTATCTGTGCTCAAAGGGCAATTAACACTGGCTTTGCTATCTCTTGTGCAACACAGGTAATTGGCCTTTGCCTCATTACATGGGAAATGCATATTAAAGTTGACACCCCTGTATACGCTAACGAAGATTTTAGAGATCATGCTAAACATATATGACTATAGCACTTGTCTCTCCACCCAAATCATACTATACATCACCTAGGGGAGGGAAACCTCACAATTTTGGGGATAAAAGGATGGAAAAAATGACTGTTAAATTGGGAGAGAAGAAACTTGATACCTGACGGTCTAGTCGATGGGCTGTGTTCTCTTCCTCCACCCCAGGCAGGGACGCCTTTCTGGGTAAGCGCTGTGCCTTTCACCCTCTGGTGAATGTTACCCCAGGTTGTTGTACTATCGTTATTTTTGCTCGCAATATTAACCTTAATTAATTAGTGTTATTGTAGTTAGTGAATTTATCAACGGCAATCTCAAATCTGCGACTGTCGCTCTCAATAAAATAACTAATTTCGATTATTTGTGAATCTGATTCAGTGAAAGTCCTTTGGTGGGACTCTGATAGTAAATCAGTGAAAGTCCTGGGACTCTGACAGACAAATATCGAAACTACAGTCCTCTTAACACGACATCTACCAAAGTCAAAAAGGAAGAAGGCAGATAGATCAGCAGCTGCACCCTCATCCTAAATCACACCCTGGTATCTGCAATAAAAGGAAAGGCAACACCCTTCCCTATTTTATTAGACAGAAGCCTCTTTTTTTCCTGGTAAGTTAGTTATACTAGCAGTAGCTTCCAATGACTGCAATATCAACTTCATTTCCAAAACCAAGGAGGGTATAAAATACGAATTTATTTTATGAAGTCCTCAAAGTCCAACGTGAAGTTGAGCCATGGAATTCAGATTAATTTTGTTCCAACTTTCTGCTCTGATGCCTAGAGTCTTCCACTGAAAACATTTAAATAGAAACAAAAAAAAAAGAAAAAATACTTGGTGAAGTTTTTTCATATGAGAAAAAGAAATGAAAGATAATCATCTTACAAAGAGGTAGCACTCACGGATATGATATAAAATGGTCTTTTTAAACATCAGCTATGAGATTTTGTTTACAACAGGCTTCCTCCCTAGTGCCTCACAATCTGTTTGAAATTCTATAGAAGCTGAAGTTCTTTTGATAAGTGGATAATTCATGGAATAGATTAAGGCTCTCCTAAGAGGATGAAAATTCCTTTAAATAGCAAAGACATGTTTTTGTTAAAAATAGAATTATTTTTTAAAGGGCATCTCTCCAAGGGCTAGTCAGATCTTTTGAAAATTTTTTCAGTACTGTGACAGGGCAGAGCTGATAATGAATGAGCATGAATACAGCCAATATATTTATGACTGCTTTAGAAGAGATTATGTATATTTCCCATATGGACTGCCCTTATCTAGTTTGTTCATGACCTGCAATTTCCTTGCTATTCTTCCCTGGACAAAGATGTCTAACCAAGCAGAGTAATCTTTATTAGGGTAAACATGATGAAAGTAGAAAACACAGTAACCAATTGTTGATGAATTTGTTATATAATTGCAGTTGCTTTCTTTTGTGTGAAAATAGCCCTCAACCAAGGAAACCCCTGATTTTTAAGGTATTAAGTTGAGAAGCCCTCTTGGAACTGGTCCTAACCATGTCACAGCCTTCATGTCACAGAGACCCAATGCTCCCATTTTGCATGTAGGCATTCACACAGTGTAAATGAAAAGCAGAAATAAAATATTAGCAGTAACAGCACATCATACCCACTTCTTGCTCACTTGACATAATTCCAAACACTGGAGAATTAGGGAATTAGGAGGGATCAGCTACATTGGCAAGACTGACTGTAATGATGCTGTAGGGCCTGGGAAGGTTCCCTTTCTTTTTCAATCCTCTCTTGTAACTTGCTTGCACCCTGACATAAACTTCTTTGCAAAGTGTCTTACTCCTGATAATGAATTAGTACCTGCTGGAAGCAAGACCAGACAAAATCCAGGAGCACAGCTTGCCAAACAGAAGGAAAAGCAGTTGAAACACACGCTGAATATTATAGGTTCTACAGGCCATGAAAGAAAGAATAAAAGCTTCTTACATGAATAGAAGGTTATGACTAAATCAAGAGGAAAAGGAAAAAAAATAATCCCCTGTGTGGGCATATGTTCTGGTCTTTCACCATGAAGTCCTAAAAAAACATTTCTACAGAATTTCCTGGCTTCTCTTCCCCAGGTCCCACGTTATTATTCTGATGCTGTCTGGAAGATGAGCCCAAACCACTAGAATTTTGGAAGACCCCTTATCCCAATTATTACTCTGTAAATTTGAGAATAACTTTTAACTGCAGAAGTTAATTTCTCGGTGCTCCAGTTACTGGCACATACATAGCTCTTGGCCTGGAACTTAATCAATCCATCCTACATGTGTCCCTTTTTTAAAATTCTAAAGAAATTAGAAAAAGAAAAAAAAAGAATGCCCTGAAGACACAGGTGGAAACTGAAGTTTTCAAAATGAAAAGCATTGATTTTCTAATTCTTGCTTCTTGTGTTTTCCAGGACAAACTCTACCCCATATTCCTGCTGCCTTTTTTTGATGATGAAATGGGGACTTGAGGGCAATGCTGAAAATTATAGTGAAGAACAACTTCAAACAAGTCCTTTCAGAATAATATAATAGAAATAATTCCTCTACTAGTTAAAAGTAATTGTTCCAAGGGTTGGATTTTGCCACCATTATTTCTGGTATTCCATGAACAGAATTACTAAACTCACCCTTATAAATTAACTAAAACTATGAAATTAATAAGAAATCACTTACTGGGAGGATGTGGGGCAACATCTGGTCCTATGTTTGCCATGGTAATCTTGTGCTCTTGGATACACGTTAAACCACACAGCAACAGGAGTGGGTGTTTTCTTTTGTTTGTTTCTGAAAAACTAAGGTCATTAAACTGCAGCTAGGGTTTTTTTCAGGCTATTTCATTTAGTGCTGTGCTTCTTTAAGTGCTGATCACAACAGACTGAACACATTTTACAGACACATAGGTTAAGGAAGAACTTAACTCTCATTTGAGAACACTAGGCATCCTATTTGAACAAACAAATTTCCAAATGGAAAGAAATTTGTGTTCAGGAATCATCATTCAAAGTCTGAGATATCTTTTCAGCATGATTCACTGCCGTGAGGACAGAGGTAGGACCAGGGGCCGCCATTCTCCCAGAAGCCAGGGAAGAAACCCATTAATCTGAACAGAGCTAATGGGATGTTGTCTGGAGGGAAAGCATGTGGCAGCAAAGAGTAAAGAGGTTCTGACTACAGAGGAAATAAAAAACTGACAGAGGAAATCCGAAGGCTAGGATTCATCCTGAGATAAGGGAAGCTTCATGTGAGCCATATTACTGGAGTGGCAAGTGCCTCCACCCATAACAAATATGTTATTTTGCTCCTCCATTCACACAGTTTTGCTCAACATATCTTGTGTACCAAACCAATAGGCAAAAAGATAAATATATTTACAGTTCAAAATGTTACTAATGTGGTTTCTGGAACAGTCTCTAACTGTCTGAGAGTCTGTGAGGAAGTTTACTACACATATACTTTGAAATTCTGAGGTTTATTATGTAAAAATACTTCTATTATATTCAAACAATTTTATCAGTGTTATTCAACTGATTATAGCTACATTAATGAGCTGCAAAGATACTGAACTCTGAGACAGAACGTCATAAATGCGGGAACTAATTTTTCAGAAGAGAAAAATGTTTGAACCTGTGGCTAATCAGAAACATTAAATGCTAACCTTATCTCTCTGACTTCAGTGCAAGGACAATTAGGCCACAGTGAACAATGTGGATGACTCCCTGCAGTACACTGTATATATTCATGACATTAAAACCCAAAGCACTTAAACACAAAAGAAATGCGAGCACAGGGAAATCAAATTTCATGCACAGCTTCACACTGTGGGGTTTTATTGTTGTGCAAATTTCGTCATACCCTTTAGCATGAAGGACGTAAATGTGCACTATTCATTATAGATTCCCACATGAAATCCCTGACCAGCCTATGCCTTTGATTTAAATGAAGACACATCTGAGAAAGTCCACTTCATTATGACAGGATGAGGAGGAGACAGGCAGTGGGAGAGTGCCATCATCAGCAGAAACACACAGCGGATGAACTCGTTCTTCACTACTCCTCTTGCTCATGTTCTCCCCTCCTTCTGTGGTGGTCAGGCCACCAGCTCCAAACCCAGACTTCTTCCTCATCACCAGGAAATATCAACTGCATTTATAGATTATGTTGCCAGGAGCTTCTGTCATACTGTTTCTCCTGGACACAGGCTGCAGAAGAATAAATATGGATGTGAACATGAACTGCTGTAAATTATGGCCTTGCCTTGCAAGGGCTGCAACAGAAGTACCTGAAGACACTATGGTATTGTATATGCAGTCCCTGTGCATGAACGTTGGGGTTTCATTTCCTCACAGACATGCCTGAGGACAGGACAGATCTCTCATCCTATTAGCTTTCCCGTGTGCTGGAGCCACATGTGCTCCACTTGGGGGCCAGGAGGGGCCAGTTTTCTTTTACATAAGCATCTGCAGATCCAGAATGCTTTCTGGTCTAAGTTGTGACCCCTTTCCAAGGCAGAATATGGGGAAAGGCAGGTAGTATGATAGCTTCTGGTCCAACTTGGCTGTGTGATGCTGAAGTAGAGGGGAGAAGGTGCAGCGAGGCAGTGCCGCAGCAACCAGCTGCCTCTGCAAAACCTAGAGCAGGTTTGTTGCAGCAGAGCAGGTGCTCCCCCCTCAATGGCAGCTTTGGAGTTAAAGGCCCCCACTTCTGGTGTGTTGCTTCACCACCAGACCAAGCAGTTTGGGTTTCTCTGTGCGTGCTCAGCCTCCTTCCTGCAGCTGGATTCCCAGTCCTGTCTACAGGAGCTAGCTTTGAAAGTAACTCATGGGATACTGGCACCTGATTTTTCCCTTTCTCTGTAAATACACTTTTTGTGTGTATAGATTTTAACCTGGGGAAATGTCCTGTGGCCTTTTACGCTGTCCCAGGTGCGGTGGAGCCAGCCAGACTGGTGAGGTAGGGAGTAGAGGAGCTCCTGCAGATGCTGCCTGGGGTAGAGAACCTTCGTACTGCAGACTGCTCCTCTTCATGTGCAACAGCTTGCTGAGCTGGGGGTGATGTGCTGGAACGTGTGTTTGGAGAGGGCAGAGGGGTGGGCTGTGAGGACTGCCCAGGAAGGCAGCATGCAGTGATGGAGGGGAACATGGGGCACTGGAGGGCCATGCGGTGCAGCCTGCCCACAGTGCAGAGGGTGCAGGCACTGTGGGGAGGCGGCGTTTGTCCTGCTACCACCCCATGGCAAGGTGACCGGAGTCCAGAGCTGCCTTAAAGCCTCTGAGCAGTTGTAGCTGCCCAAAGACAGGGATGAGCTGATGCAAACAAGTGAAAGACACGCAGAGCTGTTTGCAACAGAGGGATCAGAGCTACACATCCTGTAGGTACCAGTGAGAGCATCACATTTGCTGGGAGGGGATGAGTTTCTCTCTCAGCATAGAGCAAAGTAATCATGTATCTGCCCTGATTTATGCCAAGATACCTGCATTCCTACAGATTCCTCCTGACAGCTGGAAATAACCAGCACCGTGATGCATGTTAATGAGTACAAGGGTTATTACCTTCCGCTTTCATCAAGGAGTAAAACATTCACAAATGTTACATTCTGATTTACAAAAGTGAACTGGATTATTTTTTAAGAGCCGTACTAGAGACATTCTACATTAAAGCGACAACAGAAAACAGGCCCTGCACTTACCTAAAAGAGCTTTCTAAATTACATGTATTATTTGGCTTATGTATTATTACTGCTATTTATAATTAATGGAAATGTGGCATTTTTCACTAATGGAAAACAACCACTGCAAAGAGCACTTTGATAGCATTATACTTATTACCCATCTTAGGAACAAAAAATGCACTTAACCAGTAATTAAGGTTATGCAATAAAAGCTTTGTAAATATTGCAGTTGGAAAGTGTCCCCTCACCATCACATACTACCATTAGGCAAAAATATTTGCTCTAACAAATGTATCTTTGAAATTGCAAATATATTTTTCTGAAGGAAAAAATGAAGGAAAAGACAAACCTTAAATGCAGCACTGCCTCGTTTTTCCTTTGCACTTGGCAAACACAGCATGCTTAATCAACACTGTGTGTGAGCAGTAATAAAAAAAAATAATCTGTGGCAGGCTGAAACTTTCCTCACTGTCGGGGATATGAGGAATAGAACCAAATGGGGGAAAAAATATCTAGTGGGCAAAAATTGTTCGCTATAGAAAAATCCAAACATGTTTGCCTGCAAGCTGCCACACTACATGGTAGCATAGAGCAAAGTGGATAAGGGTGCTGTACGAAGGGTACTCACACTCGATTTTGTCCAATTTCTGTTCACCTTTGTTGCCCTTGGATGTAACACACTGTAAGAGACGGACTGTATATTTCCTGACGAGGGGCAGAAGGCCCTCCAAGCCTTCAATGTAATGCCTCAAACACTCGCAAGGAAATAAATAATGCCAGCCTGGCCTTCAAAGAATTGATAAGGCTAACACTTCTGGCGCCTGAAAGCGTGGGAGAACTGTCTTGTGAAGGCAGGATAGTTCTGCTACTCGTGTGGTGGGCTTGCTAGTTCTCAGTTCTCAAGGCCATTCTGTCCAATAAGTGACCTTTTCTTCATTATCCGCAAAATGCATATGAAAACA
The DNA here is from genome assembly GCA_013398915.1 of Dromas ardeola. Classification (NCBI taxonomy): domain Eukaryota; kingdom Metazoa; phylum Chordata; class Aves; order Charadriiformes; family Dromadidae; genus Dromas; species Dromas ardeola. Next base: position 32,771 of record VYZM01020982.1, read on the forward strand.
CACACCCCTGCATATGCTAATGAAGATTATAGAGATCATGCTAAACATGTATGACTATGGCACTCGTCTCTCCACCCAAATCATGCTACACGTCACCTGGGAGAAGGGAGCAACCTGAGACAAGGCT
>VYZM01020983.1:0-31598 GCA_013398915.1 Dromas ardeola
TAAACTACTTCATCCCAGTCTTTTCTGACATTTTTTTCAATTGCCAAATGATTCTAGGAGTCAAAATTTCATATAGAAGAGATGACTCCAGCCCAGCCATCATAATTCATTTTAGACAAGAGTAATGAAGCTAGGGCTTATTTTGCCTTTCAGCATATGAAAAATTCTACTAACAGAGGACTCTCTAAACACTGCGTTAAAGATTGTGTGTACGTGTTTTGCTGGCTCAAATGTTCCACACCACACAGGACTGGAACACCTTCTACAAAAACTGGATAATAGCAAATACCATAAGTATTAACAAATAAATTACCACAAATCATGCGAAAATATCTTTTAATATCCAAATAGGTATTAGCTATACCCACAGCTCATGTTAAATGTGGGGAATGGAAAATTTGGTCTGAGCTGAATTATCTTCTTCAAATAACACCATCTCTTCTGTGTTAACTACATATTGACTGTGTAGTCCCAATGACCTTACTTATGTTAATGTAATTTATGGATTGCCTTCTGAGAGCATTCGGCAAGCATTGGGAGCAGTATGTAATTCACAATTACATTAGTTTCAGATCACCATTTCATATTACCCATGATACACACCTTTGCATAGAAAACATCTGAATCACAGTTTTATTATTGCTCTTTATTTGCAGCAGTGCCCACAGTGTTCTTCCTGTTTTCCAGAGGCTTGCCCAGCTCTTGCTCTGAGCAGCTCACTGTAGTACTGACCAGAGGCGTAACAGGGGGCAGTTTGTAATAGTTGATTACAAGAGGTCAGCGGCTCACTGTAAACAGTGTAGCAGAAGAGTATAGCAGAGGATTTAAGTGGAAAAGGGCTAAAGGTCTTGGGGCTGAACTAAGCTCCTTGCCGCATGCACAGTGGAAGCAGACACAGGAGAGAATCAGGTGGGAATATAGTAGCGTGGATGAACGAATGGATGAACTGCCATACCTGGAAAGCAGAAGCTGGTCGCACTCTGATGTTGTGCACTCCATAGCTTTTCCCCCTTAGCACAGTGGCATATGGTATACAATCAGAGCTGCAGTATCCAACTGACGGTACCCAAACTGACAAATACTGGGTTGTCATATGTGAGTGGTGGCTGCCAGCTTGGGCAACAGATACTGAGACTGAACAGGGGAGCTTCCTCCAGAGCTGAAAGCCTAAGATGCTGCACTGGAGCTGAACAGCTGAACAGGGAAGCCTCAACAGCAAGGTGTGTAACAGATTCCTCTTCTGCTGATAGCGCTAGAATTCATGCTGCAACACGTCCTCGTTTCTGTGGTTGCCGATTCTGTTCTAAAGATAAAGATTTTCATGTTGAGCTTTTCCATTTTCAGCAACTTGGGTAAATGATTCTTTTGATTTTCATTTAAATGCATGGTAGTGCGTCCCTCTAAAAATATGCAGCGGTTATGATTCCTGTCCCTGCTTAAGAAAAATGCAAATAGATTTTTCATTAAAAAAAGACATCATGATTAATTCTTAAAAATTCTTTGAAAATCAGGAGTTGTCTTATCTGATATAAGTTTTGGGTTATGTTATAAGTTGGATTAATATAACATGCATTTTTATATACTAAAAACCAGAGGATATTATCTGTGCTGGTGTTTCCTAATTTATAAGTTTATTCTGTATTGTAAATAACAAACAAAATGCAGAGGAATACAAGATACTTATTAGGAAAAGTTACCTGTATTTACAGAAGTAAATATTTTTAGCTGTATCTTTCTTAAAATTCAGTTCTTTGTCTTATGTCAATTAATTTTTATTAATGCTATCAAATTTTGTCATGTAATCCCATTAAACACCTATTACTCATCTCTGAAAAGTAAATGTAAGTAATACAATAGTGGGGGACATCTTTGTTTTGGAGCAAATGAACTCTTTACAAAAGATTCAGTCTCCTCGGCAAGACAGAGAGTTTGAAGGGAAGAGGAAGGCTGCCATAGTTAGAGGTCTTGAATTTAGTATTCTGTGCAACTGTACATGGATAATTCACTCAAGCTATTCCATGTTTCAGACACTACGCCTGGGAGGTATTCAGCTTGCCTATTTCATTGTACTATAGTGATAAATAGGTTATTAATGCACAAAGGAACTTTAAGACTCAGAGAGAAGACAGGTCAATGCATCATGTTTAAACTGCAAAGTATAGCTGTTGTATTAAGCACTAAGAAAGAAAGTGCGCCCTGCAGAGATTTTTCTTGCTTTAGTCTTCAACATTCTGTTATATTATTTACTGAAATAAAATATAAGCAAACAAACAACGCCCCAAACAATTCTGAACTTCCTAAGTTAAGTGAGTTTTTATTGAACCTTTTATTGAACTTTTATTGAACTTTTATTGAGTTTTGTTTTATTGAGTAGGGATGTGACTGCTGTCACAGCCTTCTGCTCGTGACAGCTTGGAGGTTGTCCCCTGTCCCCTCCTTTTCTAGTTTTAAATGGGTGACAGCACACTGAGGGGAGTAGCGGATGGAGAGCACCCCTGAGGAGAGGACTTGGGGGTGTTGGTGGTTGAGAAGCTCAACATGAGCCATCAACGTGCTCAGGCAGCCCAGAAACCTCCTGCATCCTGGGCTGCATCCCCAGCAGCGTGGCCAGCAGGGCGAGGGGGGGGATTCTGCCACTCTGCTCCGCTCTGGGGAGACCCCCCTGCAGTGCTGCCACCAGCTCTGGGGCCACCAATAGCAGAAGGACACGGAGCTGTTGGAGTGGGGCCAGAGGAGGCCACGGAGATGCTGCAAGGGCTGGATCCCCTCTGCTGTGAGGAGACGCTGAGAGAGTTGGGGGTGTTCAGCCTGAAGAAGACAAGGCTCTGGGGAGACCTTAGAGCCCCTTCCAGTATCTCAGTGGGGCCTACATGAAAGTTGGAGAGGGACTTTTTACAAGGATGTGTAGGGATAGGACAAGAGGTAATGGCTTCAAGCTGGAAGAGGGGAGATTCAGATTAGAGATTTGGAAGAAATTCTTGACTGTGAGGGTGGTGAGACAGTGGCCCAGGTTGCCCGGAGAAGCTGTGGCTGCCCCATCTCTGGAGGTGCTCAAGGCCAGGCTGGATGGGGCTTTGAGCAACCTGGTCTAGCGGGAGGTGTCCTTGCCCAGGGCAGGGGGGGTGGAACAAATTGATCTTAAGGTCCCTTCCAACCTAAACTATTCTATGATTCTATGAGCCACCATCGTGTAATATGAAAGATCTTAGGTCACCAGTCAGACCCCATGTTCCATTTCTTGTCACTGGTGCCTCATGACACATATCCTTGCCCATGACTCATGCCACACTTTAGTCAGTTCAAACTTCACTAGCCCTAATCATACTATGTGGATCCTGGAGTGATGGTCAGAGGAGAAGACAGATATTTATTTGGGTGTCACAGATTGAAAGTATACCACCTACCTTAGACACTCTATATTCCTCCTCTGTCCCCCTTTTTGGTAGGATTTAGCCTAAATTATCCCATATAAAAATAGAATTACAATTTTATGTTTGAACCTGTATGCTTATTTTTCTTTTCTTTAAAGGAGGGACTTACTTTGATAATTCTGAAAAAATGAAAATATTATGGTCTAAAAAAAAAAGATTTGTTCCTATACACTTTTCTGTTAAACATTATTGGAATAGATAACAAGTTATTTTCAGCAGTCTTTCCAAAGATTTGTTATTTCACAGCATGTTCTGAAAAAATACAGGGTGACTCTGACATTCCAGTTTTCCTATTTTAGATAAGCATATGATAAGTCTAATAAGAGATTTGAGAGCAGAGAATCATTTTTGTGGTTAGTAATTTTGCTCCAATTTCAGTTAGATTGTTCTGTGAGATTAAGATCATGCTTGGGTATATGAAGTGACTAAATTGAGTATATTGTGCTTAAATTTGTGATGTAAAAGTATTAACTAGTTATTGATTGAATCTACCATTTCCCTATATTACATTGTCAAGTACATGTCATACTTTGTTATGAATCGTCCCCACTGGAACCACTTGAACTTGTATTATATAGTATCTGGTGATGAGTCAACAGTTTGTGTTATTTTTCTGTAAATACTTCAGTTGTTTTTGCTCCTGGTATATCTGCTTTGGGAAAGGTCTGACAGCGAAATAACCGCTTAAAAAAAAAAAACAACAGAAACCCACAAAATTTTTCTTCAGGAAGTACTTGGAAGTTAATATAATTAAAATACAGAAACACCTAAATATAACACTACATTATATACAATAGTAAATGTTATGGTGAATCCAATGTCAGTAGGAATAAATTACTCAAAATTTTAATTCTTTCATTTGGAAAGTTAGTCTTCACTTTGATTTGCATGGCTCTGTATTTCGTTGAGCTATATGTGCTTGTTTAATTATTTGGGGTAACTAAGGACAGAATTGGGCCTACTTCCTTTTAGATTTCAAATCCTAATATTCATTGCTATTCCTTTAGTGTTAATTACTTCCTCAGCCTTGTTGAACACCTAATGCTGTCCTATGGAGCTGTTTTCATTCACAGTTTTGAAGACTGAGTGCCTCAAGTACTCAGAAACTCCTCAATAGGCACAGAAGAGAAATTTGATTTTTGTAAGTTTGGAGAACATGTAAGTTCCTGCAGTGTCCAGTAACGTCAATGGTACTTGGCATCAAAGAAAATGTAGTACAAAACAAAGGATTGTAGTACATCCATCTTAGCCAAAATTGTGTGTCACAGATCACATTTTCATCATACTGAAGATCAAAAGGGAAAAAATGAGGGAAAAATTGAGTGTTTCCCACATTCATTTGTTGCCTCTGCTCGTCAGTAAAGGTGACTTTGAAGCCCAAAGTACATTTCAATGCTTCTAGAACTGAGTATAATTTCCAGGTTTAAGTAGTGAGTTCTGTAATCTTCTAAAATTGCTGTTTGTGATGGCAGATGTTTGGAAAGGGCTATTTCCCCTCCCTCCCCACCCTGTTAGCATCAGTTAGATTTAGCAAAATCAACAACTTCTGTTTGAGCTGTGTGCTGTGGGATGAAACACAAACCTCTGGGAGCCTACATGGAGCTGACCGATAACTCTGGAAAATTATCCTTCTCTTTCTTACTTCCTTGAAGCAGCAGTCTTTGAGCATGATTATATATGAAATGACCAGAATTCAGTCGCCTGTCCCACCCCCCAGTATATTAGAAAGTATATCAGAAAAAACTCCTTTCTCGGGTCAATTCTCACTTTGATCTTTCTTTATTCAAGTCTCCTCTTTGGCTGTCCCTCTGTCTTGTCAGTCACAGTAGCATTTTGTCAGCTGATGGATGATAATTCAGTTATGTCTGCATAATGAGAGAATATGTCCCACAATTTAATCAAATCAGGGTAGAAATAATCTTCAGTTTTTATCTTGGATCAAAGAACACATGGTTGAGTGTCTAGTAATGCAATTTCCAGTTAATATGCTGGTCAATGTTATATTCAGTGAAAAGACTACTGAGTTCCTGTTCAGGTTGCAGCAGCTACAGGGAGAGATTGCATGCAGGAAAAATACACATCCACCCAAAAAGATGTCGTTTGCAGTGAAAAAGGCCTGGAGAGGCATGGTTAAGGAAAGTGAATTATGTTAACTCTGCTGTATACTTAACAGCTGCTCTATTAAGGGTTTCTTAACTTGGCTTTTGAAATTAATTTAGTCTAATCTGTAATTAAAAACATTCATTTGATTGACTATCATTTACATTTAAATTTATATTTGATTCCCTTTGGTAAATAATATATGAATCTGAAATAATCACATCATCTTAGTATGCTTTCATTTCTGATTCATACTACTGCTTTTAACTCTTCTGTAAGGTAACTCTCTTTTTTGTTTATAATTAATGAAATGTAAATGTATATGGGAACAATTATGAATGGGTATATTTTCTTCTCATGCTTTGATGAGGTCAGTCAGAATTCTGAGACAACTTTCCAATGTGAAAAATTTGCTTTCTTCATCCATGACATAAAGACATAACACTTAGGGCAAGTTTAAAAAAATCTTTATATTACAATAGGAATAATGGAATATATGTGTTTTATTTATGTTATATACATATATATTATGTACGTATATATATTACATACATATAGGTATAAATTTGTGTGTATACACAGAAACATGCATCTATGTGACTGTCTTGTTTACTAATTAATGAACCTTACTACTACTATAAAACCACTCTTATGTGACAGTTAGAAGACTGGGATAGAGCTGTAGTAGAACGTTGTGCCTTCAAGGAAACTACATCTTAGTTCTACTGATTTTTTAAATTAGAGATGAAATAGCACAGTGTACAAATTAAAGCAGAATTGTTGTCATCAAACATCTATGGCTTCAATGTAGTCAGTGCTACACTGTAGGCAGTGAAGCTCTTTGAAAGTAATTTAGACTTAATTTGTTTTTAGACTGTTCTTTGACTGTGTGTAAGCCCAGTGTCTGGTTTTGTAGTAGCTAGTGCTTTAATGTAGCTCTGATTATAATTACATTGCTGCAGATTTCACAGCTGGTCATTTTTCTGCTTCCGTTAGACTGTAATTTCCTATTCCTTTCTGATGCATTAAGGCAGAATAACTCTGATTACTGGAAAAATACCTGTAGTTTGAAAATCACAGATGAAGAATAACACTAATTATAGCACAACGTATATGATCTAAATCCTACCTTTAGAATTATTTATAACAGCATGTATTTTATTCAAATATTTGCATTCAAAACTTTTCAAATAACCTATGGCAATCATTCTGCCTAGTAATACATATAAGAATTACGGAATGTTTTTGGAAAGAAAGGTCCATTTCAATCAGGCCTTCTACCTTAACAGGTCAAAATCTTCTCATTCCATTTTTCTTTGGTTCTTGATTTGACCTCAGGACTGATACTTGGTCAATATAAATGGTTTTGGATCTTCCTAAAAAATTAATTTACTAAATATATGATCTAGGTTTTCTGTCTTTAAACATATATTTTGTTACTTAAAAGAAAAACCAGCATGAATATAATTACAGAATCACAGAATGGCCAGGGTTGGAAGGGACCTTCAGAGATCATCTCGTCCAATCCCTCTGCCAGAGCAGGGTCATCAAGAGCAGGTTGGACAGAAACGCATCCAGGCGGGTTTGAAATATCTCCAGAGAAGGAGACTCCACCAGCTCTCTGGGCAGCCTGTTCCAGTGCTCTGTTACTCTCAAAGTAAAGAATTTTTTCCTCGTGTTGAGATAATTCTGTAATAATACAGAACCAAGAAGACTTTTTCATCTAACTGTATTCTGCTTGAAAATTTCATGTTACTTGATCCCATAATCCACTGTTTCACTTGCTTAAAAAGTAAGTCAAAGGAAAATAAAACCAGCACTGTAAAATTAGAAACTCTGTGAGTTCCTCGGAAAACTGAGATATCTATCTGCTTGAATTCTAAAAGGACCTGTTTTGTTTGGGTGATGTAATACAAGTGTCTAGCTTGGAGAAAAGGAGGCCGAGGGGCAACCATGTTGTCCTCTCAAGCTTCCTGAGGAGAGGATGCGGAGAAGGAGGTGCTGAGCTCTTCTCCCTGGGATCCAGTGACAGGACACATGGTTGAAAGCTGCACCAGGGCAGGTTTATACTGGAAATTGGGAAGCATTTCTTTACCGAGAGAGTGGTCAAACCCTGGAACAGGCTTCCAAGAGAGGTGGTCAATGCCCCAACCCTGGCAGTGTTTAAGAGGCATTTGGACAATGCCCTCTATAATATCCTTTAACTTTTGGTCAGCCCTGAAGTGGTCAGGCAGTTGGACTAGATGATCACTGTAGGCCCCTTCCAACTGAAATACTCCTGTTCTGTTCTGTTCTGTTCTATTCTATTCTATTCCATGCCATTCCATGCCATTCCATGCCATTCCATGCCATTCCATTCAGTCTGTCAATTATGCTTTCTGGTGAGACTGTGTTTTTCTCAAAAGTTTGAGTTTAAAATTACAATGAAGTCATTAGTATTGCTAAATATGATTATGCATATGCTAAACACATAGCTCTCAACCAGTCTGAGCTAAAAAAGAAGGGAGCAGGGGCCAATCTAAACATCAATTTAGCTGAAATCTAATTTAATTATTACACTTTATGCCAGAACTCCCCAAGAAGAGAAGGCAAGGATAAGGGTACTGTACTTGAAATAATGTAAGGTTCATAGATTAATCGCACCGGACATATTTAACTTGTTTTTACAACTCTATCTTTAATAATATAGTCTTAAACTGGAACAACATAAAGGTCATGATTGGTTGATGTGAATTAAACTATGTCAGCTGCTGAGACATTTTCAGGGTAAATAAATATTTCCTTGTCAGAATAACCTGTGGTCTCTTAAATTACATTTCGCTTATCAACCACCAGGACACTAAAGAAGTGTTCTTGGTATATCCTTTTGATATGCAGCCATAGTGCAGAGGTGTTCAGTGACAAGCAAGAGAAACACCTTTAGTTTAAATAATATATTTTCCAGATGAAAACCCACCCCAAATTAAATAGTAGATTATATTCTTGTTTCTATTTGGCATCTTTAACCTTTCTTTCCTTTGTGAAGAGATTGTAGCATTGCTGACAGTGTTACGTAAGAATTACATCTTTTTTTCTTGGTCTCTTCAATACAGTTTAAAGACACATTAATAGACAAATCCTATCTAGGTGTGGATAATTCTAGCAGCGTATTGATGACAAATGTATCTTTTTTTTATAGAGGGCATGTCCTCTTAATTTTTCCAAAAGGAAACTAAAATGATTAAAAGCCAGAAAAATAGATTTTCCAGGGTCATGTAGGAGTTGTTAAATAAAAATCAGCTTTGAAAGAACTAGAGAAGTCATGCAAGGTCTAAAAATCTTGGGCCCAGATTCTTGGTCTTTCACAAATCACCTTTGTGTCACAAGCTGTCTGGTTGCAGCAGTGGGCTCCCATGCTGTAAAAAAACCTTCCAGCACCTGATGGCTGACATAATCTGTCCTGTGCCACCTGTCCTTCCTCTATCTTTCCCTTTAACACAGAAACATTTTGGTCAGGTTCATCTGAATGTGTTGAAGATGACAGAAGAACTGACCTGGAACGTGTTGTTCGTGATTCTGGCCAGCTGACCACACTGTAAAATACCCATCATTGTAAACCTAAATTACTAACCACTATGATCAGACCCAAAAAAAAGAAAAAATGATGGGGAATTGAAAGATCTCACACACAGTCACATATTAAGGGAGTGTTTGATAATGACAGGCTGTTAGAGGGCAAAGGAGGTAAAAGTGGAAGAAAGCAGAGTTTGATGGAAACTGTCCTGCAAAAACAGCTCTCAGTAGTTCTGTGTCAGGGAAGGGAACGACTGCCTGAAAAGCACGAAGGGTCTGCATTGCTAGTGGAGAAAAGATGGTGGCATTCTCTGCTTTTGATACATCACTGGTTTTCCAGAAAGCACCAGGTGCTTTTTCAACTAAGCCTTAGAATCTTAAAATACCTGCCTAAGGTATGATATACAAAGAGCTACCAGAATTTCATTAGGTATCTTTAATATCTGCCCTAGAAGACAGTGTCTGCCACAGTCATAGAAAGAGGAGACAGAAGTTACCTACAGATCACTGCACAAGGAATCTTCCAGACAGCTCTAAAGCAGCATTATGTTGGCAGGCAGGAGGAAACTGTTTTAGCACAGACCACACTGTAGTCCAATACTTTTATTCTGCAGGTTTTCTAAAGCACTAAGCTGTGCCTTTTACCGGCCCTCACTAAGTTCTGGATCAGATTGAACTTCAGCCATGGCTGAATTCCAGAAATACTGCATTTATAGTTACTTGTTTAAAATAGGTAAAATGTGGCTTGTTCCATGTTGCAGATTGTCACTTTTCCTTTTTACAGGTAATTGAGATTTAAAACATTTTTATGTAAAAAGCATAAGTTGATAGTAATTCTAATGAGCCTTTAAACATGTTTTGTAAACTTAATATTCTGCACAGAAATACATTCTTTTACTCCTGTGAAGGAGTTACTACTATTTAATAGGAACATTCTTGTAATTTGTTCCAAATGAGAGAAACTTCACTGCAGATTTAAACACAGGGGTTTAACACAAGGAAAAGCATAAGTGGAGAGAGAGTTTCTGGCAAGAGTGCTTGGTTTATGGCTTTAAAAGGTCCTTTGTACCACTAATTCATTTTTCTCTTAGAGCTGGAGAGTTACAAAACTGTGCTTCTAAATACGGCCCAGAACACAAATGTGCTAAGCTCAGTGTTTTCATGAGGAAAGAATTATGTTCATAGCTCTCAATAGCTAAGTGGTACTGTTAGCTAATCAGTGGACAAGGATTTGCATCATATTGTAATATGATGATAGTATTATGCAAATTTATTCAGTGCAATGAGCCACTAACACAGCAGTATTATCAAAATGGATGGTCAAACTTTTCTCTATCCATGGATCCCAATTCATCCAGAGTAATAAGGGCAAGTTAATTAAATATGGGTAATGAATATTAATAGAGAAATCTGTCTTCAAGATGCAGAATAGGACAGAATGACAGGGCAGAAAGAAAGCGGAAAGCTTATTATTCATATTTTATGAATAACAAGTCCTAGAGAGAAGTAGTTAATCCAAAAGATTTATAAGTATATAATCCAACAGAAGTAGGAAGAGGTAGAAGGTACTCTTGCATTCCAATATACGTCAACATTGTTCTCTGTTTTTGTGATAGTAGTCAGCTTCACTCTAAGGCTCTGAACCTATATTATAGCTCAGTAGTTTTTTCTCTTTTTGCTAAATGAAAGGCAAATGCCTTTAAAGATGGTAGAAGATGAGACAAAACTGAAAAACTTTAGTATAGCTGTAAAAAAAAAAAAAAAATCAAACATAAATAAAACAAAAAACCCAACACCCCACCCACCAAAAAAGCCCCAACAAACCAAAAAACCCCCCAGATTTGTCACAGGGCAAGAACACACCTATTTTTAGGCTACCAAGCACTTTGTGGATGGAAGATCCAGTTTGAAATAATGGCAAGTTGCAAATACCTTTAGTAGTCACCAAAACCAAGTGAGACAGGGACTGAAGGACTGTTTAGTGCCTGCTTCGACTATGGGTGAAACAGCTCTGCTTCTTATTTTCCTAATAGCCATAAGTCTCACAGCATCAGGATTGACTCTGTTGCAACCTGTCCTCATCCCACTGTAAGTATGATGACCGCTGTTTTTTTAGAGTCTGAGTTACCGAGTACATTCCTAGATCTTAAGAAGACTTTCAGTCAAGTCTGAATATTGTCCATAGCATCGGGTTTCTATGATTACCATTCCTTCTAATGTTATAGATCTAATATTTCTTTGTGTGCCTTTAACTTAAAAGGTTGTGATCCTCTCAAGGTTTCCCAGAATTCAGTGCCAGATGTCAGCATTCTAAAACTATTTCAGTTTTAGTAAAAATTTTGTTCTTAATACAGTAGTTTCAGTCCATATGAAATGCCTTTTGTTTTTTCATTATGCATTGGGACACATGTAGTCTCTGACTACAAAGATTTAAAGAAGAGTTTAAAAAAGTTGCTGTTCTTGTACAGTCATAGGACTCTGGGAGCAGGAGCTTTAAAAACAAAATAACTGCTGCTTCCTGTATTATAACAGCTGCCTGTAGAACAAACATCCTGATCCTATTTTTTTGTATATAACTATTTTTTCAGAATGGCTCTCTAATTGCTTCATTCTTTTTCTGAAAAATATACGGAAATTTTTACATTCTGATTTACAAGTATTTAAAAATAATACAAATAGAAAGTTATTCAACTGATTTTTCCCTAACTGTAGTTACCAGCTGGGCTGCAATATTCATTTGCCTTTTAATTTTACTCATTAAAAAATACTTGCATTATTACATGAAGTGCAAATTAGATTTTGTAAATTTATGATTTCCACTATACATTTTTGGCAACTGTACTTAGTGTTTGATTCTGCAACACTTTCCATAAAATCAGAGAAAAAAAAGATCTTGAAAGCAAAACCTGAGCCTTTCCAGAAAGAGAAATTTTTAATACCTAAGATGAAGCTTGGTTAAAATATGAAGTGGTACTTTAATTAATCTGTTTTACTTTTGAAGAGAAGGCCAGGTCCTACTGATCTGACAGATGCTTTATAAAGTATGTCTAAAGATGGGGCGGAAGGACAAGAGGAACTGATCCTCAGCTCCCCAGCCAAAGTGAAGACAGGAGAAGGAGAGAAAGCTGCAGCTTGTGGCAGAGACAGAGGGAAGCATGCCCTGAAGTGGCAGTGGGGCTCAAAATTTGTGTCCGGAGCTATGGCAGCTGAGGTCAAACTAGGCTGGACTTGAAAGGAGGCAATGATACTGCTGAACTGCAGAGAATGAACATTTTATACGAATCTCAAAAATAGAGGAGGAGAGACAAGAAAGAACAGGAAAGGGGAAAACCAGAAAATCTAAAAGGAAATGAACTTCAGGCACAGTCACCAGCTGCATGGATGGACTGAGATAAAGCAAATCTGGAAGTAAAGTACTTTTACAACCCCAGCTTGGACTTTCTAGGAGCCAAACTATCTCTCTAATGCAAGCTCTGCCCCACTTTCTGCCTGCCAGGACAGCCCTCCCAGGCCCTTTTTTATTAGCCACATTTGGAATAATGTTGCTCCCCACCACTGTGGCACCAACTATTTCCAGCTGGCCCTGCCATGCTCCCACATCCCCCCCATACGATGAGTGAACTGTCAGCTGTGATTTTGGGGTGAGTTCTAGGGACTAGTGTATAGGTCTAGCAGATATGTGTTGGCAAGCTGAGTAGCTGGCTTTGCCATGCTCCAAATGTTTTTTTGGTATACATACGCATATGTATATTTCTAGAAACACATGCACAGATGCACACATATATGTACACACGTATGTATATAAAAGAACAGAATTCCAGGGAAATCAAAGCCATGAGAAGACTGAAAAAAGATAGGTACATAAGCAAAGACTGAGTTGGCAATATGCAGTATTACATCTTTTGTGCATACATTAGCTAAAAAAACTGGTTTGAACTGTCTTTTCCATTCCTAGTTGTAAATGTTCATATGTCTGTGTTTCTATGTGCCTAACACTTTCTGTTGGAAGTGCTGGTTCTTGAGAAACGGTGCTCCCACAATAGTCAACTCCTCCTGCTCCAGCAGCTTTTCTCCCTGTCCTCTTTCTTTGTGCCCTGCCCAGTTGGTCTGCTGTGGGTGCTCTTCCTGGGTGGTTAGCAGTAGGCTTCAAGTGGGTTGACGCCTGTTTGCCTCCCATCTCAAGAGAATTTTTGCAGAGGTTGTGCCTTGCCCCTCACTGAACAGCTATCTCTCTTAGTGGTTTTTTTTTTGTTGTTTTATTTTTATTTTACTTTTGGTTTTATCCTTTCTTCCCCGAGACCCCAGAGATCCCTGTGGAAAGTTCAGAGACATCTTTTGTGCTGCTCTGAAAAGAGCCAGTTTAGATTTTCATTCAGTTACTGCCTCCAGTCCTTTTATGTATCAACAGGAGAAATTAGAGACATACGGAGTCACTTTGATGGAGTATATAAATAACCTTTGGGAAGCAACAGCAGGAAAGAAACATGAAACTCATAAAGGAGCAGCAGTTCCTGATTGCTGTGCCAATTTTGTTTACCCTAACAGAAAATTTTGACCTGCAAAGTGAGAATTCACCCAATTCATATTTCTAATTTTAGCTTTCAGTTTGCCTTATCTTCAAATGGTGTGGATGTGCAGCAGAGATATAGATGCCATCCAAGATATCCTCCTCTGCTGCTGCCAGTTTTTTGGCACATAACACAAGCTGTATTGTCATATGAGTAAAACTCGTAATGTGGGGAAGTGGATCTAAAAAGATATTTGTATGTTTAGCATAAAGGACAGAAATGCAGAGGCACAGAGTCACTCAAGTGTGCTACGAAAGAAGTTTGTGTTTGCAGACTGAATTCCTTCTTGACAGACTCATTAAAAGTTCTTGCTGCCAAATGCTGTTTGCTTTCACCTTCAAAACTGTCTGCATTAATAATGCAACTCCACTTGGAAGTTATTTACATAAAGTATTGTTCCTGTCAGTGGTGGAGTGCTAAGCAAGGGTGGGAGGGAGAGCACACACTCAGCAAATGAATTCAAAGACTTGATTTAACATATTGCTCAAAAACATCGGTATAGTCTAAACTGGTATGGCACATTCTGGATGAAGTCTAGCTTAGCAGGACTGGACAGTAAGGGGGATTTACTTCTGCTAACGTAACTCAGCTAACAGTACTTTGCAAACCTAAATAGTTACTATTTTCAAGACTACCATGAGAACCTTGGTTGCTCTGTTTTGTGTTTTGAGACTTTCCAGCCCTATAAACTCTTAACTTCATGTGGAATACAGGTTCTTCTGAGTCAGCTAGCTTCCTATTCCTAAGTGTTTCTACTTGCACAGATGGCTATTACGTTAATATATCTCCGTTCCTCTCGGATCATTGTTGTCAGCAGCTGGAGCATTCCCCATACACTAAGGCCTTCAATGTTGTGGCAGTTACACAGTAATAATGAGAATCTGTAGGAAATTTCCCATAACATTATTAAAGGGTGGTTTCAAGGGAGAAGCACCGGACAAAACCTGGTTCAGGTGATTACTGTAAAAACAATGAACATCTCTTCACTTTGAGCTTTATTGTACTATCAAATTCACAACTTTAACTCAAATGAACAGCCAAGGTAATCTAGAATTATCTATCTCCATACCATTTGGTACAGATATGATAAAAGAGAGTTGGCCAAATACATACCAGATTGCTATCTTCACCCTGACCCAGAAACAGATATTTTGCACTCAATCTATACCTCTACCATTCCTCTTTCACTGCCTATAGCTATACATGCCCTATTCAAAACCTTTAGTAATGGAAAAGCTTTACTGATCCCTTTAGTTGTCAAATTTCTGGCAAAAAGCAATGAGTTTTTGTAATATGAACTTTTACATATCAGGATCTGGAGCATAAAAATGTTTGCAAATATCTAATTTCAATTATAAGTGAAAAAATTATTTGAGAAAAAAATGCTCAGGACCATGCGCTATTAGCGAGCATGCTGTATGCAATGCTTAGAAACTGGGTAATTTCTAAAGGACTATGTCCACTAAACCTTATCATTCTGTGATTTAATATGTAAAATCTGGTGCCTATTAAAAAAGATTCACTTATATAGGATCACCTAACCAGAAGCTAATGGAATTGTGGGAACTTTATTAAAACCAGAATTTATTAAAGTTAATATAATATTTGAAAATATTTCTTGCAGCTGCTGAGACCCTTTTTGTTTTGTTTTGACTAAGATTTGTAAAATACCTCTTTTTGTCTTCTGTGCATGGAACTTTTCATAGAGCATTCCCTCACTGTCATTCATTCCCTTCTGCTTTTCCACTCTATTTCTTTAATGAACAGTCAGTTGTTCTTAGCAGATATTACTTACATGAATGAAAACGCCCCCAAGATGATCTGTGTGTCTTGTTTTCTTCCCATCAAAGATGGAAATGAACTGCCTTGGTTAAAATGCCAGTCAATAATAGGTCAGATTTTATTCTTCCTGAGGCTTATTTTATTTAGTTTCCTTGGAAATAAACATCAGTCAGTGCAAAATACAGATGTTATATTCCAGAATTTAAACCTAAAAGGATGGTCGTCAGATTAATTCCATGGTCTTGCAAAAAAGACTAAGATAACATAGTATCAGCCAGTAATAATACCTGAATTGGAAAAGGTTTTCTTCAAGTACAAGTACAAAACAGTATCTGAGGATAAAATCACAGTGATTTACAGATACAAATATGATGAAACATGGAAATCAGTTCTTTTCTGCTCAGTTCTTCATAAGAATAAAAGCTAATAAACAGAGAGAAAGGCCACTTACCTTGTTGCATAATCTGTTTTAAATAAATTAAATGATTGTAATAAAATATAATATTTGATATAAAGTTTTTGATGTTTCTAATCTGCTGTTTCTCCTGATAAAAGGTATTTGAGTTCCTTAAGAGTTGTACAAAAGGAGCTATCTTTAGGACATTTATTAATATATTCTAGTCAGAATAAAATGGAGATGCTTGTGAATGTGTGGAACACAATTTTTGACAACATTGCTTATGCATATTTGGGTTCATTTCTTACATGATCATGAACACTCTACTGCATAATTTGTACATCAGGGCAATTAAAATTTTAGTTGCTTCATATAGTAAGTGAATAGCAAATAATACTAATAGGAATGTGATTATTGATGTTTGAAACTAATAAACTCCACTTTATTCATGGTCATCCATGTATGCCATATGCTGAAATACCACTTTAAATCTTTTTTTTTATCATCATATCAACATAGCATTATCTACAAGCACATATTAGATGCCTGTATTGAGAACAACCCTGGTTCCTTCCCAGATTGACCCAAACCAAATGCTTAGGTCCAGAAGAGCATCTCCTATCCCCAAGTCAGTCAGTGTTTGGATCTTCATCTGCAGCTTCATTTCTCGTTGTGTAAAATTATTTAAGAACTTTTATTTTGATTTGTCTTCCTTTACACTCACTTTTTGTTCTCTCTAATCAAGAGTGCCTAAGCCCACACTAGCTATCTTTAACACTGCTCTGAAAATAGTTGGTGTCTTGGGTAGAAAGCCTCACTGGCTTATGGTTTTATTCCTAGGGCTGTCCACTCTTATCTGCAGACAGGCTTCAGTGGAAGTCACCCGCAGCAAAATAAGATTTGCATCGGTAGCAGTGGGCTCCTGCTTGTCATACCATCTATTTCCAACCATACATATGTCTGACTGACAAACAAACAGATAGACACTGACAAAACTTGTTTGAAAATCGTATCTCTTCTGTACAGAAAGGCTGTGTGTTTGCTATAGGCCATATTTTCCTTCTGTCCCTCCCAGCTCTTTTCTCTAATATCGAATCAAATAAATGAGGCCAGCAAAACATGTGAGAGTAAATCTTCTTCCATTAAAGAAATAGAAAGAAATGGTTTTAAATAATGACAAATTATTTTCTTCTGCTAATAAGTTATTTTACTCAATATTTCAATGATACTTTTATCTTATTGGCAGACTGTGACCTACTGAGAAAGAGCTGACCTCTGAGTATCAGAATATGCACAGGCTTAGCGCAAGAGTCTTAATACCTTAATATTCAGTAATACCACCAGAAAATTTGGGAGCAGTTCTGTTAATGCAGCTATCCAACCTCCAGACCACAGTTGGTATAGGCTTAGCCAGCTCAGAGTATAAGCACAAAAAGTTTAGTTCGGTCCGGCCTTTCCCACAAAGACATAACCTAACCTCCTGAGAGACCTGTTAGAGTCTAACTTCTACATTAGCTTTCCGTTTTGGATCACTGGAACTACATCAAAGCAGTAGCAGCTGTAATCCAGAATTAGCAGCATCCATATATTTTACCTAAGACCCCGTTTGGTTTCAGTAACGGTCTTGGTTATGTTTTTTATTCTATAAGTGGTTTCTGATGTATGTAGAACCTCTTTTTTTTACTTTATTAGTTTACAAGATGAATAATATATCTGTATAGAAGGAGGTCCACTTAATCTATTTTTCTGTTGTTCACAAAGCAGTACTACTAGCCCACGAACCATTTTGTAAAATACACCAAATAAAACATTGTTTATCACTGGTTATTATTCTCTCTGTAGGAAGGCAAATTAAATAAATGTGTCTCTATTGTAAAGTAAACTATTTCTTATCCACTCAAAAAATCTGAAATAATGAAATTAAGTTTCAAAGTTTGTTAAAATTTAGTATATGCAGATGATCTATTAGTTACATAGTTTCACTGAAATGTTATATGTCTCACCTAAAGCTTTTGATGTTTATAGTTTAAGATATTAAATAGGTATGCTGGAATGGAAAATAGTTATGTATTTGCTGTATTTTAGTTATTGCTGTTGTCTCACAATCTTAGTACAGCCAAGGGTGGTTATGCTAGACATTGCATATAAATGTAGTAACAGGTAGTCCCTGCCCTGAAAATTTTTTAATGGAAATAAGTCAAGTAAGCAGGAGAAAAAAGGAAGACTTAGATTTCTTACTTTAAAGGCAATTGAATGAGATACAGAGAATGAGGGAGAAAACTGGTTTGAAAGAAGGGCCTGATAGCAAACTTTTTTTTTTAGTCAGATACAGTCCTTATTTTAAAAGTACTGCCCTCCAGCTTTTGTCAGCACAGATCCGTATTGGTTCTAAAGTTGACATGAGCACCAATGGCTTAAACTCACAAGAACAGAACCATTAGACATTGCCTTTTCAGTCAGGATGTTTCCAGACTTCAGGAACCATCTTGATCTTATAATGAAGATCTTCAGGATGCTGTTTTGTCCCAGCATTTTATGCAGGACATCCCTCTGTCAAACTAAGGGGGAGCAGGAGACAAGGTTCTTACCCAACTCTCAGGTTGAATGACATGAATCAGTGAATGACTCAGGATATGTGACCTGACAGAGGGACATGCATTTTTGCATCTCTCCACTCTCATCTCATGACAGAATGGATGTGTCTGTCCCATTATGATCCAGTGCAGATTTCTCCCTTTTCCAGTTGTTATTCTTTTTTTCCCCCTTGATTAGTTTTATGAGTAGGATTGCAGGGTTGTAAATACCTGTTGTCAGAGTTGTCTTCCTAGTAAAAAAAAAAAAATTACCATTTTTCAATTTATTTGCAACATGTAAAATTTTTTTTTGGTATTGTTTCAGGACACAGCAGGTCAGGAGAGATACAGAACAATTACCACAGCTTACTACCGGGGTGCAATGGGCTTCATTTTAATGTATGACATCACAAATGAAGAATCTTTCAATGCTGTGCAGGACTGGTAAGTAAACCTTGGAATTCATATTTAAATAGCACAGAGAATATTTTATATCATTCACCTGCTGTGGCAGTGTAAATTATTTTGGAAAACTTATTTCCAAATACAGTGCCCAAACATTCATATCTCCAAATACACAGTGGGTGGGGTTTTTTTGGAAATACAATTAATACTTTAAAATGTATTGCATATAATTCACTGTAACCATTGTGTTTTCTGTGATTTTGGTGAATGTGTGTTATTCATACTACTGAAATCAGCAATGAGCCAGTGTGGAGAGTAACTGTTAAGATACCAGAAAATGTTTCTGTATTTCGTGGAAAAAAATGAGATACCATGTGTAGGGGCTGTCTTTTAATTTAATTTTTTATCATGTTGCTTGTAACTATAGCTGGTTATACATTATGCTGTCATTCTTGTCCCTCAAGCGTAAAAACGATGAGCAAACTTCATCAGAATAGCAGAATCAAAAATGGCTGGTACTTATATTATCTTGTATTACGTGAATGTCAAGATGTCTCCATAAAAGCGTGTCATTTTAATCAGCTATGGGTCAGTCAGGATCCAAACAATCTAAGGCTTTTTTACGTAAAGCTGACCCAAAAGGAAAGGTAGAGTTAATCTCAGTGGTCTCTTCCTTTACAAGTTATTTTAATATCTGAGAACCTCCTAGCAGTGCTCTCAGTGATATGAATAGCATTTGTCTTGTGTGCTCCACGTGCTCTCTTCCATGCTGTTCCCATGGTAGAACTGTGTATGAGAGAGGATTTTGTTCAGAGTTTGTGTGATTTGTTAAGTATGTTTCTTTGGCTTTTTTTTTTTTTAATATTTATTTTGAGTTATACACTACTGTGTACTTCTTTCAGGACAGGCAAGGTCAGAAACATGTTTCGCACTTGAAGTAAAAGGCAGTGATGGGAGTTGTTGCACAGCCCCAGAATCTCTGAGAAAAAAAACTTTTTCACACTCTTCTACTTATTATTGTGGTAGTAATTGTCACTGAACCCATGGACCACCTTCCCTCTCTGCACCTGGGGTTTTTCTTGGTCTGCATATGCTGAGCCTGGTCATTCATGACTCTGAAAATAAGAACTGAGAACCTTAGGTTGATTCTGCTCTACAAGAAATAGGGTCTTGTGTTGCCTAACATTTCGTGTGTACACGCTAGGGATGTAGTCACTCACATTCCTCCAGGGGAAAGGGACAACTCCAGAACGGGTCCCACCTTATTCTCTCTGTCAGTTATCTATATGACTCTACACTGAATTGCTCTTATGAGCACCTTTTGTCATTTACTGGAGAATTGATAAGCTTACATGACTAGTATAGACCAGACAACTAGCTTTTGGACAATTGAATGTATCTGAGGGGAGTCTCTGATACTCAAAGAGGAAGACACATTTGTTCACTGTGACTTGTTACACCAAAGAGATGTTCTGCCCATTTTATACAAGCTGGAGGCATCGTGCTGAGTGCTTGCTGTTACACATTTGTGGGTACTGCTCTGTTCAACAGCATGAGACATGATCTCCTACCTAACAGGAGGTACCTGAAAGTGTTATTCATAGATGCTGCTGTGAAAGTTTAGCAAAAATAGGGAATCAAGGAGTACACCCAACCTTCCAACTGAACCTGCAGCTGTGGCTGCCAACAGCACTGCTTCCTGGGCCTGCCAGCTGAAGTACTTTCTTGCTTCGCCTCAGCTGCTGTTCTTTGTCCATGGGCTGATACTATTCAAGCACTGGGTTAACCGCGTGATAATGGCTGTCTAGGAGCAGCTGTATTCTGCAAATCTCATTGCCTCATCTCTTGGCAAACCGGATGGCATACCATGTATTATCTAGCTTCCTCCAACACAAAGGTTTCTTTATAGCAAGTGTAAATATGAGTACTTATTATTAATTTTCCCACCTGTTTGTTTTCCACCCTCCTAGATCTGATATGGTTGGCACTCTTTGTCTCCTGGTGAAAAGTAACTTGGCTACATATTAATTAAAAAAAAAGGCGCTGTAAAGTGAAACGAGAAAATGTGTAAAAGCTATGGAGTTCTTAAATAGTTTTTTTAAATATTATTTTTCCCTCATTTTTATCTAGAAGCTGTACAAGTAGGTGGCAGCTACTACAGAAATTTGGTGGACAGGAGGGATTGCGATATTATGTGCTGAGAGCTACTGACCGGTCGTCTACATGATGAAAGGGATGGCAGAGAGGCAGAGTGCCTTACTTGTGAGGATAAGCCATAGATTTGCTTGTTATTTTTATTTTTAATTTTAATTTTGTAAGCCCAGTTGCTGTCCTGCTGTTCTTCCTCCGTTTTATTCCTCCCACCTCCCACCTAATAATTGATTTTGATTAGTCCATGCTCCGATTTTGATATTAATTACAAAACTACAGCTTGTTCCTAAATACGCGAGAAGTTAGAGAAAACCTGCAATTACCAATGCTGCAAAAAAGCAACTATGGCTATGTGTATGTGTCTGTGCATTTGTGAAAGATATGGGGGGAGGAAACAGGAGCTTTTAAGCCTTTCTGGGGTTTAAAATGCTTTTCTCTGTGACAAATATGCCTCTGAAGGCAGTGGTGTCGTTTTGTATATGTGCACAATGGGCCAAATCCAAGTTCAAATCACATCAGCTTCAAGGCTTGATCTAGAAACTGCACTGCCGTCAGGACAATGAATCTACAGCTGGCTTTTAGATTTGGCTAAAGGAGTTTGGTTTAAAATGTGTTGGGATGATTCTTTAAAAGCAGTTAGTTCAAAGCAATTGTACTCATATTGAAAGGCAATTTTTTCAGTCTGAAGTCTGGATGACATTTCTCCTTTATAGCAACAGATGGATAGTCATATTTCTAGGTGCCATGCCTAGGTCACCATGAATCTATTCAGCTGTGAGAAATTCTATATCTAATTTGACTGTTAACATTTTACATTAAAAAAAATCAATATCTGTAATTTTATCTAAACCTATTAGCATCAATATATGTAACAGTTTAGTAGCCAAGCATTTGTCCACCGTTGTGTGAGACTGAGAAAGTGTTTTCTCTAAAAGCTTAGCTAAATCACTTGAAGGTCCATTAAATTCCAACCATATTGCAGACACTTCAGGAAACATTCGTATCTTACCTTCCTTAATTAAAATAAAAAAAGGTAAATATTGCAAATGACAGCAAAAACAAAATTTGTAACCTAAATAGAGTGAAGTTCTTTGAGATTCAAAAACTTCTGGCATGAGAAGTCTTGAATTGTGACTTCTGATAGTTCTGCTGTATGTACACCCAGGGATTTCTTTATTTTCAGTCTCATCCAGAGGGTGAAGCTGAGAATACACTGCCAGTGCTCATGTCCTACAACTTTTCAGTCACTTCAGAGTTGCTGCCTCCTAGGGTATGTTGAACTAAACTGTGTTCTCTGTGTTCCCTGTATGGTTTCACACATAATACAACAGATACTGCTTAAATGACCCTAGCTTGGCAGACAGTTCACACTGACCTACAAAATTGACAAGTCCTTAATGATTTTTTACCTTTTGGTCATTTTTTGTATCATCTATCGACTTTATCAGCAGTTAGTCTAAATGTTTAAAGACTTTGATAAAATAATTGAAGAGTATTTCTCTGCAATTTCAGGTCAGTCTCTGAATGTGTTTCCTCTGAAGTGGCAGGAGTCACAGCAGTGAACAGTATTCTCCTCTGTAGATACAGATTTTCAGAAGTTCTCAAGGACCAACAGATTCTGGTTTTATTCAGGGAGAGTGGATGTGTGCTGAAAATCTGGCCGCTAGCAGAAACAGCAAATCAAACATGCTTTGACTCAGCAGATCTCCTATGGAGCTCTGCCCAGATTTTGAAGCTGCCCTTTCCAGGAGGCTTTTTCCTTCAGAAGTGCAGCTAATGCTGCAAGTGCAAGGCGTGTACCTTGCGGTAGTTTGGTGCATGTTGGTGGCGTTATTCCTCTCTTATACTACCACCTGTGGCACTTAAGTTTGTTAGCGTCCTCCATCGTTATGTTTCACTAGGAACTGTTACGCCCCTTTTCCTCTTAGTGGTTCAGTCCACGTAGGTTTTTAGCTTTATGGCAGTGGTACCTTATGGTAGAAAGGAGAGGGTGAAGGGTTTGTAATATCTTTGCAAGTGCCGTCAACTCAGTATGTTGAGTTCTATAGAAGTGACAGGAAAATAAATGCCTCTGAGTTTAAGTTAAACCTGTTTTTATAAATGCAACCTTTCTAGACTTATAATGACTGAATTGGAGTCAAAGAGTTATTTATACTCAGGATATTTCTAATGCAGTGTCTCCGGCTAGGTCAGGAATAGCAGGAACTTAAACCATGATCAAAAAGCCTGAAGTTTTATGTTCTAGGTTAAAACCGCAGACTTGAAACTTTGATAAGTTTGAAGGCTAGACAGAGAGCACATTGTATATAGTTATTTACACTCACTTCAAGTGGCACCTCCGCACCTGAAAACATTGTCCCAACTTCAAGTGTTTATCTGGCAATACCCTTATCATTGGTGACTGCTGAAGGCACTGCTGTAGAGGGCTTTCCTGTGCAGGAATTCAAAATTTGAGAATTCCATATTGCTGAAGTCTCAGATTCAGGGATGCTTCCTGGGGAGATACAGAAGGCTGAACGAACCTAAGAGGCTTTGAATTATTTAAGGTTTCAGATTATCTGTGTTTTGTAAGCCTGTCAAGACCTACAGAACCAGTTCTTCCTGCATTTTTGGCTGAGGCCTATGGGAGCAGAGAGGACAGCATCCTAGGAAAAACTTTGATTGCCCTCACTCTTTAAAAAATAAAGTATTTCTCAAAAATGGTAAGATGTATATTTTTTAATGTCCCCATTGGAAAGGATTATGGTTACACATCTTCTTAAGAAAGAGAGATGCTTCTCTTTCCGCTTTTTATTTTGCCTTTTTCTCTGGTGTCATTTGAACAGCTCCCACTCATCAGTCTGCTCAAGCTCGTCATCACCTTTGAGAAGGAATCAGCTGGCAGAAGGTGCATAAGCTGCCTATTTTATGAAGGAAACAGAGGCTTAGGACACAGCAGACAATTTGTGATTTTAAGAAGTCTATTGTGCTGTGTTTACTCCTGGATTTCCATGGGAACTATTTGCAGAATTTTCAACTAACCAATGTGGTTGGAATGGCATGAAAATTAAGTTAATTTCAAATTAAAGACAACAGAATGAAATACTGATTGTGCATCCTTCGTCTGTGCCCATAACACATGGGAGATGGTTATTGGGAATTGGTTCTGGGAAAGGCAATAGAAATGAAATGGTAGCCATCAGCTAAGACCAGAGTAGATACTGAGATGTGCAGGATGAGTTCAGCCATTACAAGAAATGTGTTTTTTTTTTCCTATAGTATAAATGTCTTGAATTAAATTCTTCAAGGTATCATTTGAGATTGTTTTAAAGCAGAACCTTAAAGAGTGACTATGCTACTATCAATTCAAGATAACACTCAGAATTAAGGCTTTAAAAATATAAGCATTCACTACAACATGGCATTTGGCAGCTGGATTTACTTGATATACCAGTACCAGTTGTCATTCTGGACAACATTGTGGAAAAAGTTGTTCCATTTCTTCAAGCTATTAGCTTTTTCTTTCCTTTTAGCACCTCAAGTGAACTGTAAGTTAGCAGCTATGTCTACAGTGCACTAGAAATTGTTTTTTCTGTGTTCTGTCATGTCTCTTTTGTAATAAGAGACATGATGGCATTTTCTGAATTGTCATCAAGAGAAAAAATAAAATTGGAAAATACATTAGCATGTTAATGGGCAAATATAAGAAGTCCTCAAAGCAAATTAAGCCCATTAAGTTAATGTCAGCACTGCCTCATGCACTTCTAAAGGGCATATGTTCTAAAGGGTACCTTCTTTTGCTTCCACCTCTAAAATTTCAGTCTAATATTCATGCTCAGCACATGCTTGATTTACAGACAGGCTATTTTTCTTTTACCTCTCAATATTGAACTTAGTTCTATCATTTAAGAAAAATCCATTATTTTCTGCATATCGGGGAACAAACTTGGAGAGTGCTTCTAGGCAAATTTAGCCTCCATCCCTCTTTGCCAAAACATGTGAGCTGACACGCAGCACAATTTGTGGGGTTGTGCTGCTGAGCACAGGTGCGAGCTGTGCGTGCCAGTCCCTGCGCCCGGCCTCAGGAGCGACGTCCTGTGAGGCTCTGTCTGGATGGGAGCTGCATCGTGTCCACTGGTGATCCGCGCACAGAAAGTCTGCCACACAGCTAACAGCAACCTCCACGCCGCAATGCGTCTTAGAACCAGCTGCAAAAATATTCTGATGGAGTATGCTGATATTAAATGTATTAACTTGGGCTTGATGTGGACAGAGATTAAATAGATTCCTTTTTTTTTGACATAGTTATGGTTTTCAGCCAAGGAGGTGCAAGAAGTTGCACGTTGGTGGATAGTTTCATGTCCTTCTCCTGTTTAAAATGAAAGAATGAAATGCTAATATTGCACATATTCTGTTACGTGAAAAGAAGAGGGTGAAATTTAAGGATGAATATTTTGAAGGAATCACAGTGGTATTTTTTTTCATCTCTGTCTGTCTGTCTTCTGTACAATGGATGAGCATAAGGGGAAAGGGAACTGGTATTCTTTACAGACTTAAATATAGGAAGCAAAATCACATTTTACAATTTGAAATGGTGTTTGCAATTACATTAAATTTACAGTTTCCCCTTTTACTATTCACTATTGGAAATAGACTTTTGTTAAGCACAAAATGACACTAAAAATCTTTTCACTTTTTCTTTTCACTTTTTATTCCTGTAAGAACTAAGGCCAGTGACAAATTAGGTATTTTTTCTAAAAAAAATACTTTTTCTCACTCAAAATAGTATCAAGACATTTATCAAAAGTTATTATTGGTTGAATAAATATGTTTTAAAGTATTTAAACAAAACTCTGTATTCCAGGTCAGTTTACTTTACCATTTTTCACCCATTGTTTGGTATGGAATTCCTGATGTAGTAAATTGCATAGGGAAAACTTAGTTCTCTGAGATGACATCTTTTCCCTCAAAAGTCTGTCATCAAAATTCTAACCTGGTGCAAGCTCGAACCACCTACATGCTTTCTGGTTTCACAGACCCACTCCAAAGTCTTCCACAATGTTTCTCTCAGGATACCTAAAAAAAAAGAGTATCCTTGCATTTCAAACTCAAGGGTGGGGCATATCCATAGACATTTGAAGAGTATAAAAAAAAGATTGGTTTATGCCTTTAATTACAGGTTTCAGTAATTTTCAGCAAATCATTTTTAACACTCATGACAGACCAAGAAAAACCATTAAATGTCCTCAAAACGATTTATTTGTTGCCTGAAGTTTTGCCAGAAAGTAATGGATTAGCCTCTCTTATCACCGACATTGCCAAATACATGGCTTTAAGTTTGCCTGGAAAACTCTTACTGACAAAAAAAAGAACATATGCCTGTTTTGTTTTGTTTTTTTTTCAAAGGCTCTTCCTGGTAACATATCTGATGTTAGGCTTAAACAGCACAGTAGCCCAGTCAACATTGCTTTGATGAAGATATTTTCTTAACTTCTTCTTTCTACTAAAATTTGATATGCATATTACACATGGAAATTTATGCAAATCCTTATCCAAGTGTTTTTTGTCTTAAAAATAGTAAACCTTTGATTTAAAAGTCCATACCTCATCATAAAATGTTCTCAGTAGGTTTACTGTCAAAAAAAAAATTATTCAGGCATTGTAGCAGTTAATCAGGAAAGACAGCTGTTAAGTTTTCATGACATTTTTCATTCTTTCCTATTTTTATGCCCTTAAACCATAGCAAAAACACACTTGTGGAACTGAAGTTATCCATATGTGGTTCTTGGTCCTATTGGCCCTTCCTTTCTTTCATTTTTCTGTGGGACTGAGCACTTCTGCAGAAGGTCCTACACCCGCCTTGAACCTCCTTCACTATAGGTGTGCCATCTTCTTAGGTACGAGGCAGCCACCTCGTATCAGGGTGTTCATCCAACTGTCCTCAGCTGCATCAAACCATATTAATGCTGCCAGTGAGGAGTCTAATAAGAAAAGGGAATAAATACAGCCTGGACAGAATTCTCTCAGGCTGCTCCATGTCTTTCCTTTCCCTCAAAGCTGAGATCAGGCAGCACAGTCACGAAGTCGTTGATATCAGTCATACAAATCTTGCTCACTGGTGGCTGAGTGGAGCTCCCCGGTGGAGCTAATCTCAGTAACATGCTTCAGGAATTCACCAGCAGGATAAAGACACCCTTGACTTCCACTGGACCTAACTGGCCTAGCGAGTGGCTTAAATAACTGCCCTTTTTTATTTTTTTCTTTCAGCTCACACGGTAATTGATTAGGTCTGCTGTTGGCCATAACTAGGCATGACTTATTGCAGGATCATGGATTGCAGCCTCTCTGTTAACACCAGTTGCAAACTGGTAACTACATTGTGAGTGTGACTGCACCTCTTCTACAGACCCCACTCCTACAGATAAGGGCTGCAGATAATTCATCTGGGGATTAATTTCTTCTCTTCTTGCCACAGGTGGGCAGTGGTAAGGAAGGCTGCACCACTCCTTTTCTAGGCCCATTTTTCTCACTCATAAAAATGTGTCAGTTCAGTCTTATATGAAACCACTAAAATCTTTCATTTGGGAAAACATGACAAACGAGCAAATCATGCCTGGCTACTCCCTACATCCGGCAAGAAGAGAGGTATGGCTTAACTCTCCCTATACTTCAGTTCTAATTCCCAGGAGCATATGTGACAGAATTATCCCCTAGTTTGTGAGTATCTGCCCATTGTTCTTTATGATCACACAGCAATAAACAGAACATACATACCTATTTTGCAGCCTGCTATCTCTCAGCTAGTAATCGAGCTGAACATCAATAATTAATAGTAATAGTGCAGATGTGACGGTGTGAACATAAACTCGCTTTGTTGGACTAGAAATTTCACAGTGGAGTTTCATTGCACAGCCGATGAGGCGATATAGGTAGTCAGCCATTCAGAGAACTGTTGTTAAATAAAGGCAGTGTCTTCTGTTCTGTACCAGATCCTGCTCTTCAGATATGGACACTGAGAGTTACACTGAGGTAGATGAAAGAAAACCAGATGATCAGATTAACATCTAAATGCTGCTGTGCTGAACAGCTATCCATTAATTAGACTATGCTAAAATAATCTTAATGAGTTTTTCAGTTTTGTCTGCTTTTTCCTGGACTGTGTGATAACGCTTTTATTTTTCAGTAAGTTAAAATGGAAAATGGCTCTGAGAGACCAGTGGTGAGCTGCTGGAGCTTATTAGGAAGATAAACAAACTTAAGCATGGTAATATAACCATATGCTAAAGGAGGTATATGAAAGACTGATTCCAATATTTAGTCTAGTCTGTCTCTATTTTATAGAGAGACACAGACAGTAGCAAAATAAACAAAACCTGGCATGTTATCACCAACTCACAATATTTATTTTTGTTAGTAATAAATGTCATAAAATCTTGTGGCAATGATAGTTTTTATTGTCTGAACAGTAACTAATGTACTCGTTGTCTCCCTGTAACTGTGAATGTTGACAAAGTTACATTATTGCTCAGCATTCCCAAATGAAAGCTCTACTGCCAGCCAGCAACATGTGAGTCTTATCAGTGACTCAGTAACGTCCCTAAACAGTTCCCACTCTCAGCTCAAGTTGCAGAAGATGTACTTTTCTCCATACACTATTACTCTAAATCTGTTATTCTTAACTTCAGAGGAATATCATGACTCCTGCACCAAACTGAAACCTTGAGATTTGCCGAAGGAGCTGTTCCTTTGAGGGATTTCAGATTTGCAGTTATCTTCTGTGGATTGGAATATATGTCAGTAGTGCTAAAGGCTCTAGTTTCATTCATGCAGCCTGGAGGTTATTCCTTCAAAAAGCCAACAAAACCAAGACCACTCAAGTCAGCAGCAAAGCAGTGTACAGCCTTGTGGGCAGTCCGAAGAAGTTTAACTGAGTTCCCTCTCCCTCATTACCTTCCTCACCTCTGCTCCCCTCATCCGCTTCCTTTGCTAGGAGATTCATGCTTTTGATTCCTCCTGTCTGATTTCAACACGGCTTGTTTAGAATGTCAAGCATTGGCAGTTTTAAAAGGATGATAGGTATTCACATACAGGCTGTACGTGGGTGAGTACAAGTTTTATTGGAATTCGGCCCTCTGATCAAGGAGGAAAAATGCTGTCAATGTTCTTAGATTGAAACCCAAACTGCAAAGTGACATGGCAATGTGACCCAGTAGTAGTGGTTATTTTCAAAGCATAACTTAATGCTATTTAGGTCTGGCCTAATGAAGGAACCTTTAGAGTGTCTTTCATCAGAATATTGCAAGGCCTTGACCGTTAAGCTAAGACATTTGTAGCGAATGCTTAATAACACATGTTTTCAATCGTAGAAAAAAAAAAAGTCTAGTTTTGTCAGTCCCATTTGTTGTTTGACCTACGGCCAAGAAATTGCGGTTGCCCCTTCCCTGGAAGTGTTCAAGGCCAGGCTGGATGGGGCTTTGAGCAGCCTGGTCTAGTGGGAGGTGTCCCTGCCCATGGCAGGGGGTTGGAACTCCAGGATCTTTAAGGTCCCTTCCAACCCAGACCATTCTATGATTCTAAATCCACACAAGGAACATCAGGGCATTAACAATGTAACTTTTGGAAATTTCAGTTTCAAGGAAGTCATGAACAGTGACTTAAAACAGATCTTAAAACTATTACGTTGGTAGATTCCTGCTGGCCACCAGAGCAAATTGCATGGTACTTGAAGATCCGTGTATTTCAGCTTCATAGGAAGCTCAGGACACAGGTATTTTCTGAACAGAACCCAGCAGGCTGCAAAAGCATTGCAACATTGCTCTGTCTGATTGTTACAAAAAATCCAAAGCTACAGCCTCAAGAAGGAATTTACATCAGGAAATCTATTTTTAGCATATGCAGGTGTGACCAACACCCCCTGCTTACAACCTCTGGTAATATGGTTAGCATAACTAATGCCATTTTGTAAGGAAAGCGGCCATTCTCTGTGACCGAGCTGGTCACATCTTCGTTCCCTTTCCCCTAATTATAATGCTCTGATACCAAGCAGACAAACCAAACAGATTTCTTCTTCCACTTTCTACTGGCCTCAGGGTCCCTGAGTGCCAGGCCAATTACTTCCTTCCTCACCAGCCTTGAAAGTCCCAGGCACCTGCCAACCAGGTGGTGATGACCCTGTCAGAGCACAGGGAAGCATAACAGCACCCAGAGCACTGTCTATAAAATCAAACACTTAAAAGTCCTAAGTGGGGAACCTGGAGAGGAGCTGCTGCTGGGCAGTGAGACCCGGGACCCCCAGTGGCCAGGGACACCTCCACCACCATCTGCATCCTCCAAGGGCTGAATGAGTGACTTGTTGCTATATTGATACAGCAAACCACCTATTAACATCTGAACCAGTCTGCAGAGGGTTGAAGTGATTAGAAATCAGAAGTTAAGGTCTAAGGGATTAGAAATCATAAATTGTAATATAAATTCTGTATTACGCTACTTAGAGATTTTACTACATTGATTCTGCTTGTAGAAGTCCTGTGCCATTCTAATCATAAATTCTGTGCTATACTAATCATGAAATTCTGTTAAGAAAATAAAGCTTTGATGGGAACTATGGTTTAGTGCTGTCACCATTCTGCCAAGGATCCCTAAAAGAACCTGTGTGTCCCCATAGTGTCAGGTGACAGCATGTTAAAGACAAATAAACGTTTCTGAACTTCTGCGTTTATGAATATAGAGTTATTATAAAAGAAGGAAAAAGAAGGGAAAATACAGACTGGGTGATGAAGGGATTGAGAGCAGCCCTGCCGAGAAGAAGTTGGGGGTGTTGGTGTGTGAAAAGTTGGACATGAGCCAACAATGTGCGCTGCAGCCCAGAAAGCCAACCATATCCTGGGCTGCATCAAAAGAAGCGTGGCCAGCAGGTCGAGGGAGGTGATTCTGCCCCTCTGCTCTGCTCTCATGAGACCCCACCTGGAGTACTGCATCCAGCTCTGGAGCCCTCAGCACAGGAAAGACATGGACCTGTTGGAGCGGGTCCAGAGGAGGGCCATGAAGATGATCCGAGGGCTAGAGCACCTCTCCTATGAGAACAGGCTGAGAGAGTTGGGGTTGTTCAGCCTCCACAAGAGAAGACTCCAGGGACACCTTATTGCAGCCTTCCAGTACTTAAAGGGGGCTTATAAGAAAGATGGGGACAGACCTTTTTGCAGGGCCTGTTGCAATAGGACAAGGGGTAATGACTCTAAAGTAAAATGAGGTAGATTTAGACTAGATATAAGGAAGAATTTTTTTACTCTGAGGGTGGTGAAACGCTGGCACATGTTGCCCAGAGAGGTGGGAGGTGCCCCATCCCGGGAAACATTCAAGGTCAGGTTGGCTGGGGATCTGAGCAACCTGATGTAGTTGAAGATGTCCCTGCTCATTACAGGGGTTGGACTAGATGACCTTTAAACTTCCC
The DNA here is from genome assembly GCA_013398915.1 of Dromas ardeola. Taxonomy (NCBI): domain Eukaryota; kingdom Metazoa; phylum Chordata; class Aves; order Charadriiformes; family Dromadidae; genus Dromas; species Dromas ardeola. The sequence goes on from VYZM01020983.1 coordinate 31,389, forward strand.
TTCCAACCCAAACTATTCTATGATTCTACGAAAGTACATTGTTAATCCCAGTTAGAGGTTCTGCTTCTACCCAGTGCTCTGTTATGTTTCCCATGATACAAGAAGCATTAGGGCCCTTCTCTTTCTGGAGAATAAGTAGGACAGAAAAGCCCATCTTCTATTTGGGCCAAGGTTTTGTATGTTTATTAAATAATAAAAAAAATAAATAAT
>VYZM01020984.1:6861-24106 GCA_013398915.1 Dromas ardeola
GAAGATGATCTGAGGGTTGGAGCACCTATGCTATGAGGACAGGCTGAGAGAGCTGGGGTTGTTCAGCCTGGAAAAGAGAAGGCTCCGGGGAGACCTTATAGCGGCCTTCCAGTACCTGAAAGGGGCCTATAAGAAAGCTGGGGAGGGGCTGTTTGCAAGGGCATGTAGTGATAGGACAAGGAGCAATGGTTTTAAACTAGAGCAGGGTAGGGTTAGAGTAGACATTCGGAAGAAGTTCTTCGCAATGAGGGTGGTGAGACACTGGAACAGGTTGCCCAGAGAGGTGGAGGAGGCCCCATCCCTGGAGACATTCAAGTCCAGGCTTGATGAGGCTCTGAGCAACCTGATCTAGTTAAAGATGTCCCTGCTTACTGCAGGGGGGTTGGACTAGATGATGTTTAAAGGTCTCTTCCAACCCAACAGATTCTATGATTCTATGATCTCTCTTGCCCTTCCTGAAATGTCTAAAAAAGCATCCTCGATTGCTCTGTGTTGCAATGGGACATTGCTTTTATCAGGGCTGGGTTGTGTTATTTGTCATGGCAGGGAGCAAGCGGTACAGTAAGAATAATTTGAAGAAAACCCTCCAGACATGTGTTGTCTTCAAGATGTTCCTTGGAAGATCTTCCTCCCCAGCAATAAAGACAGCAAATAGACATGTGTTGGGCTGGCCCAGAGGCCCTTCCTGCCACCGTGGGGCTGGGGAGCATCAAACACCAGGAAATGACTTGGAAGGAATGTGAGAGGCTGTGCAAAATGGCCATCGCACCCCAAGGCAGGACCACCTCTCCCTAAACCAGCCCTGACAGTACCTCTGTTAGGCTGGGGATGGGGTTAATGGTCCTTGTAGGAAGGGCTGGAAAAAGACAGAAGGCAAAAACTGATGCCTGGAAAATAACAATGTGAGTCTATGCTTGGTGAGAGGGGAACACAGAGAAGTGAAGAGATTCCTTCCCAGGAGCATCCAGCTGCTTTCTCTGCCTGGTTACGGTGTCGCCTTGTGATAGCAATAGAGTCATGGCTTGCACAAGGACCACTGTGTCCTATAGTACCCCTGCCACCTTGCCCTGATTTTGTTCAGTTCTTGTTCCTGCTGCCTCAGAAAGGTTTACTGAGCGTAAGACATATTAGGTGAGAAGTCAGCCTTGAGGGCAACACTGAAAAATAATTTGGGGAGGAAAAGAAAATACATATTTGGTCAGATCTACATGCCAGATCTTGAACCAGCAGAGCTGTTTTGGGAAGAAGCGTGGTTTTGTTTGACTGAAATAGTTATGAATTCCACTTTAAAGCCAATTGCATCTTTATTGCCTAAAATTGCTTTATAGCTGTAATTTAGTCTCCCTTTCATACAGGAATAGCTCTGGCAAAGGCTGCTCTTGCTGTAACTAACACCCAGACGGTGAGCCGAGAACAATTATTCACGGTCTGACAAAATAGGAACTTGAGGATATGATGAAAACCTGTCAAGTGACATGTTCAGCAGCATCAAAGGGAGACACTTCATGTACTGACCCTATGGACTGCCTTGGGTGGGTCTTGTGGGTGCTGATGTGAGTTCAGCATTCGCACAAGTTCATGGACTTTGAAGTACAGAGACACCACCTCTTGCTGGGGCAGCCTTTAAGCCATCAACTACTGGAAGAGGGATTGCACCCCAGTGCAGGATCATGGCAGAGCTCCCACATTCTTAGGCTATTTGGAGACAGGAGTTTGGACTAGACTGACTTTTAGTGTAACCATATACACCCATGGGACTTTTCACTTCTGTCACTGTTATCTACCACAGCAGCTTTGCCAGCACTTCAGGGTAGGGTTTTCGTATACTCTTGACACACAAGGCACCTGACGTGTATATTGAGTCTTTAAAGGCCAGGGCCTTCACCCATGGATGGCCTTTATGCCAGGCAGTACATCTGAAACACCACGCTCAGATTTTACATCCTTTTTTTTACCTGGTTGAAGGTAAGGCTGCACTGTTTAGACAACACCCACACTTGGAAAGCTACCTTAGCATAGCACAACAGAATAATTTCTAAATGACTTTTTAGCTCCTATGGAATATAAACATAGCCGCAAGGCTCTGATGAAGTGAGGACTCCTCCATTCAAACCAGTCTCTGTTCTAATAAAATGCTTATAGAATAAAATTATTATAAAATTTGAATTAAAAATATGGGTTTGTATGTCCTTTATAAATACCATCAGAAAGGTTTTTCAAAGCCACAGGGATAAAAGGTGAAATTGCCTTTATTTGTCTTAGTATAAATCAGGAAGAGGTAGAATTAATAATTTCTAATATGCTAACCTTTTTCTAACCCCATCCATTAGATGCTCTAGCGTCTCTGAACTGAGCCCAGGTCTTGTCCTTTAAACATGTCTTTCAGATCATAATAACTTATCCAAGATGATGGCTCAAATCAGGCATCTGTTAAGTTGTCTACCCTTATTTCTTCTTCCAAAGGTGCTGTGCAATGCCTCAGAAAAGCTCGTGCATGTCAGTTCCTGGAAGAGACATGATTTCTTGCAAGCAGCAAAATCCAAATAGAACCAGCAAGCTCTACCATGACCCCTCTCTGCATTTTTGTGGAAGCACCTTAAAAGTGCCTTGCAAAACAAGTGCAGTTCTCAGGTTGTTACCACAAATTGAGGGGCAAATTTCTTACCAGTAATATTCAGGCTTTGTGTAACTATCAGTCTTGAGTTCTGAAAGGTTGTATCTCAGAAAAAAGGTAGGAGAAGTTTTATTTCCATGGGAATTCCTTTAGAATAATTCACTAGCGACTCTCCAATGACGAATTCAATCCTCACATGTTATGGCAATAGTTTTGCGATAAGAAAAAGCATTTTTTTCATTTTTTCTGTGTTCAGAATCTGCTAGTAAGGACTCAGTTTTCTGTGCATCCCCTTCAGCACATGGTGGTTGTAGTTCTTCTGGAATAAATTGATCAGGCCAGCACCTTGTTTGTTGGCTTGCTTCATTGTCCTTACTCACCTTTCCAATTTGATAGAGATCCTTGACAATTATTTTTTCAGTATCTTCAAGTACTGTTGTCAATAAATTAAATAGGAGAGCAATCCAGGCAAGCCCAAAAAGAATCCAAATGGCCACCAGCGTTCGGTAGTAGGAAAAGTAATTCCTGTCAGGCTGTTTACCTGCAGGTAAGGGGGGAGAAAGAAGAAGAAAATTAACAAATTAAAATTGCTTTGCCTGTGTAAAGTGGGACAGCCTAATAGATTTATCAATTTTACATTGAGTGCTTTAAGGTGACTTCTTCATTGTAGTGGAGTCTCTCACCGCCCCAGCATTAGGTTAATGCTGGGCAAGTGTCTTGTTGCAATAAACTGATATATGCTAGCACAAATATGCTGGCCTCTCAAAAAGATATACTGGGATTGAGGTGAATTAGCAGCAGAGCAGGATATTTTTTTTCCCCAATCCCAATTCAACCTCTGCAGCTACAGGTAAATGCAAAGATGTGGGAAGTGGTGTGTAAAATTGAAGTATTATCTTGAAAATACTCCCAAATTGCCCAAAGCACAAAAAGCAGAGCACAGTGGGCCACTATAACCACATGACTATTACTGCCTAAGTTTTTGTAATTCTGTGTATTTCCATAAAGGATTATAACCTATATAAATATTTGCTTTAAATTATAGGTACCCGTGAGGAGTTGCAAAGAGAGGAGTTGCATTTCCTACTTTACTTTTGAGTAGCCTCAAGAGCTTCCTCCATTAAAAAACTAGGTGATTGATGAGAACTCACTGACACCTGCCAAGGACAGGAAACCAGTGGACCGAAGCTTATTTCATGCAGTCCAAACCTGTTAGCATCAGCCAGTATTGCACACCCGCTTTTCTGCATGGGTCATTTTTTTGGTTTCTTCAGACGTCAGCAATCTACCACCAACGTACAGAGAGTATTTTCTCCTACTGCACTTAGTCACACACAGTGTTATCATCATGATACAGCTGATATGGCTCTGGCATCTGCAAGGAAAACTTGTTGATACCACTTACTGAGTGCTATAAGTCACTGCCAAGGGTAACTCCACATAGTAGATAACACAGCAATGTGCGTGGACAGGGAGATCACAACAAACCTCATGGATTGTTTCCCATTCTGAAGTTGCTCAGAAGGAGCCAGAATGCTGGCAACTCTTTTCAAGTCCTACAGTGCTCTATACTGCATAGATCAACATGCAGGATTTTTGTGCTTCATCATGCAAAAGCTCTGGAAATGGGGCAGGAGTGGGCTGGTTTGTCTTCATGGACAGAAATCCAACAGCTGTTTCTTCTGCTGGGGTTCACTTAACAGAGGGGATGCCAGCCTTTCTACAAAACATCACGTTTTGTGCTCTCATCTGAAGTTCATGATGTGGGGTTAGCAAAGCAAATGGTAATATCCTTGTAATGTTAACTCAAAACTGGACTTCAGCAGGGCATAAATTAGGTTTACAGCCTAAGGGGAGTTTCACCCTAGAAGTATCACCTGTGCGTACATGTGTTATAAACAGTTAAATCCAGACTCTGCCCTCTTCCTAGGATGTCTCCCTATTCAAAACAGGCTTGTCTCATGCTTGAAGTATAACAGCTACAAACCAGTGTTGAATTACTAAAACGCAAATAAACTCAAACCTGTTCTTTTCCACCTGGCCAGTGCAAATCCATTTGTCACCTGTAATCAATTCTAAATTCATAATACTCAGAGCAGTCATTGATTCTACTTGTTTCATTGTGAACGTATGAGGCATTAAACTCATCATCATTTTATCACCATTGTTTAAGGCCAATTGAGATAAATACTACAGAGAAAAAAATTTCAGCTCCTGTGAAGTCATCCTAATGAAGATGAAATCACAGAGCCAGGAGGCCTATCTAATTGTTATTTTTTAACTGTATTTGTAGAATAATATGGCTAGAGGAGGAAATTGCTGGTAGTGGAGGTACTGGTTTTCAGGCTGTGACTTGCTGTCATTGTTTTAAAACACGCTTGCAATTTGGACAGGGGAAGACAATGCACCAGTTTGACATCCACTTTTTCTCCTGCATGGCACCATCCACTCTTCACCTTCCCACATTCCACGTCACTGAAGTTTGAGATGCTCAGTATCACACAGTCCAGGGTTATCAGTCCTACAGATGGTTAGGAAAGAAATGCCTGTGCCCTGTTGTCCTCCACTGCAGTGACAAAGCTTGGCCAAGGCTGGAAACAAGAGTGAGCAAAGAGACCACTGTTGTGTGTTACAGATTCCTTCCTGTTGCCTGAGTTCTGTGTCGTGTTCATGGCAATACTCCAACCACTGTTGGAGACAAAGAATCTTTCCCTGGATTATGTGAAAAGGAGAATTTCAGGGGACACTGGTTTCCTGTGCTTTGTAGTAAGATGGACCATTTAGCTGGCTGGGATCACCTGGGGAAATGCTGCCTAATCAACTCATTGCCATTGCATGAATTAACCACTAGTCAGGCAACATGATCATTGCAATCACTAAACTCATGCAAACAAGCAAGATGTCAACTGAATCATCAAAGCATCACCCAGCCTCTTTAGCAGACTCAGAGAAATTAAGGTCAGCAGGGAACATCAGACAGTGTCTGAAAATGCTTGTGGGTTCCTTCTGCCAAAGTCCTCAGCCTGATGTAAGAAATCATTCCAACACGCAGCAAGGCTGCCAGCCAGTCTCCAAGGCCTTTCTTGCATCTCTGCAAGGCTTGAGAGCCTAGGGTTTGTTGTGTGGTGGATGTCTGTCCATCAGAAAGGGATGTGAGGCTTCCAGATTTTCTGTAGGGACAGCACTGGTGCTCAACTATTAGCTTCAGAGCTTCCTTCTCGCCACTGAAGAGAAGTTCAGGCTGGCAAGATACTGGCAGGACAGGTTGTTGTGGAGAAATCTTTGATTCTCCATGGAGTCCAGGTATTTGGTTGCTTCTTCTGTGGACACTGATTTGGCTCATGGTAATAATTTTGGAGTTCATCTGGAAGCTTATTCCATGGGGAATGTGTTCTGGTCAGCAGATCCACAGAAGTGTTTCAGTATGCGCTCCAGCATGCTGGCATGTAGCTTAAACAGTTTGTCTTCAGGAGAAATCCTAAACTCTGGATTGTGAAGACAGAGAGCTTCCAGTGATGCACAGGAAACTAAAGAAGGCCACTTTCACAGTGATATATATGTTTAAACCCCACTTCTCATAGAGCGAGTAGATTTCCCCACTTTCCCATGACTGGGATTTCCATCTCTCAGTCTGTTGTGTAAAATCATGTCTTCTGAAACATGCCCACTTATTTCTTTACTTTGAAACATAAGTCTTAGATGGCTAAAGCAGGGATACATGCCTTATTTTGTATGACTGTCACAAATGGTTCCCTTTTGGTATATGCAAATTTCTAGGCTCCTTGAATTCTCCCCCTACACTTCCACTTCCCTCCCCTCAAATACTTGGTTTATTTGCACCCCAAAGCACCATATTTCATTATATTTAGACAATTTTGTGCTTTTGTCAGCACATGCAATTCCAGAGAAATTAGTATTTCCCCCAGAACTGTACAAGACAAAGACTAGTCAAAGACCCAGACAGAAGATTTTCCTCTACAGTACGTTGGTGGCCTGTGCGGTCAACCCATGGTAATTACAGTCATAAACCTGGTGCTTTGCTGTGTCTCCTCTCTGAAATCAACCTTACCTACTACATAGTCTCCAAAGCCAATGGTGCTGAGGGTGATAAATGCAAAGTAAATTCCTTCACTGTAGGACCAGCCCTCTGTTATCTGGAAGAAGACTGATGGCAAACACAGAAAAACTAAGATCCCTGTTGCCAGGAAGAACAAAAGGGTCAGAAATTTGATCTTCTTCTGAAAAAGAAACAAATTAAATTATAATCATGATTTAACACACTATCAGGCCATATATAATCATGGCTAATCAAAATGAGTGGCTGTCTAGGAATACCTACTAGGAGCACAGGAACTGAAGGATTTGTATTAAGTGCTCTTCCTCTGAAAGTACCCTAGCCTTGCTCTGAAGCAGGGGGAAGCTATGTATTATGGATGTTGCATGTCCACATTAGCCCTGGGAGATGTAGTCTTTTATCTGATTGTACTAACCTCCAATGACCATGAGTATAGGATGAATTCCTACCCAATGACTTTTACTGGAGTCAGACTGTTTCCACTTTTCACAAACAACTTCACTTTTAATTTTTAGGTATTCATGTATGGCACCCAAAGAACATTCAAATTTGCCTGGGAAAATAGACTTTTAAAAAATATATTTACACCTTTTCTGACAGTACTATCTTCAAGAGTCTTGACTGTTGACTTTATTTCTCATTGCATTGGTGCCACAACTTGTCTCCTACCCAGTGGATACTTTACTACAAGAAGACATAGAACAAATGATCTCCTGATGAAGTAGTACCTGGACAGTGACTTTTGAACCACCCTACTTCCCATCAGTCATGAAGAAGCCTTGACTGGAGAAAAAGACTTGCTATATATTAAGATTTATCAGCCAGGCACACATTTAGTTTATGTATAGGATTTTATAAGTCCTGATTGTCTGGAAATTAATGGTAACTGTTGGATAATTTTTCATGCCTTCATGCATTATGCATGTTCTTGAGTCTATATCTGATCAAGTCTTATGTTCTATTTAAGTTCACCAGACGTGGGGAGGAATTTAGCAATTTGAACAGGGTTCTCTGTAGCATTCATACCTTGACCTAAAAGAGAATTACAGGAGGAGACACTGAAAAGCTATTTTGAATTCCTCAGTAGAGGTGAGAGAAGGGGAAGAGCTGCAAATAACTTGGGGCATAACTGGGCAGGACACGTCCTGTCTCTAGGCCTTTACAGGTGCCTCCTCATCTTTCAGCAGATGGGTTCAAATAGGCAACTTCAGCCTGAAGTTTCCCTTCTGTCAAGTCAAAGGAGGGGAGGGATTAAAGGACTGCATAATGAACAAGGAGGAGAGACACATTAGTCATTGAGTCAATATCTATTGAAACTCCTACAGCTCACCTACTTTTTACAGCTTTTAGAGCTCACCTGCTTTTTACAGCTTTTTACAGCTCATATGCTTTTTGCTACCTCAAGATGAGATGCTTAATGATCTCTCTCTTTACTGGTTATAAAGGGAGACAGGTACTTCCCTAGAATGTTAGCTCCTGAGATAAGTGTCTACAGAAGTGGAATGAGGCACCCAGTCTCTCCATTGATTGCTGAAGGGGGCTGGATGTCTGCCATTTAGACTGGTAGACAAAATTTATACCTTTCTCTGAATATCTCCTCTATGGTTGCCTTGTCTGTTTAGCTCTGCAAGTGAAGAATGTCTCTTTCCCTTTCCTAGCACAATGTCTAACACAGCATTGGAAAAAATATAATAGAGGATAATGCCAGCATATATCTTGAGAAAAAAACTAGAAATGAGCATATAAACATGCCTGAGTAAGTAAGACCAAGTACCTTTCTCATTCCTTTTTTATGCAGGAATTTCCCCAGCTTTTCACATAGCAGTGAGAGCATCTTACCGACACGGTGCAGAAAAACAATATTCAGAGGGATTCCAAACAGAGCAAAGAAGACACAGAAGATCTGGCCCCCGGCAGTTTTAGGACGTAGTGTGCCATAGCCTATGAAAAAAGATGGTTCAGAGGAGATATTCCAGAAAACTGGAGCAGTCTACTTTCACACCTACACCAACATGGCCTGCCTTTGACCCCAAAAGATGTGGCTAACGCTTCTCAGTCCACATGCACTCTTTTTTTCTCTGAAAAAGGCAGTAAGCAAATTAAGTGATTCATGCTGCATGTTTTGGGAGATGCAGAGAGCACTGTGTGCTGCCAACCCAGCCTTAGTGGGAATGAACGCACAGCCTAAAGCAGTTATGGCAAACATGCTCTATCCAGTGACAAATACATGGGAAGACAGAAACCAGAAGTCTGGGGACCTGGAAGCCATCAAGGCTGGAGTCCCATGCTGTTTTCCATGTCAGAATCACATATAGCCATCTCTAGCTTCTTGTCAATCTGCCTGTGTGTTAGTAACGTCCCTGGCTAAATGCCAGTAAATTCGTATGTCCAGATACAGGCTCCAGTCCTGTAGGCAGTGCAGTGTGCATTAGAATAGATGATGCTAATTAGTCCAGACCTTACTGGTGGCTGATTTATTTATGCCAGAGAGATATTTGTCTTAAAGTCCTACTAAAAGAGGATTTATCTAAGTAGTAGAACAATGGCTACAGAACTCCAAACATGTTCTTTAATGGACTGGAGACTTTGTTCCTCTTAGACCCCATGAGGTACATCCCTGAGTGCAAGAATCCTGTGCTTTGTGTATGTCCTTACTCTATCAGTGATCCTGAGAAAAGGCACTTTCCTAAGCACAGTTCATCTCAAGACATCCATTACTTGGAAAATGCAATGTTTTCTTTGGGGAAATATGCAAATAATACATCTGAGTGATTTATTGACTACTAGACCCCCAAATGCTTGAGCTGTCTTATGCTCTCTGTTGCAGAAATATTCCATTTTCATCACAAAACCTGGTGAAGATGAGTGGAAGTACCTGATGTACCTTCACAACAGACCTCTGTGGCAAAGATGCAGATAAACAGGCAAAGCTGCACTTTTCCTGGGACAGCCTGACTGCCTCACTAGTGAAACAAATTTGATGGAAGGCGACTAATCTGTTTGTCAGAGAAATGCTGTAATGAAAAAATATAATAATACAGGTGGTGGCAAGGAATGGATTGGCTAGTAGCAGGGTGCTGACAAACTAGGGAAGCTTTATTGATATGCGAATGTTGTAACCATGGAACATTTGTTGTTCATGTGATGGGTCAGAAGCCTTTCTTTCTTCTGCAGCAGGAGGTCTCCGCATGGGTTCATGCAACACCTACATACCTGCCATGATGCTGGGACACCACTGGGGCCCCTGTGACATGTCACACTCACAGATCAGTGTAGCAGTGTGCTGAGGGTGTAGTGGGTGCGAGGCCTCAGCTTCACTCTGCAAAATCATAGATTTGACTTTCACTGCATGAGAGTGTGAAGCAGGAGCTAACAGTGTGGATTTTATACTTAAATTTGGCAGGCCTGCACTGTCTGGGATGCATATTTGAGAGAAAGGGAGAGGCAGGCAGGGACAGGGAGCCCCTGAAAAAGTTGAAACAGCTTGAAGGAGCAGTGTAAAAGTTCCAGCATTTACCTTGCCCCCTTCCCATTTTTTTCCTCCTGGCGTATTACTAATTCAATATGTGCACTAACAGTTTAACACAGGTTATTGAGACAGTGTCTGTGCCCCAGCAGAGTTCAGTTATTTCCAAACGTTCTTTTATGCTTTACAGCACTCTCGGATTTAAAGCCTATTTGACCCTAGAATAAAGACCAGAAAAGTGAAGTTTATCTCCCACACACAACTGGCAGCAGAGGGAACATTTTAATGGATGGCTGAAAAAGAAGAAAAAAGTGGGAAAGAATATGAAAAGCCACTGGTATTTCACAAGCCAAAATAACGCACAAAGAACTGTGCAGTGATGAGGTCTCAGGACTAAGTCTGTTGCTGCTTACCACCCATGACAATGAAGGGCTGAAGTTTTTGTACTTGAAAGTTTTATCCATTCAGGTTCTAATAATCAGACATAATAAGCATCACACACACAAAACCACACATACATGGAAAGCATTAGACCTACCTATTGTGGAGACAACTGTGCCTGCAAAGAAGAAGGAGTTACTGAAATCCCAGCTGCTGTCTTCAATGTGTGATTCATTTCCAACAGGGTATACTCCATTCTGAATGGCTTCAGTTAGGTTCTGTAACGGAATGCAAAGTTTGATATCAACATGGCTGCTTTTCTCAACTGCTTGCTGCAAGGATACTACAGATTTAGCCAATTACTGCTCCTTTCCTGTGAATACTACTCACTTGTCCTCAGCAATACTCTGACACTATTCACACCTTTACCTCCAGGCTGGGTAGTCCAGGCAGTGTTAGCCTTTTGCCCTGTTTATACTGACTAGTCTAGTGGGTGTTAGAACTTGTTTCTTTTAGCGTGATCAAGGACCTCAGTTCTTTTAGACTATAGATGACAGGACGTGGCAGAGCAAGACAGCCTACTGGCTTAAGTGATGGGGTGTCTGGTTGCTGGCTTTGAGTTTGCCCTTGAGATGACAGTGGTGGATCCAGGATCTAATCACTCACCTGTATGCAAGTCTACTGAGCAGCTACTCTGATCCCTCCCAGGAGGGCATCAGTGAGTTATAGCAGGGTACGTATGACATAAACAGAGAATTTCATTTTAAGGCTGTATTGCAATCAGCATCACAGATTTAAATTCAGAAAAAGTCTGATTTGCAAAGCTTTACTTTTGTTGCAACCACAATCAGAATTCAGCCTGACATATATACTCTTCTCCAAACTGCATGCGTGAACATGTACACACATATTGACAATGTGGCCTTTGAAGTGAGGTTAGATGAACAACTGCCAGAGATGCTTTGGGTTGAGTTGAGACTGTCCTGCCACAGGGAGTTTGACTGGATTTTTCTCCCAAGCCCCTCTAACCCTATCATCCATCATGATATGCATTTTCAGACTCTTCCCTTCTTCCTTGGTTTTAAGTGCTGTTTTTTTTTTTTAAGTTCAAAAAAATAATTAAGAAAATCCCAAACAGTATCCAGCTGTCCCTGCCTTTAGCAAACAGAGAACATTGGACTGGACATCTGGAAGGCAGGCTACAAACAGCCTAGATAAAAACCAGGGCTGAGCCCTGCCAGAGGCAAGACACAAGCTGGAATGAACTGCACCAGAAAAGTCTTCCGCCCCCAGCTTCCTCCCTCACTATCTTTTCTGCTGGTGTTCCAGAAAATCAAGGCTAACAGAAATCATTCCACAGCCTTTGCACAAAGATTTCATTGTCTTGTAAAGTTCATCTTTTTTTTGGTCCTCCCTTACCCACAAAAAAATTCCAAGGTGAAGAGCGTGCGTGCATATGTGAACTGGGGGCTGGATCATTAGTTGTGTTATTAGAAATACCAGCTTTCCCCTCCTTTCCTTATCCTACGAACTGGCCCATTAAGAGCTCCCTTAAATTCCCATACAGAAATGCTTACAGCAAGGCTATTTGCACTCCCCATTTTCTTCTGCATTGTAGCAGATAGAGCTAGTAATACCAAAGATGAAGAAACAACCGTATTCATTCTCAGCTTCCTGTTCTGTGACCAGAAACAGCTTTCCCTTGGCCAGGCTACCTGTATCACTTCTGCAGCATCTTCAAAAAGTAAACCCTGACTATGCTACCCTTCTTGTAGTGATTTGGGCTTCTTTTTTTCACCCAACAGATTATTTCAGACCTTGACATATTGTTCCTTTGTGCTATCTGTGACACTGTTGTAAGCGGCAACCACACCCATTCATTTCAAATGGCCTCATTTCTTCTGCCATACCACCCATGGTAGATGAGCACAGTCCCACCAAAATCCGAATCAACAGGAGGCAAAACCCCGAAGATTTGGGACATCACGGGATGGGGACTGTTAATAGCTAACACACAAGGTTCTGCCAAGCTGCACAAGCTGTATTTACTATCAGTGTGACCTGTGTGCTCAGACTGGAGAGCAGGCTAGGGATTTGCTGAAATCATCCAAATGACCACATCAGTAGGAATGCAGTGGAAGTTATCTGTGTAGCAAGGCTGAGTAAGAAACAACATCTGATGGGGAAACAGGAGGGAGAAAGGGCTTCCGCAGGGCTGGCACTTACCTTCATAAACTGCTCCATCTCTGCCACCGTGAGGTGAGTGAAGTTCTGCAGAAAAGCCTCCTTCATCTGGGCAGCAGCCATTTTCTCCTGCTTCTCAGCAGTCCTCTCCAGCACCTGGAACACAGCAGCACCCACCAGCAGGTAGACAAAGTAGCCGGCCACGAGCAAACCTGTCTGCAGCTTGCCACTGCACATGGCCTTTGGTGGGACACAGCAAGGGATGGGGAGTGAGAGGTGGCGATTGGTAAATCCCTCGCACTCCTGGGAAGCCTTCCCCAGTCAGGAAGAGCCCTCCCAGCTCTGGTTTCCTCTGGGATCCTGCGCTGACAGGGACAGAGAGCTGTCAAATACATTAATGGGGAAGTTGGGAAAAAAACAAACAACCAAACCCAACCCCCACAAAAAAACTTTCCACTCTCTGGGCTGCATGCTGTTTAGGGATTTCCTCTTGTCTGTGAAACTCTGCCTTGCTCAGTTCTCAGGAAAAGTGGGTCAGGATGTGAGGAGCTGGCAGGTGTCCATCTCCTGATCAAGAGGCTCTGGGGACAGGTGAAGATAGCCTGCAAAGAACCCACAGGGGAGCTTGCTTGGAAAAACATTATTTTCCCTCCTCTGCCTCCTGCTAACTCCAAGAACTGGACTCCAGGGCAAGACCCCAATAACCCCAGAAACCCCTTCTTGCACAAGTTCAGGGGTAGCTTCAGGGAAATTCAGCTGGGGTGCTCTCCTGTCCACTTGCAGTGCAGGGCAGGGTCACGCAGCCCTGCACCACCACAACAGCTCACAGCAAAAACTTGGACATAGAGAAAAACCGATTGCAGGCTGCATATGTTCCAGGCCTGGACAGGTTCTGCTGCCAACATTTCCTAACCAGTGTATTCAAGAGAGGACATTACAGTGTCAACGTATGCACAATTAGATGGATAAAAAAAATGTTATGCCATCAGATTCATAGAGCCAGAGAATCATAGAATTGTTTAGGTTGGAAAAGATCTTTAAGATCATCGATGGCTTCACTCTGTCAAGTGCAGGTTGTCCGTTCACACATAAACCTGTTTAACCTCAGAGGAAGAGAGGAAAACTATGAATGAAGGTAAATAGCTTTGCAAACCCTTAAAAGTTTAAAGATTTTCTTTAAACTTACTGGGAAAAGCTTTGTAGAAACAGGATGTATCATGTTTCCTTTCACTTCTTTTGAAGTTACAGGGTGTCAAAGGTGTGTTTCTTCCTCAGATTTAAACTATTTGTATACAAATAATGGCACCTATGGCTTCACCCTTTTGTGTCTCTCAGACTCCCAGCCCTGTGAGACAAGAGAAATCCCTATATATATTCAAATGCCGCATTTCCTCAATGAACAGCAGGCAGGAATATAATACAGGTAGATACTTTCCTCAATACATCTGAGGGGAAAATACATGGAAAAACTACGAAATTCATGGAAGGTGGTGAGAATTTTGATACTGACTTCAGCTGCAGTGGTTTGATTAGGGTGGTTAAGGTGCCAGGAAAGCTCATCTTTCTCATGCTGTGTCCTCTGAAGTCTATATATACACTAAGCTGGGTTTCCCTCTAGCCCCATCTCCAAGATAGCAGGTTTACTAATTGTTCATGCATCTCCAGAAGCCCTTGACTGCAAGGAAGCATTCAGAAGATTAGTGACCTTTTGTTTTCCTCTAGCTCTGGAATATGGAATACACATCATCTTTTCTTAGTCTGTTTCTTCATACCTGCCTGCGAATATTTAATAACCACTACAGATTTTTCTGACATGAGAGGAGTGTCCCATCACACAGCATCTTGTTCATACTTGGGTTGACACTTGCAGAGGGAATGAGGGAGAGGAAACATAGTATCTTCACTACCAGGATCTTCACAAATAAGTTGCTTTGAGGAAGAAAGGAAGGCAGAACCCATATTCACTCAGTGGAGTGCTCCACTTGAAACCATTACTCATAAAGGTCCTCATAAAGCCATTCCTCATAATTCCTGTTAGCCACGACTGTTCTCCTCTCCTTATTTTGCTTAAGTTAAAAGCTGCAAAACATGTTCTTGGTGGAGGCTGCTGGAGCTGTTCCACCTGTTGTAGCTATTGAGTGAGTCACTGAGAGAAGGGGGATCTGGGCTGAGCCAAAGCACGGTCATTGACTCCTTCCCACCCTAGAGGTCTGGACACTGGGCGAGCCTGACACCACTCACCCCAGTCATGAAAACCAAGCACTTCCTAAGTGCTGGGAGCTGCTGTAGGTAGAACACCTTCATCCGAGGGTTGATGCTGGCACCTCACACCTGCTTCATAACCAGAATGATAATCTGTCTAGATAGCTGGGATGGTCTATCTGACAAACCAGCCACCATTATCCTGTGCACTGGGAATACATGAATACATCCCGCCTAGATGCAAGTTAATACAACCCAACTAGATGCTAGTTAATCGAAACAAAACACTGGCGAGGGCAGCTCTTCTCTCATGTTCCCCAAGATCTTGGGCCAGCTGGACTGACAGACCTATTCAATGCCACTTGTTCCTCAAAAAGGAGCAGAAGGGGATGTAAGGCCTCCTCACTGTAATTTTTAGTTGTGGGAAACAAACAGATCCAGCTATCGAGCAGTAACACTTCCTCACAACTCATGAATTGACAGGAAGATTTCTGTTGGCCCAGTTCAACCTTTGCTTGGGACTTCCCCACTGCCACCTAATCTGTAGCTTGCAGTTACATCAACAAAAGGATCTATTAGGGTGCAGGATGCTGTGGGTGGGTTGGAGTGTAGTTTTCTGTCAAGGACTTGCAGCAGAACCTAGGTATCATGGCACTGCAGACGTTTTTGCCAGGGTGCAGTGAGGTTCAGTAGCTCCCTCAGGGACCAGGAGTCAGGAGCTGAGTGTGCTAAAACCAAGGTCTGTCCCACTGCCCCCATCCAGGGAGCAGGGCAGGCCTGAAGACTCTCGGCAGGTTCCATCACTCCTGCAGGTAATCAAGCATGTTCACAGCAACAAGGCAGGGTGAGTTCAAGACAGGAAGTCAATCTGCAGCTCAGAGTCATGTCCAGGCATGTCTAGGCATGTCCAGGCATGGCTGTGGGGACAGGGCCAGGCTGAAAACAGGCTGGGATATTGGCCCACTGGTGGGCCTGGCTTGATGGAGCCCATAGCCAGGACGGTCAAGGCCGGGGCAAGCTGGAAATTGACAGCCTGTAGTGTTGCTGGGACAGGGAATGACAGCCCTGGTTTGGGCGAGAGGGGGATCCTGGGCCGTGGGCAGGGTGGAAGGAAGCCCTGGTGGGCTGGTCAGGGCCCTGGCAATGATGGAAGTAGCATGTCTGGTAAGGCAGTTAATACTTTTTGTTCCTAAGCTAGGAGAGACCCATGACGCAGTTACGGGACCAGGGAAAGAGAAGTGATGCAGATTTCTCGCACATGCATTATTTACCTAGTCCATTGGAGGGAAACCCATGTAGTGAGATCCGGTGGTAATGGAGGGCAGGGAGCATTTCCTGCCTGTGACACAATGTGCTGGGACAGGATTTTCTTATGCCAAGTACTGCTCTTGCTCCTCCCCAATCCCATCATAACTATAGTTCAGCCATTTCCTTTTTCTACACGTGGCGTTAGCTATCTTGCTACATCCTTATGCGTTCTGTGTCCTTAAGCAGATTATAGCCTGAAATTAATTCCAGCTTAAGGGAAAGTGTTATCAGTTGCCATGGAAATGCCTTACCATATGTTTGTGGTTCTACTTCCTGTTCTGCTTAGGGTTAAAATCATTACATGACCGTCATTTTTACACTTTCTTACAGTTCTCCTATAAATATCTGTTACTCATAACTGTGGTCAGAACATTCAGTCTTCTAACATGGGTAATTTTTGTTTTTATGCTGTGATCTTATGCCAGGCTATCAAACACTTATGCTAAAGCTTTCGTCAACAGAGATCATCAGACTTCCTGGTTTGTTATTTAAGATCTGCAAAGCCAAATTCCTGTGGATAACTATCAGCTGTCAAGGAAATGGGCTAATTTCCATGAGTGAAGAAAATGCTGAAGCTGGTCACTTGCCTTTGCTAGTTGGCTGATACTGAGATAAGAGCTCTAGTTATTCAGGAGGCAAGGGCTGCTGTGCCAGGTGGCCCAGCATGGAAAACTGCCCCAGTGCTGGGTGACTCCTAGCTACAGTGTTGGCAACTGTAAATGGCACCTCCTTTGGCTCAGCGATACAGCTCCCATCATTAGCAGATCATTTGGGGATCTGTGCTGGCTCATTCTTTGTTCGTCATATACATTAGGGATTCAAGTAACACAGTTTTGTACAAGCTCATCATCAAAGACCCCCCTCACCATTAGCAGTGCCCCCTCCAACAATCATTACAGGTAGCTCCACCTAAAGGCCTCCAGAGCAATGGAAACAATTAATCTTGCCAAAAAAGGAGATTCCCCACCCTCTCCAGCTATCTCTTCCAGGGTGTGCCCAAGGAAAGGGTGCAGGG
>VYZM01020985.1:191-21224 GCA_013398915.1 Dromas ardeola
GGCTTGATGAGGCTCTGAGCAACCTGATCTAGTTGAAGATGTCCCTGCTTACTGCAGGGGGGTTGGACTAGATGACCTTTAAAGGTCCCTTCCAACCCAACACATTCTATGATTCTATTCTATGACCATCCCTGGACTTATTTAAGACATGTACATGTAGTATTTGGGGGCATGGTTTAGTGACTTGGCAGTGTCAGGTTTACAATTGATCTTAAGGGTCTTTTCCAACCTAAATGATTCTATGATTCTGAGTCCATGAGGCCTGAGGGGATTCATCCCAGAGTACCAAAGGAGCTAGCGGATGTTATGACAAGACCCCTCTCAATCATCTACCTTGCCTTGGGAGTCTGGGGAGGTCCCTGCTGACTGGAACCTAGCCAGCGTTATTCCCATCTACAAGAAAGAGTGTGAGGGAAGATCCAGGAAACTACAGACCTGTTAGTCTGACCTCAGCTCCTGGAAAGATTATGGAAAAGATTATACTGGGTGCTATTGAAAGGCATTTAAAGAATAATGCAATCATCAGGCACAGTCAACATGGCTTCACAAAGGGAAATTCCTGCTTAACTAATCTGATATCCTGTATCACCCACCAAGTGGATGAAGGGAAGCGGTGGATATAGTTTTTCTGTATTTTAGTATGACTTTTGATACTATCCCTCATAGCTGGACAACTTGTCCAGAAGGCTGCTATGGGATGAACAGCTTCACGGCACGCTGGGTGAAGAACTGGCTGAAGACAGGGCTCAAAGGGCTAGGGTTACATCTGGCTGGTGACTGGTCACCAGCAGTGTTCCTCAGGGTTCAATTCTAGGGCCAGTTCTGCTCAATATATTTATCAATGATCTGGATGCAGGAGTTGAATGCACCATGAGCAAGTTTGCTGACGATACCAAACTGGGAGTGGCAGATTCTGCACCTGGGATGGAATAATGCTGACAGCAGGATCTACATAGATTGGAGCATTGGACAATCATTAACAGCATGAAATTTAACAAGACCAAATGGCAGATTCTGCACCTGGGATGGAATAATGCTGGGCACAAGATCAGCCCTGCAGAAAGGGATCTGGGAGTGCTGGTTGACAGCAGGCTCTATAGGAGTCAGCAGTATACAGAAAACAATACAACTATTTTCTCAAAAGCATACTTCCAACTTCCAATCCAATAAATATTTGAAGACACATAAACATAGAAGATCCAGAAACAACAGATTAAAGCCCTGAAATAATCCACTATAAAATATAAACAATTAAAAGAAATGTTAAAAGAAAATGTGATTGCTTAAAACTGTTGCACGTCAAAATCTTTGCTTTACTGCTGCAAGCAAACCAAAACAAGTTCATCCAATTGCTTTTCTGCTGAAAAATGGTAGGCTTTCTGTGTCACCAGCATAATGTACGCTGCAAAGGCACATGCAGCTGCATAAGCTGTGCAGGCGGTGGAAAGTCTTCCAGCTACTTCCACTTCACGTTCTTAAGTAGCAATAAAACGAAATCTGGCTCCAACATATGAGCTGGTACAAGGACAGACCAGTGTCAACACTAAAGATAACAGCTACGTACTGCTTTAATACAGTCTGCAAGAAGCACAGGCAAGCTCCAGGTAACCCTGAAGTCTAAAAACCCCACAAAGTACTTGTTTCTTCCTCCAAGTTAGCGAGTCACGTTCTAAAGATGAGGTACTCAGCAATAGCATTTAGCAGGCACATGAGTGTGCTAAACAGCTGAAAAAAGCAGCCCATTTTAATACTGTCTTTCTTAAATAGAAGGAGCTGCAGAGCAGACCTTCAGACTCAAAATACAGCACTGGTTATACTACAGCAATATTGAGAATAAGAAAACACAGAATCTGATCAAAAAGCAATAAAAAATGGAAAATACTTCAGTACAAATATTTTAAACAGTATGCATATTTACTAAAGTTACCTTTCCCCATTTTTTTCAAAAACTACATTAATTTAATGGAAGAAAATGAAAACTTATCTTCATACACATCTAAACAAGTCACTCAATTGTATACCTACTACTAAACTACACCTCTCCTGAATTACCTTCTTCGTTTTGAAAAGTATTTTCAGATAATGTGATGTCAGTTTCCTGTGTCCCTTCAGAGTGGTCTTTGCCCACATCAGAATCTTTGGTCAAGTTCATCTTGATCTTCGCAATAGCTCTTTGACACAGTTTATCTTTCACTTTCTGGAGAAGAGACATTTCATGTTAAATGCTACTTAATTTTACAGCTATTTCTTTTATACATTAAATTCACCCACTAATAGGATTAGTTAAATTTACTGTATGAATACAGTGTGTGACATGGAAATGGTAAGTCAAGTTGAAAGGAGAAACAATTTCCCCATCAACACCAGGCACTGAAAACCCAAAATAAGTTTGGGTTTCCTTTTTTAAAGGAAATCTAAAAACACATTAAAGTGACTGGACATTTCCAGATGAGTCCTGGAGCATTGCTACCTCTGGATTATATGCCCATAGTGGATCAGCATTCGTTTCAATATACTATTGTCTTCTTCTGTCACACTCCCGAATTTTACTTTATTTTTTCCATATTAACAAAAGCATCAATGTAAAAACTTTCACATCAGCCTTGTAATCCCTTCCCACTTCATCTTAAATCAAGACCCTTTTCATGTTGCCTAATGATCTTACAGTTATGTAAGTTTAGGCATAAAAATTCAGCTCTTAATAATTAACTGAAGATAAGCTATCCAAACTGTAGAAGACTTAATATTGAATTTAATTCTAACATAGTAAAATTAACTACACCACAGCTATCAAAAAACTTAACTCCACTGAAACATATCAAGTTAGGCACCCTGTTTCATGCTGGTTTTACTATCTATGGTAGCTGAAATATGTAAATTACACAGTAATATCAGCTCAGATTTTTGTAAATGACTCATCAAAAATTAATTTTCAAAGACTGGTTAAGAGAGAAACGCCAGTCACATTGCCACAATAAACAAAAGGCACTTAATTGTTAAACTTATCAAAATACTAGATTGCTAGTGATTAAAACAGTAAACATGTTAATTATGTACTACCTCTAGAATCTCATTGAGCAGAACCAGAAGATTTTCTGTGGATGAACTACTGAGTTCTAGGGAATTTAAAGCTTTTGCATAAATGCGAACATCTGGTGCAGTTGGGTCCATCAAGATTTCATTGCAAATTTTCATTGCTAAACTATCATGCACTGTTAAGTCCTGTAAAGGAAAGAAATCAGACATCAGAAATTTTGCTGGGAACTATTTACAAAAGACAACAATGAGATCATTCTGATTTAAGCAGCTAATGACTAATTTTAGAGAGTAAACATTTTCTTAAAAAGCAGTACTTTGAGTACATACACGAACTGATTTTTATAAATACTGGCCCAAATATAGACAATTAGGCATGGTGCAAGTTTCTATTAGCATTTTTTAATTGTAAGAGGGAGGGGAAATTGGGGGTGGAGGGGTGGGAAGTGTTCAAGCTAAAAGATTTAATTACCTGAACAGACACTCATTTAATCCAGCTTCAGACACTAGGAATCTCAGCCAGTTAGCAGTAAGTGAAAGGGGTCAGTTTTTAATCTCTAGACACAAATACTGTTTTCCTCCAGTTTAACACACTGTACCTGATAGTCCTGAGACTTTTTAGACTGAGGTTTCAGTCCACTTGGTCTGGTCAGGTCCACTAACAGTTCAGAAACATTACTGACATCTATTTCAGCCAAAGGTGAAGTTGCAGGAGCATTTAACAGTGTTTGCAGAGTTGGAAGATAAGCTTCTTCAAAGCATTCCTGGTTAGACCTGTTTCAATTGAGTCAAACATTAGTAGCATAATGAGACAAAATTAAACCTTAATTCACCCCTAAATTTTCTATTCTATGATAAAAGTTCAGAAACCCATTACAATACATCAATCAAAGCAAAGTGGGAGCAGCCACCTAGGCAGAGACAGCCAGCAGGATCAAGACATCAAAACTGCTTCACAGAAACAATTTCTTTTCAGTTTTAGCATGCAGTGTTTCAAGTAAGCTCTAAGTAACACTAACTGCCTCTGAACAGTTTGAAAGTTCACCCTTACTACTGAAAACCTAACTGACCTATACAGACATATTCTCTCTTAAGAGACAGAAATACATTTTCTATAAATCTTTTATTTAGATTAATCTGTCTTCTGCTCATTCCTCCTTCCTGCTAGCATTTTTCTTTAGGGATACTTCTCATTGTGTAAGAAAGCAAGGAAGCCTGGAAAAAAAAATGCAGTGGTTAAGATTTTTTGGAAGAAATAGTTGTGCTTTCTTTTCTCAGAAGAGTTAATAACTCCTGCCAAGCAAGTCTAAAAATCATGTTACACTTGGTTCTGCAGCAAGTTGTCTAAAAACAATTTAAAAGGTAAAGTGTCAAAAAGTACAAGGTACTAGTTGCCCAAGTGAAGCCTTTTTTGTTTCTGATACTTGTTAACCTTCTATTGGAATCCAAACAGATTCAGAAGAAAACTAAGAAAGTAAATAACTTCAAAAAAGCAGATCGATTGCTGCTGGATTATCTAGCCAAATCAGCTGACCAAAAGACCTTTTGAGCACTAAAACTGGGGCAAGAAAGAATGGGAGCAAGAACTCTCCCTTTCTGCAGCTTTAAGGCTTTAGATTGGCTCGAGCATAACTGAAGTATCATTCAGATTACTTCCTGTAAATTAAATAAATAAATGGAAGTCTAGTAGCATATAGGCACAAGGCAGAAGGCAGAAGTTTCTCCTCTTAAACTGCCAAAGTTTATTACACTTCAGAAAACACTCCATGAATAAGAATTTTTCCCTGTTATTAGCGTGCCATGCCACTGTATTGACATGACAGATTATCTACAGAAGTCACCATCAACATTTTTTCCCCTCCCACAGAGTTCAAATATTTAATTTTAAAGAGTAAGCCTCTTGATTGTATCTGTGACCAGATGAAGAGGTTAACAGAGCAACACTCGGAAAACAAACAGAATTTTAAAATTCGGTGAGAGATCAGCACCAAAATTAGGTATGAACCCCTGCCAAATCTCATTCATAACCTGAGTTTTCCTTTTCTAAATGGCAACTTTGCAGACAGTTCTGAATTACACATGGTAATTAATAATTCTTGTCTGAAAATACAGCATTGGTAACCAAAGACACTCCATGATTCTTCTTAAAATGAACCATTTGTGATCCAGCATGCAGATAATGTTTTGAGAGAGAAAAAACAATGAGGTTTCCTAACTAAACAGAGATTCCAAATCAATGACCCAGACTAAGATTTCGGATTTTTTTCTCCACGGATTTTTCTGATTTTTGCTGAAAGCATATACCTTGTTTTTCTTCTCACAGGGATAAGAGGGAATTAATGGAAAGTCTTCAGAATAGTCATAGGTTGAGATTATATACGTTCAAAAGTAATATGCACAGGAGGCTGAACTAGAGCTTTAGGTCTAATTTGCACTTGTGCAATTTCTACTTGTGCAAGATCAAAAAAGGTTCCTAAAGCTGCTAGACCAATGTATATTTTCACATAATAATTTACAAAGGCCATACCTATCTGCGTAAGCAAATAAAGGGAAGAAAACTCCCAGACAGTGTCTAAGCCGAGTATCCTCTTCGGTCACAGGATTATACCACAACAAAACAAGACGAGAAAGAAGCTTGGCACTAACCAGCCTCCCAGAGAACATCAGTTTGGCTATCCCTTCTGCAGCTTCTGTCCTAAGCTCTGAAAACTGAAGAAAGAACTGATGATATATACAACACAGCAACGACAGCATTTTACACTAATACTTCATAATAATAGTCTACGTTCTATTTTTCCAATCAGTTCCCTACATTCACAAATTTACACCTGAACAGAATTCAAAGCTAGCTCAAGATTAACATTAGTCTTTATCAGTGAAAGAGTTGCAGTCATTTTCTAGGACAACTATTTTAACATTAAACCATTAATCAATTACACATCATGTAATTGTTCACATGCAACTTAATGGGATGGTAAACCTTCTGCAAAAGTCGCTTTAAAACAAAAGTAAAGCAAGTTTTATGGTATTTCTTACCTCACTGTCTAAGAAACCTGAAAGAAGCTGCAGGAGGCTGTAAACCGTAGCTGTCTCTTCTTCCTCCTCTGTTGTTTTACTTTTTTCCTCACAATTTTCAGTTGTAATGTGTGCATCTTCACTTTGAGAGTCATTGCCTCGTCTGGCTTTAAATGGCTCAATCCCAAACAGCATTAGTTGATCAAAGATTGCCTTTAAAGCACTGAGCTTTACCTTTATATTATCTATTTGTAAAACCTAGGTTTAATAAGGAAAATACATACATCACCTTACAGTAGATCACTGACCACCATTAACATTAAGCATAATAAAATTTTTTGCTTTAATAAGATTGTTTAATTTGGGAAGCTTTTTATAATACTTGGGACAAATTTCAGACTTTAGGAAGGTGTGATATGTGTTTAAACCTGAATTTATATTACAGTCTGGGAAAGAATTTATCAAGTCACCTATGCAATTTCCACTACATAAAATCAATTGACTCTCACTCACAGAGTGAGCATGCATGCATGAGATGTAATTTTATTGTTCAACTTCTAAACAGACATTAGACAAATAGAAAGTCTATTTGCTTATAGAAGCTTCATAGTGCTAGGCACTACAGAAAAAATACATAAGACAATCCCTGCACTGAAATACTGTATAGCTTAATTAAAATAAACAGTATGTAAAAGGACAGCAGGGAGCAAGATAGTAATAAAAGTCAAAGTTGCATAGGTTACTACATGTATTATAGTTCAAATTAACATTCAAATAAAGCCATACATAGTGATCTATGAGATCATAGATGATCCTAGATGTGTTTAGCCCAACACCCTGCTTTTGATGGCAGCCTACACAAAGAATATGGCTTTGAGTACCTACAGAAATTAATTACTTAAGTCTAAACTAAGCTGCTAAAACAACTGAAATCCTCCCTAAACAAACTGATTTTTAATGAGACATACTCAAAGGCAGATTAAAAACAACAGAATTTGTTAACTTTTTAGGAACCCAAAGTTCTCCTGCTATGGTGACTGACAGCTCTATCATCTTGTCTGAGCCAAGTGTATAATCTCAAGGCCTGCTGTCAGTTCTCTTGAGCATGTACATGAACACATTCTAAATAAAGCACAATGCCCCCCCCAAACTTCTTTTAAAGCCAGGGTCTGAAAAGTTAACAGTAGTGTCATCCTTTATGTAATTAGCTC
Organism: Dromas ardeola; assembly: GCA_013398915.1. Taxonomy (NCBI): domain Eukaryota; kingdom Metazoa; phylum Chordata; class Aves; order Charadriiformes; family Dromadidae; genus Dromas; species Dromas ardeola. Next base: position 7,454 of record VYZM01020985.1, read on the forward strand.
AGCATCAGAATATTTACCACAAAGGTGGGAGCTGTGGGTATTATGGCACACAGTATGTTCCATATTCATAGATGTTTGGCCATGCTATTGTTCGTTGGTTTGAGTATTGCTTTATCCTCTAATTAACAACTCTTACTTAAACCATACAAAATTAATAATTCAGAAATTAAATTGGACACCCAAGATCACAGGTAAGTATGTAACAAAAATTAAAAACAAACCATCACAGTCATGTTTTTAGTTTGGTTTCCCAAGGAAGGAAGGCTTACAGAATCCTACAGCTTCTCTTTTCCATGTTAATAACATGAATACACGACAGTTTTCATCCAAATTCATATGACAAAGTGAGACCTTACAGGAAAAGAATTCCTGCAAACTTTCAAGACAACAAAGGAAAAGCATGCTACTAGCAAGACACAATATAAGCTTGAATATTATTAGACATCAGAAAAATCCCCATGAAACCACAGTCTCCAGATCCAGATCTTTAGGAAATCAGGAATTATTGGTGCTTGAATAACGTAACTACATAGAATAGCTTGTTATAGATACAAGACTAGTTTTATTTACTTAGTCACACAGACTACCATTCCATTCCCCATCAGACTTTTTACCTGTAACAGCAATGCAAGCTGTTGTCGGGCAAATTCTTTGTTCTGAAGGACACAGCAACCCAAACACAGAACTGCCATATTTCTCACAGCTGGATGGACATTAGTTATGCCAGGAAGTATCTGGAATCAACAGTTTAGACTTTACAGTTGAAATACATAAATTGAAAATAAAAAACCAACTACTAAAATGTGCTTACTGAAACTAAAAATAATCTAGTTTTGATACAGGATTGGAAAGTGGTAACTACTATATTATCTAGATACAAACAGAAGCCGATTGATTATGCAGTTTCAAAGCAGCAGTAAAATAATGGCAAAAATTACATGAGTGTTTTGTTTTGTGTTTGTTTTTAATACATGTTTGTATTCAAACAAAATTGAATTGACCACTCATTGCGAAATAAAAAAAACAAACACCCAATAACAAACACAACAAACCTACACATTTCTTCATAAAAGACATTAGCATTCTTACAGAGAAACACCACCCAGTTTCAAGTTCCAAGGGCTAGAGCCCCTACCAGTGGAGACCAAGGCAAAAAATTAATTGAGTACATCAGCCTTGTCCATGTCCCGGGTGACCAGAACTCCCGTTTCCTTCCAGAGAGGGCCCACATTTTCCCTAGTCTTCCTTTTGTCACTGACATACCTATAGAAGCTTTTCTTCTTGCCCTTGACGTCCCTGGCCAGATTTAACTCTATCTGGGCTTTAGCTTTCCTAACCTGATCCCTGGCTGCTCAGACAATTACTCTGTATTCCTCCCAGGCTACCTGTCCTTGCTTCCACCCTCTGTAGGCTTCCTTCTTCTGTTCAGGAGCTCCTTGTTCATCCATGCAGTCCTCCTGACATTTTTGCCTGACTTCCTCTTCATTGGAATGCATCACTGCTGAGCTTGGAGGAGGTGATCCTTGAATATTAGCCAGCTTTCTTGGCCTCCTTTTCCCTCCAGGGCTTTATCCCACAGTACTCGGACAAGGAGATCCCTAAAGAGGCCAAAGTCTGCTCTCCTGAAGTCCCGGGTAGCAAGCTTACTGTGCACCCTCTTTGTCACCCCAAGGATCTTGAACTCCACCATCTCATGGTCACTGCAGCCAAGGCTGCTCTTAGGCTTCACATTCCCCACCAGCCTTTCCTTGTTGGTGAGAACAAGGCCCAGCACAGCACCTCTCCTCGTTAGCTCCTCTGTCACTTGGAGAAGGAAGTTACCACCAGTGCATTCCAGGAAGCCATTCCAGGAGCGAGGCTGCTCCTATCAGTCTATAGGGGGCCTCATCTGCTCTGTCTTCCTGGTCGGGTGGCCTGTAGCAGACCCCCACTGTAATGTCACCTGTCCCTGCCCTACCCTTAATGCTGACCCATAAGCTCTCGGTCAGCTCCTCATCCGTCCCCAGGCAGAGCTCCATGCACTCCAGCTGGTCCTTGACATAGAGGGCGACACCCCCTCCTTGTCTCCCTGGCCTGTCCTTCCTGAAGAGCCTGTATCCTTCCATTCAAACACTCCAGTCATAGGAGCCATCCCACCACATCTCCGTGATGCCAGTAAGACCATAGCCCTGCAGACATGCACACGTCTCTGATTCCTCTTTGTTTATTCCCCATGCTACCTGCATTTGCAGAGATATTTAAGTTGGGCCCTCGATGAGCAAACTTACTGGCTGGAGTGGCTAGTTTTCCTTTATGCTGCACTCCAGGTGCTCTTCTGATGACCTGCAACTCTTCTCCAGGTTCTGAGCATCTGTTACTGGTATTGGCATCATACTGGTAGGATTGGGATGGATTGTGGTTCCCTTCCCCAGCAACTCTTGTTTAAAGTCCTCTTAACAAGCTTGGCAGGCCTCTGACCAAAGATGCTCCTCCCCTTCTCTGACAGGTGGACCCTATCAGTCCCCAGTAGACCTACAGCAAGTCCCATGGTCTAAGAAGCCAGACCCCTGGCTGTGGCACCAGTCCTATCACCATTTCTTGATTTGCCAGATTTGACTGGCCTTATAAACCCTCTTCCCTTTGACCAGGAGGACTGATGAAAAAACTACCTGTGCCCCAGAGTCCCTGACTGCTGCTCCCACCTTTCCTTGCACATGGAAGGGATGAAAGATAGGTCTATATGAGTTCCAGTCTTTCCTAGATGAAAAGTTTTTGACTAGCAACGAAAAGAAATAAGTCTTAGAGTTCTCTATTTGCAATCTTATAACTTCAGCTGATAGCAAATGCAAGTAACTAAAGTACCAGCAAGGGCGGTAAGCAGATGCCTAAGCACCACAATTGGCACAGTATAACTCAGCACTGTCCAACACTGTCATACATTAGTCAAATATTTACCATATTCCTGTTTTATTTTAGTATCTCTCTGTCACAACCAGTTCTGGCACAGGAGCTCAGAACAGCATATCTGGACAGCACCTCCAAGACGCTAGGTTCTGGGAAGGCTTAAAAGCACCAGCCACAGCACTACAGATACAGCAAAGTGATTATGAAATAATCACAAACCATCCTGCCAGCACCCAAGGCCCAGCTATGATGTGTCCATTTTTATTATGATGTAAATAGTATTTTTTCCTACATACCAGGGAGTCGATGATTTCTTTAATGGTTGGACTGATTCCTTTAGAAAGGGACATGATCTTCAGAAGCTCGTAACACAGCATCAGACACTTCAACAGTGTTTCAGGATCGTTCTTCAAGTGGGTCAGGGAAAAGAGAAAAATGTTATTAATACCAATGTTGGCTGTGTTAAGGAGAATGAAGACATTAATAATTTTTCCCTACCCAAATAAACATTTCCTGTCCACTACACATTTTTTGTGCAAGAGTATCAATCAAAATCTGTCTATAAACTATGATGAAGAGATTCACGTTCACGTTTTCAGTTAGTTAAGAGTAAAATCAGTAAAAACAAGACCCTTGAAGAATTCTTTAGTTACTCAAGGACAAAAGAGCAGTTTAACTGCAATTCATTTTTTGCTAAAGCATAACATCAGCTTCTATACATGCCGAAGGAAAATACTAACATCGTAAGTGTTCATTTTCAATTTTAAAAATTTAGATGATACAAAGGCAAACTACACTTCTTTTAAAACTATGAATAAACATCAAAACATAACCAGCCCTTGGGAATACAGGAAGGGAACAGACCTTCTCCACACGCATTTCTTTAATTTCAGGTTGCTCTGCTTCTTTTATCAGATCACTTTTATTGCGTTCCAACTCAGTTATTTTGTCTTTTAATACTGATGCTTTATTAAAATCCTGCAGAGTAATGCATTCTTCCAAAGCTTCTTTTGCTTCAAAAAGTTTCACTTTTATTTCAGCCAACTGAAATAAAAAGTAAAAAGAAAATTAATACAATACCATAACATTCATGGTATTAGCCAACAATACACTATTGACACTAACCAATAATACAGTAGTGTATAAAACTCTTACTAGATGAATATGCTTAAAAAGTATTTTTCTCGTTAACTAAAGTCTGCTTACCTTAAGCTCCCGCTTTCTTATTTCAGCAGCATCATTAGGCTGGTCGACTGTAACAATTGGCTCACGAACTTCTGATATAATTTCTGCAATCTATTGTTACAAACAGTATATTAGCACAATTAATTTCAGCTCAGATGTCAGATACTAAGCATTTAACTTTTCCAAATTTAAAATACCATCCTTCTGAAAAAGTATTGAATGTTTGCGCAGTTTCCCTTAACAGCTAATTCACTGCAAATAAATCCTCAATTTGACAATACAGAGCCTAGTGTTTTCTACCGTTTAGCTAGGTAAGCAAGGAAACAGAAAACTCTACACCCATGAATAAGTTAAGCAGTTTCTATGCCAACAGTTCACAGTCACCATCTCCTCTAGATCTGAACACGTGCTTTAAAAAGAATTACTGGTAATGAGAGTAAGGTTTTTCATCTGCTACTACTTCAATCAAAATACAACTAAGAGCACTACCATTTAAGTTTCTATAAACCACCGTATGTAGTATAAGAAGCTATGCAAGTAATTTAATTTGAAGCAAAATACACACATAGAACTAGAAGCAGAACTCGGCTGAGAGTTTTTCTGTTGGTTAGGAGTATTCTTTAAAGTCAGACCCATTACATTAATAAAAAAAATTAGGTGAAACATGACTGAAACTAAAGACTGAATGAGACAGGATAGCCTTAATTTGATTTATCTCGTATCAGATCACCTCAATTTAACTTTAACTTCTTCTCAAGCTGTACCAAATAAACAGAATGCATTGAATCAGTGTATTTTACTAGAATAATAGAAATGCACACATTTACTATACTATTGTACTATAATGTTAAGATTACCATAGCTCTTCCATCATGATCATGTAACAAACCTATATCCTAGCTTTATCGACTGGATTGAGGTTTTACAAAAGTGGTCTCTGTTCTTAGGTCCAGGGTTCTTTTAAAATATTTGAGCAAAACCAAGTGTCTATTTTTCAGGAATCAAGTTTAAATAATTATGCTATAAATAAAGACTCTGCTATAAAAAATACTTTTCTTGTAAGGGTTTTTAGTACCTATCTCAGCTGAAAGGAGCGAAGAGAAATCTAAAACCTGGAAATATACATTATCCTCACTTTGAATGTTCTGTTCTAGTGAAAACTGTTTGGATCTAATATAACAAAGGATTCTGAAACAGGCTGTCAAAGTGCAATACTTTCTTAATTTGAAGACTACATTTATAACACCAGCCAAATTCCTAAAGATAAAGATCTTTAGATAACCACAAAATGCAGCCATGAAAAAAAAAAGGGGGGGGGAAACATAAATGCTTTTCCAAGCTAGAAAATATTTTTAACTCCTGATATTTCTGTTAGAATGTCTCAAAAGGCTGTTTGATATTTGGGGAAGGCAGAGCCTAGGAAACAATGAGCCTTTAGAATTACTTACAATTTGAATCCTTCTGTCATCATCCTTAACGATACTGAGTAATCTTTCTGCAAGCAGAGATACAAGGGCTGTTGAAGTTGCAGGTAGAATGAGAATCTTTTGTAAAGTAACCAAGAGATGTTTTCTGCATCAAAGAGAAAAAAAACAATCAATCTGTTTGCTTATTCAAGAAAGTGGAAGACATAAGAGTTATTATTTTACCCACTTTAGTTACTGTGCTGAAGACTTTATAATACATTATAAGAAAAACTTCTCTATAGCTATATTAACTGCTGAATGTATTTTCTTACTTAGCAATGTTTGTCTTTTCCTGACTTTACCTGATTTCTCTCGATTATAAAATGCTGACTCTTTTAATCAGGTGTCACTACTGTCCAATGAAAGGTCATACCAGCAGAAAACAGTCAGAATATCAGTACTGTAGAATGCTTTCCTAGACATTATCTGTCTGGAAACTAAAAAAAAATTACAAGTTAAACTATCCTGCCAGTTTGGCATACATATAATGCATGCCACTGAGAGTTTGAAATCATTGCTGTGTTTGTACTAGCATAACTTCAATTTTTCATAAAATGCCTTTGATGGTATGTACTTCCAAATTTATTCACTCTTATTACTTCACATCAAAAGGCTGTTCAAATTATAGGAATGACACAGTTAACACAGTGCAATTCAGCTTGGCATGTAAAACATCTGTAACCTTTTAGGCTTTAACGGACTGGACTTAAAAACATAAGAAACACACATGCTACTTACTACAAAGTCATCTGCTGAAAAGTACTCCATTTATCTCCTTTTATTTTTTTTATATACTATGTTCCAAATGAACAGTCCTGTAACTTCATAATCTCAAAAATACATTATGAAAAAAACTGAATTTGTTCTCCCCACACAATGTTGTATCTGCATTAAAACTCATTTTTACATAAAAGTAAGCAGACGATATATTTGGCACACTTTTGGGAACAATTCCATTAAAGAGACTGTGCCTTTTTTTCCAGCTAGCATTAGAACTGTATTTTGTCTGTTTGATCAGGTTATTTTCCCAACAAAGAGTCTATGCCTGTCCACAGGCACGAGTGCCATAAGCTTAATAACACAAATTTTATATTCAAGTTTACCTTCCTCCCTCTTCCGTGGTATCCATGCAGCCTATGATAAGAATCAGTTGCTGGCCTATAAATTCTTTTGTCATCAGGTTTTCAAAACAAGTGAAGTCTTCTCTTTGTTCCTCACTAAGAACTGGCATATTTTGAAGGTAACTGAATCCAAATAGAACCGATATAATTACATTCAGAATCATTGTTGGAAAGAAACAAAACAAAAAAACCCCGAAACAAAAAAAAAAAACCCCAAGCACTCCCCCCACCCCAACACACACAACTGCAAACTCCTATCACTTTCCTGTCCTGTATAAACAAGTGGTTACCTTAGCTACAAACCTTTGAAGTTAATGATTGTGTTCTCTTTTTCATAGATTAATAGTTTCAGAAAGTTATTTATACCAAATAATGAACAGTTTACAAATAATGCACTTCATTAAAAAAACCCTTGTCTTGAGAATGCGAAACAGTAAGAAACAGAAAATGACAAGTTATGCTTGTACATGTGTTTTCAGTTCTGCACCCCTGCATAAAGGCAGCATCTTAGGAATAAATGTATACATGTACCATTTTTCATATATACAACTAGAATTTTTCTGTATATTTAGGCACTATATATTCTTCTACATGTTCAGAAGTGTTATAGTGCCTACAAGAAAATCATTAAAGTGTGCAGTGAATTTTAAATTCTTTATCTGATCAAGTATGCCATCACAGAACAACAACAATCTGTTGTCACATACATTCAGACACATCGCATGGAAACTGTAATGTTTGTTCCTTTTTTTTATTTATTTTCCTAGAGTCATTGTTCTTTTATCCATCAGTGAGAGCATATATGTTCAGAAAATCTGAAGTATATCGTGTACAAAATTCAATACTGAATATAATGCAATATATAAAATTCAAATACTGGTATGAGCTGTGAAAAAGATGCTTATTTTTACCACAGCTTTGCAGATACTTTTCAGTAACAGCTCACTATAAATTTAGTAAATTTTACAAAATTCTTCAAAGTTAGGACAAAAATGTAGCTATTCTTAAAGAATATCTGAAATTACAACAGTGTAGGCAGCTGTTTCCGATCATTTAACAATGTTACCTGCACCAGATAATAGTGAAATACCTACACAAAGCTTACATTTTACATTTTTTCTTAAGTATCAATGACTTGCAATTTCTTGCTGCTCCTAACTGATACTCTCACAGTGCAAATAGAGACTTGGATTGTACAATTGCAAATCTTACCTGAAACAACTGGTGGCACAGCTCACCAATGAATAGTTTAACAGTTGATACTACAAAGAAGTACCAGCAAACCTAATCAATCTTACTCAGCCTCTTCCTGAGGGGGAAGATAATTGAAGGCATTTTGAGTAAGATTGGATGGAAAAAAGAAAATCTTTTTTTTGGAGAACAAGTGTTTTATGGATTCTTAAATTAATTATGGATGAATAAATTTACACCCACCAGACTGGATCCACATTTCAAAATTAAGGAAGCACAGATGCTTCATTTATTAAAAATTTATGAAACATGTTAGCTCATTCTACATTGAAAAGTAGCAATGATTTCTGTAAGTACTAATATAATACTACACCCACTGAATTGAGAAAAGAATACACATATTTTTAATTGGAAACATCTATCAAAAAAAAATGCATTTTTCAGCAGATCTGATTTATAATCATTTCAGGAAGCTTCACCCTACATTTTGCAAGTACGATACCTTAGTTAAGATTTCTCAGCATTCTCCATGCTCACAAACATAAATTCTGTTAAAATTTTATGTTAAGATTAAAATATCCCACTGAGACAAAAAAAAAAAATTACCTTTCCTCACTCTGGTAAAAAGATTGACTTAACAAAACATTAATTTTTTTTCCCCTGATTAAATGTTCTGTAATTGGCTCATTTAACAGCTCTGTCACTGCCTTCAAATATAACTTTTTGGGAAGCATGCCTGCCTGAGCAGGGGAAAGAGAGGGAAACGAACTTTCAGTTTCAAAAGCGCTTCTCTTGGGGACAGCAGCTGAATTTTTCTTTATTTTCACAGATTACAACACTGAAAAAAGTATCGGTTTCTACAAGCTCTAAAGACCTCTTCCTGCAAGCTCTTTGCAAACACACAGCAACCTACATAGTAACAGATGGACAAAGGATAGCTGCATATTACAAAGCAATTATTCTATTACCTTAAATGGAAAAGTATTATATGCTATTGTTCTAGAAGTCCATCTTGCTGATAATTCATGAGAAAGGACATTCCAAAAATTGTTTTCAAGTTATAAATTTGCTTTTTACAGTTTTTGTTTAAACAAAGTAAAAACCTCTGAAAAATCTTAAAAAAAGTTTTAATATAATAAAATAAAATAAAAAATCACTGTTCAAGCACAACTTTGGCTTTGGAGGAAACCTGAATAGTTGAAAAAAAGAAATATTCTCTACTTTAAAAAAATAAATCTGTTTTTAGATTTATTTCTAAATGCAATGTACCTTAATAAATAATCTGCATATATAGCTGGTTCTGGCAACATCTCTTCTAGTAGATCTTCACCTTCTTCACCTTTTGATTTTAGATATTCACAAAGACATCTCCAATACAACACATTCTCAGCTGTTAAGTCTTCCAGTGGAATCAGTTTTCTAAACAAAAATAAATAAAGAAATAGAGCTAAATAAAATAAGGTCAAAGACAACAAATGCACAGAAATAGATTATTTCCTAAAAGGAAAATAAAATCCTGTCAAAGCTATTCCCCACAGAAATAATTAAAGACTGACAAAAATAACTTCCTCTTTCTTAAGCGAGGACACGGAGCTCCCTGAGCCTCTCACTACATTGCACTTTTCAGTATTTTCAATCAAGGCTGTTTATATCAGTTTGCAGAAAGGTTTTGCTCAGCCCTTCAGACCTCCTAGCGCAACCACCCAAGTACTTTAACTCCATGAAGCATTGTTATTACTGTACAGGTCTGGAAAACTGAAGTCCGTTAATCTGCAGAAATGCAACAACTGCATTAAACTGTTTTTCAACTCCTGTTTATGAATTGTTTCTTCCATTCTTAATACAAGACCTTCACACAATATTTAAGTAGGAATCAGTACGTCAAATACAAAAAGTAATAGAACTGCTTCTCAGCATTTCTGTAAGCTCATCCTCCGTTTACCTGTCATACGCCCCCCCACTCCATTTTATAATCATAGTCTTTTCAATGCTAAGTATGGCATATTATCTTTGTTTTCAGAAGCAGAACATTAAGTTGTGCATTAATTCTACCTCAAAACAGAAAAGAGAATATCATTGTCAGTAGTACTTTTCACTCCCTTGAATCCCATTTTAGTTGCAAACTATCAATAACAATTATGGTTTTCTTTTAGGTCCTTCATACACACACAAACAAAGAAAAAAAACAAAAAAGCTTCATTATGTGCAGAATCAAAGCCCTTAACTATATAAATATATATATATAAAAATATATGGCCATACATAAATTATATAAATACATGGACAAGTCTGTAACTATATAAATGCTTCCTTTGAACCTCTTAAGATATTGGCACATTTCCAGAGGCTGTAATAAAGTTATTTCACCATTATTGCTGCTTTTTAAAGCCACAGGCCCACATCTATACCTCTGGAGTGCAATGCGTGTAGCATCTACTAATTTCAAAACATCTGTCATAAACTACTACTGGAATGCAAGACACTCCATATAATGACGTCACACATTTTCCCCCAAAACACAGAATAAAATTTCGTTATCACTTTTTAATCAGTGACAATTTGTCATCTAAGTTTATCATCTGAGACTGGACTCCTATCACTGCTAATAATCATTTCACTCTGGTTGCCTCAATTAACTGGAGCCGTTTCTCCCACAGCTTTTTGCCTCCCTTAGCAATTTCCTACAACTTCTAATTTCCTTTTTTCTTTTGCCCTTCATTTTTGCTTTACGGAGCTTAATATTCATCACTCCACCTTCTTCGTAGCTTAGGAACTCACTTAGTCAAATTCTACCAAACATTAACAAAGGAAAAGAAGTTTCTAAGATACCAGCTTCAGTCAAGCTCTGTTAATACAAATAAAATACCTCCAAAAGAAGACTGAAACACAAGCCCAATAATTCCATTCTGATGGATTCTCCAAACAGTTCATGGATAACTGAACCAGCCTCAAATTGTGCTGCCTCTAGCTCAGCAAAAAGGACAGAGGGAAGCCAAAGAGAACTAGGAAATGCGTGAGAAAAAACAGAAGCATTACTGAGAGGAAGGAGGAACGGGAGAAAAGGAGCTTTTCAGTAACACAGGTTAAAAGAAGAGAGGAAGTTACAGTTGTGGGGGTAAACTAGAGCATTGCCTTTATTGTAAGCTGTACAGACAGTACAGCAAATAAAACAAATGCTTGTTTAGTTGATTAATTTACTGCCTCCTCTTAAACTCTAAGAGTGTGGGTTTTGGGGTGTTCAGGAAACAAGAAGTCAAAGACATTTTCCATTTTTTCCTCCTGCTTATCTGGCACAATTGTTTCCAGCTGGTGAACACAGATCTTTTAAAGAAGAAAAAAGCATATCCAAAGCACTTAAGTACACAAACACCAGGGAGACATTATGGCTTAAACCACAGTATCAGCCTTTTACCACAGGTAATAGTTACTCTGCTCCCCATTTAGATACAACCTTTAATTTAACATTCTTATATAAAATATTCATCTTTGGAAACGAAAACCTGTCTGCATACCTGCTGTCAAGGTTTTTACATTTCTGAACAAAGTCATGAAGTGGAGACAATGAAAACATAGCATTTAGTACTGAGATGGCCACTTCTGGGCAGTTTTCCACATCCAGTCGATGAAGCAATTTTAAAACATCCCCTTCAGTAAATCGTAACCAGGCTTGAAGCAGCTTCTTCTTCATTACCTCCTTAACAGCATCTAATAATACAGGAATTTAAATGTTTTAGAACATTAAATGTCAAAAAATACCAAGTTTTCAACTTACTTCCACAAATCGTTTTTCTATAGAAGGCTTTTTGGAAATAAGTTATTATATAGTTGAACTTAACATTACCATAAAAAAAAAAAAAAAAGAAAACCAACAGTTAAACAAGAACTACCTATGGAGCACTAGTACATTTCCAAGGTAGTATTTTTCTCCATAGGGGAAAAAAAAAAAAACAAAACAAAAAAAAACCAAACCACCAACCTCTATCCAAAAACTGTTACATCTAAAGACAGCACCTCAACCCCGAAAATCTACAAAACCAAGAACTCTTGTAGAGCAAGAAAATATTCTGGGGAAGCATTGTTATGTACTTGATCTGTTTCAGGCATTTAGGAATTGGTAGCTTTTGGAGGCAGGATACTACTCGACAGACCTTTAGTCTGAACTGCCACACAGAATTCCTGTGTTAATTCAATTATTCAATTGGATTATGAAATTTACATAAAGATATGTTAAGCCCCTCCTCCCCATTGCCACAATGAACAGTTTCTGGATCAGCAGAGTACTACTTAATCAAGGAAAAAAGTATTTATGGGAACATCTAGAATACATACATCATTCATACATACACACAGATTTAAGCAGGGAAGTAGAATGGCTAATAGTCTGGTGGATGAAAAAGCATAATAACTAGGGAGCAATACAAGTATACTCTTAGAACCTTTTAGAAAACAATATCCAATATAATGGAAACAAAGTCCACACACACTGGAAAACATTCATCTTTCCTCTTACATGTAACTTATGATAATAAAGACTTAAATATAGTCAAGAGTTCAAAGAAAGCTGTAAAAAGGCCTTGAAAGAGGTAAATTAAGGTCCTAAGAATGAGAAAACTCTCCAAGAAGGTGAAAAGCATAAACTAGTAGAATGCAGTAGAATGAAAGAGAATGAGAGCAGAACTAAGCAGAATCTGGATTATGTCTTCTAGGTCTTGTTTAATTATAAACCCTTGTTCTAAAGCTGATATGGAAAAACATCCAAAATTTCAACTTCACAACCTTGAACGAGCAGGTTCCTTTCTTTTTAGCTTGGCAGTTATTCAGATAAGCAAATTTGATAAAGATATACATATTCAAGGTTATAGAACTTGCAAAACAGATCAAAATGACGGGAATACTAGTGGATATATATATAAATGCAGCCAATTTGGAACATAAACCTCTTTTGCCCAACAAAGAGCGTATGATACAAATGATACCAGTGAGGCTACATACCCTGGCAGGTATTTTCCCATGCGATTCTAAGGTGTCAAAAAAAAAAAGAGCAAGTCCTCAATACCTAGGATGAAGAATCATCCTAAGGAAGAGATAGACACCAACAGAGAAAGTATCTGTTCTGGATCATAAAAGGTGGCAGTTCTTTACGTCGAACACCTCAATATCACTGGAATACAGGCCATGTAGAAAGACTGTACCCTCTCAGTAAGGGAATACAACAAAACCTTGCTCCTGACAACTGAAGGATCACAGGAAAAAAATAGTGAAGGAAGCTTCCCCCCCAGTTTTGAAAGATTACTAAAACACAAGCGCATACGCTCTAAGACAAAAGAATTATCTTTTAAGACCAAGTATTATTGGGGGTGGGGTGTGTGTGTGATGCAGCCAGTAGACAAGAAGCAGCTATTTCTTCAAACAGCAAACTAGTATGTTGATAGGAAATAGTTATTCAGAACACGAATTTTTCAGTGCTGGACTTCAAAAACAAAACCTGACAAACTTCATTAGACTACTACAGAACAATTCAAGGTAGGTGGGGAAAAATGCTAATTAAAACTTATTATACAGAAGGAAGATTTCTTTTTAAGTGTAGTTCTATACTGCATAAGAAAGCGCTCAGCTGATCATCTCTTCCTTTGCTAACACGATCCCCAACTAGCCAAAAAGAAAGGTACATCAAAAAAGCCACATGCATACATGACACACCTGTAAGAGCTCCAGTTACCAATGAACACAGTACTTTTGTCTTGTGTTTTAAGTGAATATCCACATAAGTCATATTTCTCACAGTCCACAAGCAGTACACCACTAACCCAAGAAAATTCTCAGAGTAAAATTCAACAGGGCTTAGTACAGATTTTCCAAACAAAGTATGTGGATAACACAGTAGTAAAACTGGCAGCTTTTATTGTGAAATTAATAAAAAAAAAA